>CM022944.1:82077944-82427780 GCA_012931725.1 Litsea cubeba
AAATTCTGATTCATCTGGTTGACGATCAGTTGAGAGTCTCCAAAGACTTCCAGCATGGTGATACCGGATTCGATGGCGAGTTCCAATCCTAGGATCAGAGCTTGATATTCAGCATTGTTTGTGCATGGTTCCAATATCGAGGAAAGCGTGTGGAATCATGTATTTGTCGGGGCTAACAAAGAGGATGCCAACTCCTGAGATCAGCTGTTTTTTCATTGTCCTGGTTGCCCGTCAAAGTACATGTCCCAGGAGGCACTTTGTGAGAAAGTCTCCACATTGTAGACTGATTCGTCTGGGAGATCATCTCTGAGTGGAGAATCTTAGGCAATGGATGCTCTGCGAGGAAGTCCGCTAGAGCTTGCCCTTTGATTGCCTTTTGTGGTACATATCTAATATCAAATTGTGACAGAAGGATGGACCATTTTGCCAGTCGAGCATTGAGAGAACCTGCCTTTGTGACAAGGACCTACAAGAGGTTGACCCTTGAGACCAGGCATACTATGTTGGAAAGCAAGTAGTGACGCAGCTTTTGTACGGCGAACATCACTGCAAGACATTCTTTTTCGATTGGAGAGTAGCGATGCTCTGCACCTACTAGCATGCGGCTGAGGTAATATAGAGCAGCTTCTTTCTTTGATCATTTTCTTGCGCAAGCAGAGCTCCCAAAGAGTGATCAAGGGCTCTTGTGTACAAGATGAATGGTTTTCCAGTGGTAGGAGCAGCTACCACTGGAGGTTTTGTCAGGTATGACTTGATATCTTGGAAGCAGCTTCACAGTCAGCATCCCCAAACAAAGTTTACACCTTTTTTCATCAACCGGGAGAATGGACGGCATTTCCCCGAAAGATTGGAGATGAACCGTCTAATGTAGGCCAATCTCCCTTGAAGCCCTTTGAGTTCTCTCAAGGTTCTTGGTGAGGGCATTTCTAGAATGGCTTTGACTTTTATAGGGTCAAGCTCTATTCCAGCTTTCCGAACTAAGAATCCGAGGAACTTACCCAACGAGACGACGAAGAAGCGTTTCAAAGGATTCATTCGCAGTTTGTGTTTGCGAAGCCGGAGGAAGACATCTCGAAGGTCTTTGAGATGATCTTCTTTTCTTTTGATTTTGACGGCGAGTTCATCAACGTAACATTCAACCGTCTTGTGCTGCATATCTTGGAATATTTTCATCATAGCCCTCTGATATGTGGCACCAGCATTTTTCAGACCAAATGGCATGACAGTGTAACAATACACGCCAAATGGGGTCCGAAAAGATGTATGTTTTTCATCTTCAGGATGCATCTTTATCTGATTGTAACCAGAGAAACCATCCATGAATGTCATTCGCTCGAATCCACAGGTATTATCAATCATTATCTCTGGTATGGGGAGCGAAAATTCATCTTTTGGGCATGCGCCATTCAGGTCTCTATAGTCAATAACAGACCCTGATCTGCCCGTTTTTCTTTGTCACGGGGACAATGTTGGCCAACCATTCAGGATGTTGTTCCTCACGGATGAAGCCGACGCTTTTGAGTTTTTGAACTTCTTATTCAATTTTATCCATCACATCTGGACGGAATCTTCTTTGGCCTTGCTTGACAGGCTTGATGTCTTCTTGAAGATTGAGTTTGTGAACCGCTATTTTGGGGTCTAAGCCAGGCATCTCAGCATAAGACCATGCAAAGCAATCAACGAACTCGCGAAGAAAAGGCGATATACTTGGTAACTCATCATCCTTTATATTCTTGCTTATGAATACAGGACGTGGGTTATCTGGTGTTCCCAAGTCTATCTTTTGAACAGGATCTTCTGTTGGAAGGTTCGAAGGTGGTTCCTCCACAATATTTTCGGAGGCTTCCAGCTCAACGAAACCTTCTAGGGTTTCAAAGGCATTTCTAGACCAAGGTTTTGTTCCTTTCCACGGGTCTTCTTGATCGGTAATTTTCCCAAGGCTTGCTATGAGATGATCCCAATCGCCTGTTGAAACCAGGTCGAAGTAGGCTACTTCTTTTGGAGATGAGGGTTCTTCTGGGTCAGAAGACCACACGTCTGTGCCATCGGACAACTCCTCTTCATTTTCAGAGAAATCGTTCCAATTGAATGAGCTTCCTAGATCTTTGTCAGGTGACTCATTAAAGAGATATCCAGAGAGATCGATGTCTTCATGGACTTGAGATGTTGAGGCTTGGTCAGTATATTGACTTTTAAGCCTTTGTGTCAACTGTCTCAGGGGAGTGTCAGGATCATACCCTAACCCATGTGAAGACTTTTCTACATAGCCGTAGAGTCTCCAATCTTCCAGCTGGCTTTTGGTCAAGACGGGCCCCAACGGCGTGAGAATACCGCGTCCTTCTCCCAAACCGACTGGGTTTTGACCATCATAGCCCATTTTCTTCATAATAGCTTATGCCACAGAACTATATAAGGATAGTTGAGGCATATCTTTATTTTGGAAAGGTTCAAGCATAGAGTTTGATGAAGAAGCATCCGATCTATGGAAGAAGATCGGCTTTTCCTTTGCTGAAGTTGCTGGAACAACGAAGGAAGCTGACGTAGGATCTTCTATGTCAGAAGTTGTCTCCATTGGAGTAAGAGCAGGCTGAACTTGCTGAGTGTCAGCTTGGCTTGACGATGTGTCGTCTTCTGGCTCTGAATCCGAGTCCGTGTCTTGCATGATAGACACGAAAGAGACAACAAATTTGCCCCCAGGCTTTCGCTTTGCCTTCTTCACTTTAGTTGTGATGACCAAAGGCTTTGAAGATTTGAGGGAGATGATGAAGGAAGTTTGAATGCTCTCTTCGGATTTACCGGATGATTTATTTTCTTCCGGCGATTGTTGAGGAGCCTTGCCTTTATATTTTTGAAGATTTTCGGCAAAGGATGCTGCGTGCTTATCCTCTTCTTCTTTTTCACCTTCATACATCTGTGAGTCTGCGAAGTGGACTTCTTTACCTTTGAAGGGTTTTCTATCCGCAAAGACTCGATGTATCATGCCGTCATCGCCAACAAACTTGATGCATTGATGTAGAGTTGAAGGGACAACACCATTCTCGTGGATCCAAGGGCGTCCGAGAAGGATGTTATAGCATGAAGGGGTTTTTATTGCATACACAGTGACCTCAGAAATAAGATCACCGATCTGCAATTTGAACCTGATTTTGCCGATAGGCCTTTGAGTACTCCCATCGTATCCAAAGATAGATACAGATGTGTGGCTCAGCTTGCAGGGTGGGATACCCAACTCTTCAAGAGCCGATGTGGAGATGAGGTTGAGTGCAGAACCTGGGTCGATCTGAACTCTGTGCATAGGCATTTTCTTGATATACCCTGTGAAGTACAGGGGTTGGTTGTGCCTGGTTTCGCCAAGTAGGAGGTCGTCCTTTGTGAAGGCGATGGTTGCACTGGCTGCTTTTTTAACCGAGAGCTTCTTGAGAAGGTTCTTTGTTTGGAAGATTGTCTTCAGGATCAAGAGGCTGTCATTTTTCATTTGCTAAGGATGTATCAGCAGCGGAGTTGCCATCCTCAGTGATTGTGTTGCACGGAGCATTTTCCGGGAACAAGTCCTGAACAGCATCCAGCAACCTTTCTTCTTCGTTGACTAATTCATCGTCCCAAGCATCAATAGCTGGGAATTCTTTAGTCGGGAAGGGTGTGAACTTTGAAGTCACAGTCTCAGGGAAGAAACCTGAGAGGGGTGTCATCTCAGTGAAAGTCACGTGAGACGAGTTGGCTCCAGAAGATACATTGCTAGGCGTCGCCGGAGTGTAAGTGCTTTCATCAGACTATGCTTCGAAAGAGCTATAATCCCGAATTATCACATTACAGGAAGCTCTGACGGGAGACGTTGTCTGATCGGAGTCAGACTCATCCTCGGATGTAAGAGGATCGTCTATCCAGTAATTTTCTCCATTTTCAGGAGTTAAAGGAGGATGTACCTGATGGTTTTCAGGGACTTCAGGCTCTGGATTGCGAGGAGGCTCGTTGACGCGGTCTTGCTCTTGTTCTAGAGCGAGACGCTGCAAGATCCTTGCATATTCTTCAAGATCAGGCATGGGAGCCAAATCTTCTTCTTCATCAACTCTTTGTGGCTCAACATGGTTGATTTCCACTGGACTAATGAGAGGTGCTGGGTCAGCAGCATTTTCTTTTATAGCCTCTCGGTCTTCTTCATCATCAGACCAGGATCCTTGTGGCTGTAGAGGGTTATACCAGATTACTGGCATAAGATGAGTCTCAGGAACCCATTCTTCATCGGAGAGGTATTCTCCTATTTCAAGAGACTCCTCCCACTCATCTGTGTAGTTGGATTCGAATCCGTCATCGGTGTCGCTGGACTCGTATCCATCAATGGAGAATCCAACTACCGAATTGCAAGAGTATGATGCCTCCTACATGCCTTTTTTGAATTGAGGTGGCTTGAAATCACTGAGAGCGAATTTTCTTACCCCTTTGAAGTCATTGGAAGGGATGTTTTTGTTGTCTCCAGTGAAGCGGTAGAGGAAGCCTCTGCCTTTTCTTCGACCTCTTGTTTTGGCTGGGTCTTCTCTTGCCGTTTGAGCTTAAGGAGATATTTCCTAGCCTGCCTTCGCTGTTGAGCTGTAGGCTTTGTTTTCACGACCTCCCAATTTTCATCTTCCAGGAGATCGGGACGTACCCATATGGGTTGTCCGTCTGGTGTCGGTAAGGAACCAGTTCCTCGGACGCTTGGATTGAGTTTGTCACCTTGAAGGATGTAGTGATCTTCTTCTTCGGTGATTTTGATGTTTGTCCACATGTCACCATGTTGACGGAGGCAGACCCATAGTTTTTGTCAAAGGTGATGACTCCGTTTTTCCACATCTCGTTTATTTTCTCCCTCACAGCAAAGCATTGATTGAGAGGATGTGAGATCATTTGGTGGTATGGACAGTACCGAGGATCGTTGGTTTTGCCAACATCACCCAGTCTTTTTGGTTCAGGCAAGGTGAGCTTGCCGTTTGCCATAAGAGCCCCGAAAGATTTCATGAACATCTTCATCAAATGGGCATTTCTTCTCTACTCGTTCTTTGAAGGCGTCTCAGAGTTTAGGTCTCTTACCCGCAGCTTTGTTTTCAGCTTTCTTTGGTGGCTGAGGAGCTAACTTGGTCTGCACATTGAGGACCTCTTTTTTCTTTGGTTTAGAGGTTGCAATGGCGGTTGGCTCTTTTCTTGATGATTTCTGACTGTTGAGGTCTTTAATCACCATTTCAGCTTCCATGGAAGCTTCTAGGAGTTCTCCCATATTTTTGATTTGTTGCCGATGATCATGGAGCGGATTCTGGCTCTCATGTTGTTTCGACAGATGTCGACTAGCGACGCTTGTGGCAATACATCAGAACATTTGTACGCCATTGCTTTCCACTTGTGAATGAAGTCATATGTTGACTCATTCTCCCCCTATTTTAGGCTGCACAATTGAGCCATAGTAGCGGGATGATCCTCACCTTTGAAGTGAGTCAGGAAGCGTGTCTCTAGCATGGCCCAATTTTGGATGGAGTCCTCCGGCAGAGTGGAGTACCAATCGAAGGCCGTACCTTTTAGGGTACTTGCAAAGAGGCGGATCTTGAGTGCATCTTGATCTGCGATAGCTCCCGTCAGGATCTTGAAGTGGATGACGTGCTGTTTGGCTGACCCTTCCCTGTTTATGTTTGGAGAGTAGGATGCTTGAATTTGGTGGGGAACGGGACCGAGTCCATCCATAAGGGGTATGGTGGCTTGATCCCATGCTCCTTGAGTATATCCTCTTCTTTTGCTTTAGCGAGGATACTGTATACGTCCTTTTTGGTAAGGGGGCGTGACTCATTTTCTTCTCCATTTACCTCATCGTCTTGATGTTTCGGAGGAGGTTCATTGTTCGCTTGATTTTGGAAGGCGAGGAGAAGGTTTTCCAACAGAGTTTCAATCCTCTGTTGGCCTTGTTCCAACTGCTGGATGCAGGTGATCGCATCATCTAGAGGTGGATTGCGGGTTGGTGGCTCAGAATTTGTAGCCAAGACGTTCATCCTTCGTGATTCGAACGAAGAAACTGTCCTGGTGACTGAGCTGGGGCTCATTCTTTTTGAAGAAGAGCTTGAGGAAGGATCACTATGCCGTCCTTTGCTTGAAGGAGCAGGGGATTCTTCTGAATGTCTTCTTGTCCTGGAGACGCTGCGGGTCATCGGACGTCGGACATGGATTTTTGTTGCTGACTTTTGGCGCCTTCTGGTTTTTCCAACCATACGGACGGCAGCAACTTGGTTGGGTCTATCTTTTGCGACCCATTTGGGAGAGACTTGAAGTGTAGGAGGCTGGGTCCTTTGCTTTTCTAGTCTCTTTTGTCTATACTATGCGCGGTGGTGTATGCGACGAGCAATTTGAGCTTCGGTCAGTTCTGGCTGGGCTTTGACGATGAAGGATGTGCTCCCTCGGGCGCAGCAGCCGAGCATGTCTTCTTCGCAGCTGGGCAAGGACAGGATGTGAACCCTGTCCTTCGCCTGTTGCAGCGAAGCTTTGAATTTTTAGAGTTCGGCCCCTGTAGAGATGAAGGGTCAAACTGCAGGTTTGTAGGCCTTAGCAGGTGCTTGCAGAGGCCTTGTGATGCATGATCTGATTTTGGGCTTGTAGGAACAAGCCGGCCCATGCTGGTTTGACTTGGAAGTCAGGTTGGAGATGGGTCTCTCCTCTTTCATGTAAGCAAGAGGGTAGAACTGGTTCTCCTTGAGTGGGGCCAGGAATGCGGGCTTGGTAGATGTTTGGGACCTTCTCTGTTTTGGTGAAGGTCTTGGGGACCAAGTCTTGGGATAGACCTGGTCGTTTGCTGGTCGAGGCTTCGTGGGGCTGCCACGGGCTTCGGGCCTTCTGGTGCTCGCCTTTGGTGTCACGGTAGTGACACGTTGAGAGGCGAGTTTCTACTTCTTGGAGGGAGCAGTTTGTTCCTCAGGAAGTGGGAATGGTCCCAGCGTCCCAAAGACGATAGTCCGGGGAGTCGAGGTGGACCCGGAGCTGAGAGAGTTACCGAGGGAGTTGACGCTTCGGCAGCTGATGGGGCGCTTGTAGATGCGCGTAGTTTGCTTCTGTTGAAGCATGACTTGGTGCTTGCTCTCATCGAAAGTAATGGTAAGCGATGCTCCCATTGTTAGTTTTTTTCGAAAAAATTTCTGAAACAAGACCACATCCATTAGTAATCACAAGAATATAATGATCATAAATGGGAACTTCTATGGTTTTGTCTTTTTAAATTGCTCGAGGAAGATGACCCAAGCAATATGAAGAAGGCAAAACGCCATAGAGGGTATAATTGTTCTGATCGCAGGTATGGTAAGCCCAGAATGAGCGTCCCAGTGACTGCTAGAAGCAATTGTGAACTTAAATTCGAATTATCGAGAAGCAGAGCTTGCTCGAGGTAAAAATAATATAAAGTTGGAGTTACAAATGTGCCGGTCGCAATACAGTAGACCCTGAAAGGGCTTACTAGTACCGCTAGACACAAATGTTTTGAGACCGCATCCATGAGATGAGATTCTCTATTTTGAAAGGTCAAGATTGGATTCATCAAAGAGAGCAGATGGTATTCCGATCTGAACACGGGCTCAGCGATTTCCATGAGCGCCAGTGCTCAGAAAGAAATGAACCATTATTTCTCGGATCTGAATCCAAAAATGACGAGCTTTTTTTTTTTTTTTTTGAAAGGCCAATATCGGGTTCATCAAAGAGAGCAAAAGGCACTCCAATCTGAACACGGGCTCAGCGATTTCCGCGAGCGCCAGTGCTCAGAAATGAGAAGACCAAGATTTCTCTAATCTAAACCCAAAATGACGGAAGTTTTTTTTTTGAAGATTTTTTTTTTCAAAAAAATTTATTTATTTATTTATTTATTTCTTTTTTTTTAAGATTTTTTTTTGAAAATTTTTTTTATTTTTTATTTTAAATTTTTTATTTTTAAAAATTTTATTTTTGAAAAAATTTATTTAAAAGACGAGAGAGTACACATAGGCCTCCAAACCCGGTCTTATGAAATCTTGATTGATAGAATTGCCCCCAGGTAAGGGTAGGATTACATAATGAACCCGTTTGGAGGACCCTTGCCTAGAACAGTCAAGCTGTCTCCACACTCTGGATATTCTTGAATCAACCATGATCAAAGAACACAGTTGGTTTAACCTTAGTGGTCTATGTCTTTTTTTTTTGTTTTATATATATATATATTTTGACCTTTAATGAACTCATCGAAGAGAAACGATGGCCCAAAAACTTAGTCGAACAGGCTCAACATTTCTGCAAGCGCGATGAACGATAGGAACGGATCAAGGTTTCTCAATTTTGAATTCAAAATGAAAATTCTGATTTTTTATTTATTTATTTTATATATATATATTTTTTAAATCTTTAATGAACTCATCGAAGTGAAACGATGGCCCAAAACCTTAGTCGAACAGGCTCAACATTTCTGCAGGCGCGATGAACGATAGGAACGGATCAAGGTTTCTCAATTTTGAATTCAAAATGAAAAATCTGATTTTATATATATATATATATATATTTTTAGATCTTTAATGAACTCATCGAAGAGAAACGATGGCCCAAAACCTTAGTCGAACAGGCTCAACATTTCTGCAAGCGCGATGAACGATAGGAACGGATCAAGGTTTCTCAATTTTGAATCCAAAATGAGAAATCTAATTTTTTGTTTTTTTTTCAAAAGAGAAAAAGTGGAAATAAATTCAAAGAATTAGAAATTTCCAAAAAATCTCATCTCATTTTTTTTAGATGCGGAATCCAACATGGCCACCAATCAACAAGTAGCCAAAGAATCAAGAAAAGAAGTATAAGCATAGAGCAATAGATATGATATGCAAATATTTCTTTTCTAGCATCGTGTTCTCAAATGAACGGGTCCCACCGGGTGGAGCCAGCTTGATGGACCGCGCTCCTGGCGCCTGGTCCTACCGAGGTCGGCGGACGTGTGAGTCCATTGGGTCCGACCCTTTCGTAACCGGGGGGTAAGGGCGTGCATCAACATTTCTTTTGTGTGGGTGTGCCAGATTTTCTATTTTTACTTGGAATTGCAAGTGGTGATCCGGAGATCAACCTTCGCAAGTAAAAAAGAAATAAACTTCTTTCAAGCTTTCCATTGCACATATATTTAAGAAAAGAGACATTTTCTGATTTGCTGTGAAAGGCAATTTTTTTGGCGTTTATAGCCGATTTTGGCGTTTATAGCCGTTTTACAATCCTTATCAATAATGAAAGACAAGAGTTGTGATTTTTGTCTCTTTAAAAAAAATACAAACTAAAACGAAAAGCAAGAAAAGGAGGATCTAACTTCTCAGGAGATTGTGGGGGACCCGTTCAGATTGACGGTCGCAAGCCATATGTGGACTTCGCCATCATCCATGCAGATGAGAACAGAGGATGCTATTGATTCGCTTGGCTTGGCTATAACCTCAGGTTTTTAGAGAACAAAGACCAAAAGGAGGTCCTATGTCCAATAAAAAGCCAAGTAGACGGGCTGAAAAGCCACGTCTAAGCCATTTGAAGGCAGAAGGAGAAGGCAAGGACCTTGGGGGGGTGGGGTACCCCCCAAGGGACTTTTGTGTAGCGGTGGTCGGTGTAGAACTTCCGCAGAGTTTTCTCTCTTAGATTCCTGATGCCTTTTTCTGTCTGAGTTTCCGGATTTTTTGCAGTCTGTTGTCTGTGTGTTTGTTGATTCTTTGCTTCTTGGAGAGCTCTCCTATTTATAGTCTTTTAGGTAGCCATTTAGGAGGGTTTATGAACCTTAATTGTCATAAAGCTACATAAAGGGAGGAGTTACAAGATTGAATTCTTTATTTTGTAACTCCTTTTTCTTGGCTTCTGATTGGCCGGAGGAGATTGAGGGCATTTAATCGCCTTTAATCGCCATGATGGGAGGAGTTTCATGGGTTAAATGCCATGAATCTCTTGACCTGTAACTCCCGGATGCTTGCTTCTGATTGATCCGTCCAAATAAATGGATTAATGACTGTAATAAAGCTAGTCAATTAATCGCATTAAGTGGTCGCCGAGCAGTTGAAGAGTCGCGGGCCGTGCCGCGTCTTTTGGGATTCTTCTGGCGATGATCATCGATGGATCTTTATGTAGATCGACATCGGATGACCATGTAACTTCAGGTGTTTGTTGCCAACAGCGGGTCGGTACCATCTGTACTGTCGATTTCTCGATTGGTCGGGTAGAAAGCACACTTTTTTTGGTTGACCGGGTGGCGATCAATGTTGTTTTCGATACTCTTGATGATTAACCCATGTTTTTTACGGATGTCAGAGGATTTGGTGTCTCAAAAGTATGAATTTTGGAAAATACCAGAGGCCGGACGCTTCGAATCGCGAAAAAATGGTGAAAAACGGGGTTTTCGGGGCCCACCGGGCGATCCCGGGCCCCAAGGTCGCCGGCGACCCTAGGGGGTTTTTTTCCCCTTTTGTCCCGTTTTTTATCCGTTTTTGCTGTTTTTTTATTCTTTTTTCTTCTGTATTTTTCCTTTACATTTTTGATCATTTATTGGCCTGATTTCCCTGTAGAAAACCTGATGAGAATCCTTGCATTTTATTTTGCAAAGTTTCCAATTTTCCGAGAAAGTCGAAGACTTTGTTGCGCAGAGCTGCCGATTTTCCGTCAGAAGCTGAAACTGGGTCAAACGATGTCGGAATGACCTGAAATTTGAGGTGAAGCCTCCTGAGCAATAACTAAGACCAACCATAGGCTTCTGTTTGAGTTTTGAAGCCGTTTGGGGTCCTATCACTAGTAGACTTGCTTTTGTCGCGATGAAGATGTCACGGTTTGATGTGCGGTCAACCGATGTCCGATTGACTTGAAATTTGACAGGGAACCTATTGGAGTCATTTTAAGATGATCCATAGGCTCTGTCTTGGAAACCATGGTCCCGGGGAGAGGTTGTCGAAATGACCTGAAATTTGACGTGTAGCCCTTTGTAAGCATTTTGAAGCCGTCCATGTGCTCTAACTGATGAGTGATGGCCTCGGTGGTTCTCACCGCCGAGAGGCTTGATTTAGCTGTTCGAGGGTTGATGCAGGGTCAAACATTGTCGGTTTGACTCGGAACTTGACGTGGAGACTTTTGGATGTATTTTGAGACCATCCATCGGCTCTGATCGAAGATTTGATGTCTCCGATGCTTTCGCCGCCGGGAGCTCCTTTTCAGCTGTCGGAGAAGCGAAGTTAGGCTAAATGATTTTGAAATGGCCCGAAACTTCTTGTGTAATCCTCTTTTGGCTGTCTTGAAGGATCTTGAAGTTTTTGTTTGATTCTGACAAGATTTGATTTTTGGAAGTAGCATTGCCTATTTATGGCAGGTTGCGACTTCATGTAGCTCTTTGGATCTTGAAGAGGCAAAGTGACATTTTTGGTGTCAACAGGAACCATTTGTGTATGCTCTTGGTAAGTGGGATTTCTCTTTGACTAAAAGCCTAAATATTTTATTTTTTCTTTGTGTGCCTAGGTGGTCAAACCTGGCTCATATGGGCTAACCGATGGGACCTTAAGCTTTTGAAATGGCTTAGATCTCCTATGGTGTCATTTTTGTAAAGAATATCCAAAAATATCTCATTTGGATAGAGAATATCTAAGAATATCTTTACTTGGAGAGAATCTCTCATGTTCCCTTTATTTTGGGATAGGGTATCTCAAGATATCTTTCTTTTGGGAAAGAATCCCTCATTGATCCTATCTTTTGGGAGAAAATCTCTCATTGATTTCTTTTTGGGAGAGAGGGACATTGATTTCTTTTTGGGGGAGAATCCCTCAAGATATCTTTCTTTTGGGAAAGAATCCTTCTAATCTCTTTCTTTTGGTAATGTTACTAATTAGTAACACTTACCTCTTTCTTCTTTCCTTCTTTGGTTTGCTCTCTTCTATAAAAGCAAGGAGGTGGTTGGATCTCTTGCTCTTATTGCTTTCTTTTGCAACAATCCCAAGAGGGCTTCAAGACCAAGAGTTCTTCTTCTTCAAGATCTTCAAGACTTTTCTTCTTCTTCTCCATCAATGGCTTCAAGTAAGTTCCCTTTTTCAAGAAAACTCCATTGTAGGAAAAATAAAAGATTCTTTCTTTCTTTCTTTTTTTTTGTTTCTTTCTTTTCTTCTTTTCTTTTTTTTTTCTCCACGTGTTTTTTTTTTCTTTTTTTTTTGCATGTGTTTTCTCCTTTTTTTTTGCATGTTTTTTTTTGTGGGCCGTACGGACAGATCCGTATGGATCTACGGCCGCGGCTTGTGGGCCATCCCTATTTTTTTTGCTCATCATTGATAATGCATTTTTTTTACCAAGATGTTCATGCATATATATTTTTGTAAATTGAATTGTAACATGATGTGATAGCATACCTGAAAGTTTTCGCAAATTTGGAAATTTCGAGCTGGCAGCGATGTTGAGCCCTTCCTGATTTTGCGGAGACTTTGAGGTTTCGAAAGTTTGGAGTTTCGGAGCTCGCAGCAATGTTGAGCCCATCTTCAAGCTTTCTATTTCTTTCGAGATAATTCCTTTTCTTCGGAATTGCCCCGTCATCATGTCAAAATTTCGCCAGATTTTTTTTAGCGAGATTCTGTCATTTTGATGTTTGATCTTTTTCTTTTCCATCCTTTTCAGGTGGTTCCTCCAGAACGAACAAGGGTAAAGAGCCTGCTACAAGCGTACCTCATCGATCTGCTAGATCTTCTAATCCGGCCGTTCAGCAGGCCTTCGAGAAGGCCCAGTATGTTGAGAGATATCTGAAAGAATGCGACTCCCTCAACAAAGATGAGATGAGGCAGCGACTGATCCCTCTCAAGGGAGAGGAATTCTATAAGATCATGGTAAGCAGTCGTCCATGGGTGATGGAAGATCAGAGGGTTTTGCCCAAGCCTACCTTCTTCTTTGGTGATGCAGTCCCTGATGACATGACATACCAGAGGAGATGTTTTCAGTTCTCTTTCACAGCAGATGGTGAGAAGAAGACTGTTGCTACCCGGTCGACGTTTGATCGCACCGTCTCGATCATGAGCCTTGCCCTCACATGCTCTAAGAGGGAAGATCCTCCAAGCTGTGTGAGAAGGACAAATGTAATCAAGACCGGGGTTTTTGTTGGCGGTTCTCCTGGATATACGGAGAGGTCACCTGTTGACATGGACCTGTTGATGCCATCCAACGGCTACCCGGGTTCTGATTATCCGTCGGTCGATTTGAGACCGGTGGGCCTTGGTATTTTCAGCGGTGACGGCAGCAATTGGATAAAGCCTTTTCGACTTCGTGGTCGTTTCAATGCTGACTCCGAGTCGAAGTTGTGGACCGATCGCGTCCTGCTGATTAGTGGCGCCGTTTTGAAGGAAGCCGGGATTTTTGATGCGGTCCGTGCCTTTAGGGAGACCGTGATCTTTTCCGACGAGGCCTTCATGGCTATGCTGGAGTCATTCCTTCCACAAACCAATACCTTCGTTGTGACGAATGGTGAGATTAGTTTCTCTTTGAAGGAGCCGAGTGCCATTACTGGATTGCCCATCCTTGGCAAATTCTATGAGGAGTTTATGCCGATTGACAGCGTCCTTGAGGGGCAGTCTAAGGGGTTCAGGCTTCTGTACTTTCAGCTCGTCGCCTTCTATGATTTTTTGAAGTAGAAGGAGCGTTTGAAAGTTAGATCCAGCAGTTGGAAGAGTTCTAGCTCTTCGTTCCCCAACTTTTTTTATAGCAGGGAGTCTTCTGATAGTGTGACCCAGGAAGCCAGGGCTCAGGATCCCAGTTCGAAGAAGATCTTAGCTATGCAAGGAGAGTTGAGAGATTTCTGTGCAAGTACAAGCGCCATATGTCCTGACATTGCACTGCGGAGAGATCTCGCTGTTTACCTCACTTATTGGCTTGGTGAGGCTATTTTTGCTGGACGAGATGGAACGCACATCAGGCCACATTGTATTTTTTCGGCTTGTCAGATGGTGTTTGGAGAGCAGCTTGCTTTGGTGCCATCTCTTTACTCCTACTTGTGTACCAAACTGCAAGCTGCTGCTTTTTTGGTTCGGCTTGGGCTTCCCTTGAATAGGGTATTTTCAGCCCACATCTTTTACTCGTGGTATGTGTACCACTGTTCTGCCTTCCACCGGCTGGGTGCTGCAGAGGATGATGATCCTCTGATGATTCGACTGGCTAAGGGCAAAGCCGTGTCCGAATCACTTTTGTTTGCCCGCATGAGGATCCGACGGTTCAGGGACGTCGAGATGGGGCAGTCTTCAGTGAAGCTTTCTCCGGAGTTGCGGAAGAAGGCTTTTGATTTTGGTGCCTGCCGAGACTCTACCAGGGCGGGGTCGGGAAGGCATTACTCCTTGACGAATGTAGAGAGAGAGTGGCTTTTTAGCATACATGTCGGCACGATGGTGTACCGTAGACATCTTTTCGTTGACATCCAGCCGTATGTACCCGCTCGCTTTGCTTTGCAGCTAGGCTTTTCTCAAGGCGTTGTTGGAGCGCTTTCAAGCATGGTGAAGCGCTTTGGAGGTTTACAGGACAGGAGAAATGCATGGGCTTTCTATAGTGCTGAAGACACTACAGCCATGATCTCATATCCTGTGTTGTTGACTTCCCGGACTGCCGGCTTTGCGAAGTGGTTCGCGGAGAGCTTTTCGGCATATCGGGGGCTTTCCAAGAAGGAGCTTGATGTGAAGCTGGCATCTGGAAAGGGCCTTAGAAAGTCAGATGGCGTCCGGCGAGAGGAAGTTTGGGCCTTCCTTTCGAGAGAGAAGCACAAGATAGGCTTTCTCGGTGACCAGGGCGTCATTGGTTCTGAAGCTGTTCGAGAAATACCTAATGAGGCTTTAGAGCAGCTAGAACAGGAGGAAGCTGAACTTGGTTCTTGGATGCAAGCGGCACCGAGGCAAGCTTCTGTGGAGTCTACTGGCGAGGGTAGACCATCCAGTGAGGAGTCAAGTGGGAAACCTAACTCTGACAGCGGGGCAGGTTCCTCTAAGAAGCGAGCCCGCAGGAGTAAGAGGAGGAGGAGTCATCATCGCAGCAAGGGGCAGCATGAGGACTCTCCTGACTTGGAAGTTCCTCTTACTATCAATGAGGATGTGCCAGTGGATGCTGACGAGCCTCCAGAGAAGAGAAGGCGAGAAGAAGAGACCGTCGGTGAAGGTATGATTCTTCCTTTTTCCCTTTCCATTTATTTTCATGGGATTTTTCCATGTTCTGATTTGCTTCTTGTTTATGCTTTTCTTTTTTTTTTAGCAGAGGAAGACTTGGTGATGCCTAAGGTTCCAACCGATGAGGTGGTGACGGATCCTGTCGGGGCACCTGAAGAAGAACCGAGGGACTCTGGAGTGAATCCAGAATCTCCAATTGGTATAACTTCTTTTGCTTTCTTTTTTTTTGTGTCTGTGACTTGGTTTGCGATTTTTTTTTTGCCAGCTGACTTGCTACAGGATTCCGATGACTTTGAACCATCGATGGATGCAAATGTTGATGATGTTTCCGATGAGTTCATGGAGGAAGAAAGTGTTCCGCCAGTCGTCGAAGAAGGTATTTTGTAGTAATAACCCTGATAATGATTTTCAAATAGGATCATATTCATACCTTTTTGTGTTTCTTTGGCAGGTTTTGAAGTGACAGAGGAGGATCCGTCGCTTCCAGAGCAAGGGATGCCAGAGGTTGATCCAGAGGTAGAGACTCCTGGGACCAGTTCTGACAATGTTGAGGAGATACCTCGTGCTGAGGTTCCTTCCCGAGCAGGAGCAGCTTCAACTGGAAAGAGTTCTTTTGTTACTCTTCCAACAGGTGATGACATGAGCAGCCGACCAATGGAGTTGGGCGAATCCTCAGCGGGGCCATCTCTTCTTTTTGCAAAGAAGGCGGTGGTGCAAGTTTTGAGCACTTGGATTGAGACTCTGCTTTCTGGGCACTTAGATGCCGGATTTGGGATCATCCAGCATGTGCGTGAGATTCTCGGTGATGCTGAAGAGGCTGGTCTAGATGTCACAAGTGCCAGGGCGATCGGTGATAGGATCATTGAGCTGGGTGACAGGTGGTTTGAGACCATGGGTTTTCCTGACGACCAGTTCTTCAAGGAGATGTTCCTGGACCCTGCGGATAAGGCTCAGTCTAACCTGGATAAGGCTACAGAAAGCAGGAAGCAGGTAGCTATACATCATTGGGCTGACACATGACCTTAACATCCTTGATAGGGAGGTCGATGAGGCCAGGAAACGTCTTGAGCATTTGCAGGCACAAGTCGCTGCCAAGTGGACTGCAATAACAGAGGCTCATGACAGGGAGAGTGCTCTGATTCGCCGGGTTGCGGATGCCAATCGAGTTCTTAAAAGGAAGTCTGACGAGAACAAACAATGGCGAACTGCTCGAGATAAGCTTCCCGGTGCGAAAGAAGGGTTACAGCGCACCCGAGCATCTCATGGCAAGTTTCTGAAGAAGCGTGCCTTGGAATCCCTGACGGCTGAGGCCAAAACTTTGCTTAAGGAGCTGAACTCTTGGCTGGAGACCATTTTTGATTGAGCTCCTGTTTTTTTTTTTTTTAACAGAAACCATCCTTTTTTTTAGTACCACTTGTATTTTTGTGGTACTTTCCTTTTTTTTTTTGTAGTGCTTGTGAACACTTTCTTTTTTTTGGTACCACATGTATTTTTTTTTGGTACTCTTTTTTTTTGTTTTCCCTACGCTCACTTAAATCTTTTTGTGGTGAAAGTAATTGCTAAATGGGATGCCTTTTTTTTTGGTTTTCCCTACGCTTACTTAAATCTTTTTGTGATAAAAGTAATTGCTAAATGGGATTTGATCAAAAGCTTGTCATTTTGTGAAAATCTTTTGTCAAATGATTGTTTTGTCATGGAAGCCAGATTTTTGTTTGTGGCATGGAAGCCGATTTTTGGCATGAGAGCCAGTTTTTTTTTTTTTTGTGGCATTGATAGCCGATTTGTGGCATTGATAGCCGGGTTTTTTTTTTTTGAAAGCCAAAGTTTTTGGTTTGTGGCATTGATAGCCGGTTTGTTTTGGTGGCATCTATAGCCGATTTGTGGCATTTATAGCCTGTTTTGGTGGTATCTATAGCCAATTTGTTTTGGTGGCATCTATAGCCAGTTTGTGGCATTTATAGCCTATTTTGGTGCCTCCCTGCTGAATGTCCTTACAAGTATCGATGGAATGTCGTATCCTTGCTCATTTGGTTGCGAGTATCGATGGAATGTCGCATCCTCGCTGTTTTTTTTTTGAAAAACCTTTTTTTTTGTTTAAAGACATGAGGGTCATAAGTTTTGACCTAAAACCATTTTGGCGGTAAAAGACAGGGTGGACTAGGGTGGAAATCCCTGAATCCGGATTTTGTTGCAAACCATGAATTTTGGGTTCAAGGGTTGAAAAGTTAGGGAAAGGTTCCTAAACTTGGTTTTTTTTTAACAATGAAACGGATGAAAGTAAGCATTGTTTAAATTTCTAGAAATTTCAACATTTGATATGAAAATTCTAAAAGAGGTGGGTTTAGCGAGCGTGTACCTGGAAACCGGTTTTGGCCGTACAGGCATTGCTCTTACCCAGTTGGGTAAGTCTTCAAGGGTAGTACCGCTTTAAGAACTTGTCGTTGATGGGCAGCATACATCTGTCACCTTCCATGTTTAGGAGTGCGTATGCGCCATTGGAGAAAACCTTGTCGATGACGTAGGGTCCCTCCCATTTTGGCTCAAATTTGCCTTTGGACTTGTGATCGAAGACCATTGGTCTTTTTACTGCAAGAACCAAGTCACCCTTTTTGTAGGCGCGTTGCCTGACCTTTTTGTCGAAAGATCCTGCCATGCGTGCTTGGTAAAGTTCAATGTTTTGTTGAGCTTCGAACCGTCTCTCATCGAGATTGTCCAGCTCATGGAGTCGCAATTTGACATTGCTTTCTTGAGTCATGTCATTTTGCAAGGATACCCTCAAGGAAGGAATTTGTACTTCCAAGGGTATGACAGCTTCGCATCCATAGACCAAGGAGAATGGTGTACTATGGGTTGGTCCTCGAACGGTGGTTCGATAGGCCCACAAAGCTTCAGACATTTTGTCGCTCCAGTTTCTTTTGTGACTAGAGACCATTTTTTGAGGATTTTGCAAAGTGTCTTGTTGAAAGCTTCTGCCAACCCGTTTGCTGCCGGATTGTATGGAGTCGAAGGGCAGCTTTGGATTTTGTATTTGTCGCAGAACCTGTAGAATCGATGATCCTCGAATTGCCGTTATCATGGATGAATCTTTTGGGTATGCCAAAACGACAAATGATGTTGGTGCGCAGGAACTGAAGGACTGATGAGGTCTTCATTTCATTGAACGCAAATGCTTCTGACCACTTGGAGAAATAATCCGTAGCGGCGAAGATGAAGCGATGACCTTTGCTCGAAGGGGGAGAAATAGGACCTAGGATGTCCATACCCCAGGCTTCGAAAGGCCATGAAATCACTGTAGGATGCAGCCATTCTGGAGGCATGTGAATGTAATCTCCATGAACTTGGCATTATTGGCAGCGCTTAGCAAATTGCATTGCGTCAGCTACCATGGTAGGCCAGTAATAACGTAACCTTTTTATCTGATCATAGAGCTTGGGACCAGCCTGATGAGCTCCGCAAAGACCAGCATGAACTTCTTTGAGTGTTTCTTCAGCCTCTTGTTGTGACAAGCAGCGTAGAAGTACTCCGTTGAAGGATTTCCTGTAATGGATTTTTGAAGGAATATCCAAATGAAAGCTTGGGGTTCGCCTTTGGATGCTTACCCGTTCTTTTAGATCTTCAGGTTGGATTCCGAACATAATGTAATCAATGAACGGATCCCTCCAGTCGCCGATTGAAGTTTGAAGGATTGAAATCCGACTTCCAACCACTTGGTGGTATTCAGCAACAGCTTGGTGTGCGTTAAGAGGAGGAAGTATTCTTCTTTCGCACACTGTGATTTGCATGCTTTCCCCTTCCTGCACGTATGTTTTCACCTCTATGAATGTGGGTGATGTGAAAGATGTCAAACTTTTACAGAAGTGATTGTGCCTTGTTGTAGTAAGGCAGTAAATCTGGCTTCCTGACTTCAAATTTCTGATTCATCTAGTTGACGATCAGTTGAGAGTCTCCAAAGACTTCCAGCATGGTGATACCGGATTCGATGGCGAGTTCCAATCCTAGGATCAGAGCTTGATATTCAACTGCATTGTTTGTGCATGGTTCCAATAGCGAGGAAGCGTGTGGAACCATGTATTTGTCGGGGCTAACAAAGAGGATGCCAACTCCTGAGATCAGCTGTCTTTTTTCATTTGTCCTGGTTGCACCGTCAAAGTACATGTCCCAGGAGGCACTTTGTGAGAAAGTCTCCACATTGTAGACTGGTTCATCTGGGAGATCATCTCTGAGTGGAGAATCTTTAGGCAATGGATGCTCTGCGAGGAAGTCCGCTAGAGCTTGCCCTTTGATTGCCTTTTATGGTACATATCTAATATCAAATTGTGACAGAAGGATGGACCATTTTGCCAATCGAGCATTGAGAGAACCTGCCCTTGTGACAAGGACCTTCAAGAGGTTGACCCTCGAGACCAGATATACTGTGTTGGAAAGCAAGTAGTGACGCAGCTTTTGTTCGGCAAACATCACTGCAAGACATTCTTTTTCGACTGGAGAGTAGCGATGCTCTACACCTACTAACATGCGGCTGAGGTAATATAGAGCAGCTTATTTTCTTTGATCATTTTCTTGCGCAAGCAGAGCTCCCAAAGAGTGATCAAGGGCTCCTGTGTACAAGATGAATGGTTTTCCAGTGGTAGGAGCAGCTAACACTGGAGGTTTTGTCAGGTATGACTTGATATCTTGGAAAGCAGTTTCACAGTCAGCATCCCAGACAAAGTTTACACCTTTTTTCATCAACCGGGAGAATGGACGACATTTCCCCGAAAGATTGGAGATCAACCGTTTGATGTAGGCCAATCTCCCTTGAAGCCCTTTGAGTTCTCTCAAGGTTCTTGCAGAGGGCATTTCTAGAATGGCTTTGACTTTTATAGGGTCAAGCTCTATTCCAGCTTTCCGAACTAATAATCCGAGGGACTTACCTGACGAGACGCCGAAGAAGCATTTCAAAGGATTCATTCGCAGTTTGCGTTTGCGAAGCCGAAGGAAGACATCTCGAAGGTCTTCGAGATGATCTTCTTTTCTTTTACTTTTGACGGCGAGGTCATCAACGTAACATTCAACCGTCTTGTGCTGCATATCTTGGAATATTTTCATCATAGCCCTCTGATATGTGGCACCAGCATTTTTCAGACCAAATGGCATGACAGTGTAACAATACACGCCAAATGGGGTCCGAAAAGATGTATGTTTTTCATCTTCAGGATAAATCTTTATCTGATTGTAACCAGAGAAACCATCCATGAATGTCATTCACTCGAATCCACAGGTATTATCAATCATTACCTCTGGTATGGGGAGCGGAAATTCATCTTTTGGGCATGCGCCATTCAGTTCTCTATAGTCAATATAGACCCTGATCTGCCCGTTTTTCTTTGTCACGGGGACAATGTTGGCCAACCATTCAGGATGTTGTTCCTCACGGATGAAGCCGACGCTTTTGAGTTTTTGAACTTCTTGTTTAATTTTATCCATCACATCTGGACGGAATCTTCTTTGGCCTTGCTTGACAGGCTTGATGTCTTCTTGAAGATTGAGTTTGTGAACCGCTATTTTGGGGTCTAAGCCAGGCATTTCAGCGTAAGACCATGCAAAGCAATCAACGAACTCGCGAAGAAAGGCGATATACTCGGGTAACTCATCATCCTTTATATTTCTTGCTTACGAATACAGGACGTGGGTTATCTGGTGTTCCCAAGTCTATCTTTTGAACAGGATCTTCTGTTGAAGGTTCGAAGGTGGTTCCTCCACAATATTTTCGGAGGCTTCCAGCTCAATGAAACCTTCTGGGGTTTCAAAAGCATTTCCAGACCAAGGTTTTGTTCCTTTCCACGGGTCCTCTTGATCGGTAATTTTCCCAAGGCTTACTATGAGATGATCCCAATCGCCTGTTGAAACCGGGTCGAAGTAGGCTACTTCTTTTGGAGATGAGGGTTCTTCTGGGTCAGAAGACCACACGTCTGTGCCATTGGACAACTCCTCTTTATTTTCAAAGAAATCATGCCAATTAGATGAGCTTCTTGGATCTTTGTCAGGTGACTCATTAAAGAGATATCCAGGGAGATCGATGTCTTGATGGACTTGAGATGTGGAGGCTTGGTCAGTATAATGACTTTTAAGCCTTTATGTCAACTGTCTTAGGTGAGTGTCAGGATCATACCCTAACCCGTGTGAAGGCTTTTCTACATAGCCGTAGAGTCTCCAATCTTCCAGCTGGCTATTGGTCAAGACGGGCCCCAATGGCGTGAGAATACCGCGTCCTTCTCCCAAACCGACTGGGTTTTGAGCATCATAGCCCATTTTCTTCATAATAGCTTGTGCCACAGAACTATATAAGGATAGTTGACGCATACCTTCATTTTGGAAAGGTTCAAGCATAGAGTTTGATGAAGAAGCATCCGATCTATGGAAGAAGATCGGCTTTTCCTTTGCTGAAGTTGCTGGAACAACGAAGGAAGCTGACGTAGGATCTTCTATGTCAGAAGTTGTCTCCATTGGAGTAAGAGCAGGCTGAACTTGCTGAGTGTCAGCTTGGCTTGACGATGTGTCGTCTTCTGGCTCTGAATCCGAGTCCGTGTCTTGCATGATAGACACGAAAGAGACAACAAATTTGCCCCCAGGCTTTTGCTTTGCCTTCTTCACTTTAGTTGTGATGACCAAAGGCTTTGAAGATTTGAGGGAGATGATGAAGGGAGTTTGAATGCTCTCTTCGGATTTACCGGATGATTTGTTTTCTTCCGGCGATTGTTGAGGAGCCTTGCCTTTATCTTTCTGAAGATTTTCGGCAAAGGATGCCGTGCGCTTATCCTCTTCTTCTTTTTCACCTTCATACATCTGTGAGTCTGCGAAGTGGACTTCTTTACCTTTGAAGGGTTTTCTGTCCGCAAAGACTCGATGTATCATGCCGTCATCGCCAACAAACTTGATGCATTGATGTAGAGTTGAAGGGATAACACCATTCTCGTGGATCCAAGGGCGTCCGAGAAGGATGTTATAGCATGAAGGGGTTTTTATTGCATACACAGTGACCTCAGAAATAAGATCACCGATCTGCAATTTGAACCTGATTTTACCGAAAGGCCATTGAGTACTCCTATCGTATCCAAAGATAGATACAGATGTGTGGCTCAGCTTGCTGGGTGGGATGCCCAACTCTTCCAGAGCCGATGTGGAGATGAGGTTGAGTGCAGAACCTGGGTCGATCTGAACTCTGTGCATAGTCATTTTCTTGATATACCCTATGAAGTACAGGGGTCGGTTGTGCCTGGTTTCGCCAAGTAGGAGGTCCTCCTTTGTGAAGGCGATGGTTGCACTGGCTGCTTTTTCAACCGAGAGGCATTCAATGCATGATCCCTCAGTTTTCTTCTTTTCTCCCTTTGTGGAGGCTTCTGAGTTTTTGACCCGGTAATCCATTTCAATTTAGAGGACTTGCGGGGCATGTTTGTCGACATCCTCATTCAGCTTTTGTAATTCTGAGATGAGATTATCACGAGTGTGCGGAGACATTCGTAATAAATCCTGGATGTGCAGACGTGCAGGTATGTGCTTGAAGTGTTCAATCAAGTCATACTTGAAAGCCTCCTTAGGGCCTGCATGTTCATCATTGTTGCCGCTAGGGGCGCTTACAACATCTTTTCCCAAAGGATTTACATATGTAAAGGAAGATTGATTGTAATTTTTGTGGTAGTCCAGGCCAGAGCGGGTGCCTCTACCAACTTCGAGAGCTTCTTGAGAAGGGTCTTTGTTTGGAAGATTGTCTTCAGGATCAAGAGGCTGTCGTTTTTCATTTGCTGAGGATGTATTAGGAGCGGAGTTGCCATCCTCAGTGATTGTGTTGCACGGAGCATTTTTCGAGAACAAGTCCTGAACAGCATCCAACAACCTTTCTTCTTCGTTGACTAATTCATCGTCCCAAGCATCAATAGCTGGGAATTCTTCAGTCCAGAAGGGTGTAAACTTTGAAGTCACAGTCTCAGGAGAAGAAACCTGAGGGGGCGTCATCTCAATGAAAGTCACGTGAGACGAGGTGGCTCCAGAAGAAACATTGCTAGGCATCGCCGGAGTGGAAGTGCTTTCATCAGACGATGCTTCGGAAGAGCTATAATCCCGAATTATCACATTACAGGAAGCTCTGACGGGAGACGTTGTCTGATCGGAGTCAGACTCATCCTCGGATGTAAGAGGATCGTCTATCAAGTAATTTTCTCCATTTTCAGGAGTTAAGGGAGGATGTACCTGATGGTCTTCAGGGACTTCAGGCTCTGGATTGTGAGGAAGCTCGTTGACGCGGTCTTGCTCTTGTTCTAGAGCGAGACGCTGCAAGATCCTTACATATTCTTCAAGATCAGGCATGGGAGCGAAATCTTCTTCTTCATCAACTCTTTGTGGCTCAACATGGTTGATTTCCACTGGAGTAATGAGAGGTGCTGGGTCAGCAGCATTTTCTTGTACAGCCTCTCGGTCTTCTTCATCATCAGACCAGGATCCTTGTGGCTGTAAAGGGTTATACCAGATTACTTGCATAAGATGAGTCTCAGGAACCCATTCTTCATCGGAGAGGTATTCTCCTGTTTCAAGGGACTCCTCCCACTCATCTGTGTAGTTGGATTCGAATCCATCATCGGTGTCGCTGGACTCGTATCCATCAATGGAGAATCCAACTACCGAATTGCAAGAGTATGATGCCTCCTACATGGCTTCTTTGAATTGAGGTGGCATGAAATCACTGAGAGCGAATTTTCTTACCCCTTTGAAGTCTCTGGAAGGGATGTTTTTGTTGTCTCCAGTGAAGCGGTAGAGGAAGCCTCTGCCTTTTCTTCGACCTCTTGTTTTGGCTGGGTCTTCTCTTGCCGTTTGAGCTTAAGGAGATATTTCCTAGCCTGCCTTCGCTGTTGAGCTGTAGGCTTTGTTTTCATGACCTCCCAATTTTCATCTTCCAGGAGATCGGGATGTGCCCATATGTGTTGTCCGTCTGGTGTCGGTAAGGAACCAGTTCCTCAGACACTTGGATTGAGTTTGTCACCTTGAAGGAAGTAGTGATCTTCTTCTTCGGTGATTTTGATGTTTGTCCACATGTCACCATGTTGACGAAGGCAGACCCATAGTTTTTGTCAAAGGTGATGACTCCGTTTTTCCACATCTCGTTTATTTTCTCCCTCACAACAAAGCATTGATTGAGAGGATGTGAGATCATCTGGTGGTATGGACAGTACCGAGGATCGTTGGTTTTGCCAACATCACCCGGTCTTTTTGGTTCTGGCAAGGTGAGCTTGCCGTTTGCCATAAGAGCCCCGAAGATTTCATAAACATCTTCATCAAATGGGAATTTCTTCTCTACTCGTTCTTTGAAGGCATCTGAGAGTTCAGGTTTCTTACCAGCAGCTTTGTTTTCAGCTTTCTTTGGTGGCTGAGGAGCTGACTTGGTCTGCACATTGAGGACCACTTTTTTATTTGGTTTAGAGGTTGCAATGGCGGTTGGCTCTTTTCTTGATGATTTCTGACTGTTGAGGTCTTTAATCACCATTTCAACTTCCATGGAAGCTTCTAGGAGTTCTCCCAGATTTTTTGATTTGTTGTCGATGATCATGGAGCGGATTTTGGCTCTCATGTTGTTTCGACAGATGTCGACTAGCGACGCTTGTGGCAATACATCAGAACATTTGTACGCCATTGCTTTCCACTTGTGAATGAAGTCATATGTTGACTCATTCTCCCCTGTTTTAGGCTGCACAGCTGAGCCATAGTAGCGGGATGATCCTCACCTTTGAAGTGAGTCAGGAAGCGTGTCTCTAGCATGGCCCAGTTTTGGATGGAGTCCTCCGGTAGAGTGGAGTACCAATCGAACGCCGTACCTTTTAGGGTACTTGCAAAGAGGCGGATCTTGAGTGAATCTTGATCCGCGATAGCTCCCGTCAGGATCTTGAAGTTGATGACGTGCTATCTGGCTGACCCTTTCCCCGTATATGTTTGGAAAGTAGGATGCTTCAATTTGGTGGGGAATGGGACCGAGTCCATCCATAAGGGATATGGTGGCTTGATCCCATGCTCCTTGAGTATATCCTCTTCTTTAGCTTTGGCAAGGATACTGTCTACGTCCTTTTTGGTAAGGGCGCGTGACTCATTTTCTTCTCCATTTACCTCATCGTCCTGATGATTCGGAGGAGGTTCATTGTTCGCCTGATTTTGGAAGGCGAGGAGAAGGTTTTCAATTAGAGTTTCAATCCTCTGTTGGCCTTGTTCCAACTGCTGGATGCGGGTGATCGCATCATCTAGAGGTGGATTGTGGGGTGGTGGCTCAGAATTTGTAGCCAAGACGTTCATCCTTCGTGATTCGAACGAAGAAATTGTCCTGGTGACTGAGCTGGGGCTCATTCTTTTTGAAGAAAAGCTTGAGGAAGGATCACTCTGCCGTCCTTTGCTTGAAGGAGCAGGGGATTCTTCTGAATGTCTTCTTGTCCTGGAGACGCTGCGGGTCATCAGACGTCGAACATGGATTTTTGTTGCTGACTTTTGGCGCCTTCTGGTTTTTCCAACCATACGGACGGCAGCAACTTGGTTGGGTCTATCTTTTTCGACCCATTTGGGAGAGACTTGAAGTGTAGGAGGCTGGGTCCTTTGCTTTTCTAGTCTCTTTTGTCTATACTATGCGCGGCGGTGTATGCGACGAGCAATTTGAGCTTCGGTCAGCTCTGGCTGGGCTTTGACGATGAAGGATGTGCTCCCTCGGGCGCAGCAGCCGAGCATGTCTTCTTTGCAGCTGGGCAAGGACAGGATGTGAACCCTGTCCTTCGCCTGTTGCAGCGAAGCTTTGAATTTTTAGAGTTCGGCCCCTGTAGAGATGAAGGGTCAAACTGCAGGTTTGTAGGCCTTAGCAGGTGCTTGCAGAGGCCTTGTGATGCATGATCTGATTTTGGGCTTGTAGGAACAAGCCGGCCCATGCTGGTTTGACTTGGAAGTCAGGTTGGAGATGGGTCTCTCCTCTTTCATGTAAGCAAGAGGGTCGAACTGGTTCTCCTTGAGTGGGGCCAGGAATGCGGGCTTGGTAGATGTTTGGGACCTTCTCTGTTTTGGTGAAGGTCTTGGGGACCAAGTCTTGGGATAGACCTGGTTGTTTGCTGGTTGAGGCTTCGTGGGGCTGCCACGGGCTTCGGGCCTTCTGGTGCTCGCCTTTGGTGTCACGGTAGTGACACGTTGAGAGGCGAGTTTCTGCTTCTTGGAGGGAGCAGTTTGTTCCTCGGGAAGTGGGAATGGTCCCTGCGTCCCAAAGGCGATAGTCCGGGGAGTCGAGGTCGACCCGGAGCTTAGAGAGTTGCCGAGGGAGTTGACGCTTCGGCAGCTGATGGGGCGCTTGTAGATGCGCGTAGTTTGCTTCTGTTGAAGCATGACTTGGTGCTTGCTCTCATCGAAAGTAATGGTAAGCGATGCTGCCATTGTTAGTTTTTCTCGAAAAAATTTCTGAAACAAGACCACATCCATTAGTAATCACAAGAATATAATGATCATAAATGGGAAGTCCTATGGTTTTGTCTTTTCAAATTGCTCGAGGAAGATGACCCAAGCAATATGTAGAAGGCAAAACGCCATAGAGAGTACAATTGTTCTGATCGCAGGTATGGTAAGCCCAGAATGAGCGTCCCAGTGACTGCTAGAAGCAATTGTGAACTTAAATTCGACTTATCGAGAAGCAGAGCTTGCTCGAGGTAAGAAGAATATAAAGTTGGAGTTACAAATGTGCCGGTCGCAATACAGTAGACCCTGAAAGGGCTTACTAATACCGCTAGACACAAATGTTTTGAGACCGCATTCATGAGATGAGATTCTCTGTTTTGAAAGGTCAAGATTGGATTCATCAAAGAGAGCAGATGGTATCTCGATCTGAGCACGGGCTCAGCGATTTCCGCGAGCGCCAGTGCTCAGAAAGAAATGAACCATAATTTCTCGGATCTAAATCCAAAAATGTCGAGTTTTTTTTTTTTTTGAAAGGCCAATATCGGGTTCATCAAAGAGAGCAAAAGGCACTTCAATCTGAAGACGGGCTCAGCGATTTTCGCGAGCACCAGTGCTCAGAAAAGAGAAGACCAAGATTTCTCCAATCTAAACCCAAAATGACGGAAGTTTTTTTTTTTTTGAAGATTTTTTTTCAAGACTTTTTTTTAAAAATAATTTATTTATTTTTTATTTTTTAATTTTTATATTTTTTTTAAGATTTTTTTTGAAATTTTTTTTATTTTTTATTTTTTATTTAAAAATTTTTATTTTTGAAAAAATTTATTTAAAAGACGAGAGAGTACACATAGGCCTCCTAATCCGGCCTTATGAAATCTTGATTGATAGAATTGCCCCCAGGTAAGGGTAGGATTACTTAATGAACCCATTTGGAAAGGGTAGGATTACTTAATGAACCCATTTGGAGGACCCTTGCCTAGAACAGTCAAGCTGTCTCCACACTCTGGACAAGGCTTTTCTTGAATCAACCATGAACAAAGAACACAGTTGGTTTAACCTTAGTGGTCTATGTCTTTTTTTTTTGTTTTATATATATATATATATATTTGACCTTTAATGAACTCATCAAAGAGAAACGATGGCCCAAAACCTTAGTCGAACAGGCTCAACATTTCTGCAAGGGCGATGAACGATAGGTTCGGATCAAGGTTTCTCAATTTTGAATTCAAAATGAAAAATCTGATTTTTATATATATATATATTTTTAGATCTTTAATGAACTCATCGAAGAGAAACGATGGCCCAAAACCTTAGTCGAACAGGCTCAACATTTCTGCAAGCATGATGAACGATAGGAACGGATCAAGGTTTCTCAATTTTGAATCCAAAATGAGAAATCTAATTTTTTATTTTTTTTATTTATATATATATATATTTTTTAGATCTTTAATGAATTCATCGAAGAGAAACGATGGCCCAAAACCTTAGTCGAATAGGCTCAACATTTTTGCAAGCGCGATGAACAATAGGAACGGATCGAGGTTTCTCAATTTTGAATCCAAAATGAGAAATCTGATTTTTTATTTTTTGAAAAGAGAAAAAGTGGAAATAAATTCAAAGAATTAGAAATTTCCAAAAAATCTCATCTCATTTTTTTTAGATGCGGAATCCAACATGGCCACCAATCAACAAGTAGCCAAAGAATCAAGAAAAGAAGTATAAGCATAGAGCAATAGATATGATATGCAAATATTTCATTTCTAGCATCGTGTTCTCAAATGAACGGGTCCCACCGAGTGTGCCAGCTTGATGGACCGCGCTCCTGGCGCCTGGTCCTACCGAGGTCGGCGGACGTGGGAGTCCGTTGGGTCCGACCCTTTCGTAACCGGGGGGCAAGGGCGTGCATCAACATTTCTTTTGTGTGGGTGTGCTAGATTTTCTATTTTTACTTGGAATTGCAAGTGGTGATCCGGAGATCAACCTTCGCAAGTAAAAAAGAAATCAACTTCTTTCAAGCTTTCCATTGCACATATATTTAAGAAAAGAGACATTTTCTTATTTGTCGTGAAAGGCGAGTTGTTTGGCATTTATAGCCGATTTTGGCGTTTATAGCCGATTTTTGGCGTTTATAGCTGATTTTGGCGTTTATAGCCGTTTTACAATCCTTATCAATAATGAAAGACAAGAGTTGTGATTTTTGTCTATTTAAAAAAAATACAAACTACAATGAAAAGCAAGAAAAGGAGGATCTAACTTCTCAGGAGATTGTGGGGGACCCGTTCAGATTGACGGTCGCAAGCCATATGTGGACTTCGCCATCATCCATGCAGATGAGAACAGAGGATGCTATTGATTCGCTTGGCTTGGCTATAACCTCAGGTTTTTAGAAAACAAAGACCAAAAGGAGGTCCTATGTCCAATAAAATGTCTAGTAGACGGGCTGAAAAGCCACGTCTAAGCCATTTGAAGGCAAAAGGAGAAGGCAAGGACCTTGGGGGGGGGGGGGGAACCCCCCGAGGGACTTTTGTCACCTTGTAGCGGTGGTCGATGTAGAACTTCCGTAGAGTTTTCTCTCTTAGATTTCAGATGCCTTTTTCTGTCTGAGTTTTCGGATTTTCTGTAGTCTGTTGTCTGTGTGTTCGTTTATTCTTTTCTTCTTGGAGAGCTCTCCTATTTATAGGCTTTTAGGTTGCCATTTAGGAGGGTTTATGAGCCTTAATTGTCATAAAGCTACATAAAGGGAGGAGTTACAAGATTGAATTCTTTATTTTGTAACTCCTTTTTCTTGGCTTCTGATTGGCCGGAGGAGATTGAGGGCATTTAATCGCCTTTAATCGCCATGATGGGAGGAGTTTCATGGGTTAAATGCCATGAATCTCTTGACTTGTAACTCCCGGATGCTTGCTTCTGATTGGTCCGTCCAAAGAAATGGATTAATGACTGTAATAAAGCTAGTCAATTAATCACATTAAGTGGTCGCCGAGCAGTTGAAGAGTCGCGGGCCGTGCCGCGTCTTTTGGGATTCTTCTGGCGATGATCATCGATGGATCTTTATGTAGATCGACATCGGATGACCATGTAACTTCAGGTGTTTGTTGCCAACAGCGGGTCGGTACCATCTGTCCTGTCAATTTCCTCGATCGGTCGGGTAGAAAGCACACTTTTTTTGGTTGACCGGGTGGCGATCAATGTTGTTTTCGATACTCTTGATGATTACCCATGTTTTTGACGGATGTCAGAGGATTTGGTGTCTTAAAAGTATGAATTTTGGAAAATACCAGAGGCCGGACGCTTAGAATCGCGAAAAAAGGACAAAAAACGGGGTTTCCGGGGCCCACCGGGCGATCCCGGGCCCCAGGGTCGCAGGGGTCTGCGACCCTGGGGTTTTTTCCCCTTTTGTCCCGTTTTGTGTCCGTTTTTGCTATTTTTTTATTCTTTTTTCTTCTGTATTTTTCCTTGACATTTTTTATCATGTATTGGCCTGATTTCCCTGTAGAAAACCTGATGAGAATCCTTGCATTTTATTTTGCAAAGTTTCCAATTTTCCGAGAAAGCCGAAGACTTTGTTGTGCAGAGCTGCCGATTTTCCGTCAGAAGCTGAAACTGGGTCAAACGATGTCAGAATGACCTGAAATTTGAGGTGAAGCCTCCTGAGCAATAAATAAGACCAACCATAGCTTCTGTTTGAGTTTTGAAGCTGTTTGGGTTCCTATCACCAGTAGACTTGCTTTTGTCGCGATGAAGATGTCGCGGTTTGATGTGCGGCCAACCGATGTCCGATTGACTTGAGATTTGACAGGGAACCTATTGGAGTCATTTTAAGATGATCCATAGGCTCTATCTTGGAAACCATGGTCCCGGGGAGCTTTGCCGCCGAGAGGCCTGATTTGGCTTCTGAGCGTCAAACTATGGTCAAATGTTATCAAAATGACCTGAAATTTGACGTGTAGCCCTTTGTAAGCATTTTGAAGCCGTCCATGTGCTCTATCTGATGAGTGATGGCCTCGGTGGTTCTCACCGTCGAGAGGCTTGATTTAGCTGTTCGAGGGTTGATGTAGATTCAAACATTGTCGGTTTGACTCGGAACTTGACGTGGAGACTTTTGGATGTATTTTGAGATCATCCATCGGCTCTGATCGAAGATTTGATGTCTCCGATGCTTTCATCAACACCGCCGGGAGCTCCTTTTCAGCTGTCGGAGAAGCAAGTTAGGCTAAATGATTTTGAAATGGCCCGAAACTTCTTGTGCACTCCTCTTTTGGCTGTCTTGAAGGATCTTGCAGTTTTTGTTTGATTCTGACAAGATTTGATTTTTGGAAGTAGCATTGCCTATTTATGGCAGATTGCGACTTCATGTAGCTCTTTGGATCTTGAAGAGGCAAAGTGACATTTTTGGTGTCAACAGCCGTTGATGGGCAGCATACATCTGTCACCTTCCATGTTTAGGAGTGCGTATGCGCCGTTGGAGAAAACCTTGTCGATGACGTAGGGTCCCTCCCATTTTGGCTCAAATTTACCTTTGGACTTGTGAGCGAAGACCATTGGTCTTTTTACCGCAAGAACCAAGTCACCCTTTTTGTAGGCGCGTTGCCTGACCTTTTTGTCGAAAGATCCTGCCATGTGTGCTTGGTAAAGTTCAATGCTTTGTTGAGCTTCGAGCCGTCTCTCATCGAGATTGTCCAGCTCATGGAGTCGCAATTTGACATTGTTTTCTTGAGTCATGTCATTTTGCAAGGATACCCTCAAGGAAGGAATTTGTACTTCCAAGGGCACGACAGCTTCGCATCCATAGACTGAGGAGAATGGTGTGCTATGGGTTGGTCCTCGAACGGTGGTTCGATAGGCCCACAAAGCTTCAGACATTTTGTCGCTCCAGTCTCTTTTATGACTAGAGACCATCTTCTTGAGGATTTTGCAGAGTGTCTTGTTGAAAGCTTCTGCTAATCCGTTTGCTGCCGAATTGTATGGGGTCGAAGTACAGCTTTGGATTTTGTATTTGTCGCAGAACTTGTAGAATCGATGATCCCGGAATTGTGGTCCGTTATCATGGACGAATCTTTTGGGTATGCCGAAACCACAAATGATGTTGGTGAGCAGGAACTGAAGGACTGATGAGGTCTTCATTTCGTTGAACGCAAATGCTTCTGACCACTTGGAGAAATAATCCGTAGCGGCGAAGATGAAGCGATGACCTTCGCTCGAAGGGTGAGAAATAGGACCTATGATGTCCATACACCAGGCTTCGAAAGGCCATGAAATCACTGTAGGATGTAGCCATTCTGGAGGCATGTGAATGTAATCTCCATGACCTTGGCATTGTTGGCAGCGCTTAGCAAATTGCATTGCGTCAGCTACCATGGTAGGCCAGTAATAACCTAACCTTTTTATCTGATCATAGAGCTTAGGACCAGCCTGATAAGTTCCGCAAAGACCAGCATGAACTTCTTTGAGTGTTTCTTCAGCCTCTTGTTGTGACAAGCAGCGTAGAAGTACTCCGTTGAAGGATTTCCTGTAAAGGATTTTTGAAGGAATATCCAAATGAAAGCTTGGGGTTCGCCTTTGGATGCTTACCCTTTCTTTTGGATCTTCAGGTAGGATTCCGAACATAATGTAATCAATGAACGGATCCCTCGAGTCACCGACTGAAGGTTGAAGGATTGAAATCCGACTTCCAACCACTTGGTGGCATTCAGCAACTGCTTGGTGTGTGTTAAGAGGAGGAAGGATTCTTCTTTCGCACACTGTGATTTGCATGTTTTCCCCTTCCTGGATTACCATAGATGCGGCAAGTCCAGCCAAGGCATCTGCACGTATGTTTTCACCTCTACGAATGTGGGTGATGTGACAGATGTCAAACTTTTGCAGAAGCGATTGTGCTTTGTTGTAGTAAGGCAGCAAATCTGGCTTCCTGACTTCAAATTTGTAATTCATCTGGTTGACGATCAGTTGAGAGTCTCCAAAGACTTCCAGCATGGTGATACCGGATTCGATGGCGAGTTCCAATCCTAGGATCAGAGCTTGATATTCAGCTGCATTTTTTGTGCATGGTTCCAGTAGCGAGAAAGCGTGTGGAATCATGTATTTGTCGGGGCTAACAAAGAGGATGCCAACTCCCGAGATCAGCTGTCTTTTTTCATTTGTCCTGGTTGCACCGTCAAAGTACATGTCCCAAGAAGCACTTTGTGAGAAAGTCTCCACATTGTAGACTGGTTCGTCTGGGAGAACATCTCTGAGTGGAGAATCTTTAGGCAATGGATGCTCTATGAGGTAGTCTGCTAGAGCTTGCCCTTTGATTGCCTTTTATGGTACATACCTAATGTCAAATTGTGATAGAAGGATGGACCATTTTGCCAGTCGGGCATTGAGAGAACCTGCCTTTTTGACAAGGACTTTCAAGAGGTTGACCCTCGAGACCAGGTATACTGTGTTGGAAAGCAAGTAGTGACGCAGCTTTTGTATGGCGAACATCACTGCAGGACATTCTTTTTCGACTGGAGAGTAGCGATGCTCTGCACCTACTAGCATGCGGCTGAGGTAATATAGAGCAGCTTCTTTTCTTTCATCATTTTCTTATGCAAGCAGAGCTCCCAGAGAGTGATCAAGGGCTCTTATGTACAAGATGAATGGTTTTCCAGTGGTAGGAGCAGCTAACACTGGAGGTTTTGTCATGTATGACTTGATATCTTAGAAAGCAGCTTCACAGTCAGCAGCCTAGACAAAGTTTACACCTTTTTTCATCAACCGGGAGAATGGACGGCATTTCCTCGAAAGATTGGAGATGAACCGTCTGATGTAGGCCAATCTCCCTTGAAGCCCTTTGAGTTCTCTCAAGGTTCTTGGAGAGGGCATTTCTAGAATGGCTTTGACTTTTATGGGGTCAAGCTCTATTCCAGCTTTTCGAACTAAGAATCCGAGGAAATTACCCGACGGGATGCCGAAGAAGCATTTCAGAGGATTCATTCGCAGTTTCTATTTGCGAAGCCGGAGGAAGACTTCTCGAAGGTCTTCGAGATGATCCTCTTTTCTTTTGCTTTTGACAGCGAGGTCATCAATGTAACATTCAACCGTCTTGTGCTGCATATCTTGGAATATCTTCATCATAGCCCTCTGATATGTGGCACCAGCATTTTTTCAGACCAAATGGCATGACAGTGTAGCAATACACGCCAAATGGGGTCCGAAAGGATGTATGTTTTTCATCCTCAGGATGCATCTTTATCTGATTGCAGCCAGAGAAACCATCCATGAATGTCATTCGCTCGAATCCACGGGTATTATCAATTATTACCTCTGGTATGGGGAGCGGAAATTCATCTTTCGGGCATGCGCCATTCAGGTCTCTATAGTCAATACAGACCCTGATCTGCCCGTTTTTCTTTGTCACAGGGACAATGTTCGCCAACCATTTAGGATGTTGTTCCTCACGGATGAAGCTGACGCTTTTGAGTATTTGAACTTCTTGTTCAATTTTATCCATCACATCTGGACGGGATCTTCTTTGGCCTTGCTTGACAGGCTTGATGTCTTCTTGAAGATTGAGTTTGTGGACCGCTATTTTGGGGTCTAAGCCAAGCATTTCAGCATAAGACCATGCAAAGCAATCAACGAACTCCCGAAGAAAGGCGATATACTTGGGTAACTCATCATCCTTTATATTCTTGCTTATGAATACGGGACGTGGGTTATCTGGTGTTCCCAAGTCTATCTTTTGAACAGGATCTTATGTTGGAAGGCTCGAAATTGGTTCCTCCATAATATTTTCGGAGGCTTCCAGCTCAACGAAACCTTCTGGGGTTTCAAGGGCATTTCCAGACCAAGGTTTTGTTCCTTTCCACGGGTCTTCTTGATCGACAATTTTCCCAAGGCTTGCTATGAGATGATCCAAATCGCCTGTTGAAACCGGGTCGAAGTAGGCTACTTCTTTTGGAGATGAGGGTTCTTCTGGGTCAGAAGACCACATGTCTGTGCCATCGGACAACTCCTCTTCATTCTCAGAGAAATCTTGCCAATTGGATGAGCTTCCTGGATCTTTTTCAGGTGATTTGTCGAAAAGATATCCAGGGAGATCGATGTCTTCATGGACTTGAGATGTTGAGGCTTGGTCAGTATATTGACTTTTAAGCCTTTATTTCAACTGTCTCAAAGGAGTGTTGGGATCGTACCCTAGCTCGTGTGAAGACTTTTCTACATAGCCGTAAAGTCTCCAATCTTCCAGCTGGCTTTTGGTCAAGACGGGCTCCAATGGCGTGAGAATACCATGGCCTTCTCCCAAACCGACTGGGTTTTGAGCCTCATAGCCCATTTTCTTCGTAATAGCTTGTGCCACAAAACTATATAAGGATAGTTGAGGCATACCTTTATTTTGGAAAGGTTCAAGCACGGAGTTTGATGAAGAAGCATCCGATCTATGGAAGAAGATTGGCTTTTCCTTTGCTGAAGTTCCTGGAACAACGAAGGAAGCTGACGTAGGATCTTCTTTGTCAGAAGTTGTCTCCATTGGAGTAAGAGCAGGCTGAACTTGCTGAGTGTCAGCTTGGCTTGACGATGTGTCGTCTTCTGGCTCTGAATCCGAATCTGTGTCTTGCATGATAGACACAAAAGAGACAACGAATTTGCCCCCAGGCTTTTGCTTTGCCTTCTTCACTTTAGTTGTGATGACCAAAGGCTTTGAAGGTTTGAGGGAGATGATGAAGGGAGTTTGAATGCTCTCTTCGGATTTACCGGATGGTTTGTTTTCTTCCGGTGATTGTTGAGGAGCCTTGCCTTTATCTTTCTGGAGATTTTCGGCAAAGGGTGCTGTGTGCTTCTCCTCTTCTTCTTTTTCACCTTCATACATTTGTGAGTCTGCAAAGTGGACTTCTTTACCTTTGAAGGGTTTTCTGTCCGCAAATACTCGATGTATCATGCCGTCGTCGCCAACAAACTTGATGCATTGATGTAGAGTTGAAGGGACAACACCATTTTCGTGGATCCAGGGTCGTCCGAGAAGGATGTTGTGGCATGAATGGGTTTTTATTACATACACTGTGATCTCAGAGATAAGATCACCGATCTGCAACTTGAACATGATTTTGCCGATAGGCCTTTGAGTACTCCCATCGTATCCAAAGATAGATACAGATGTGTGGCTCAGCTTGCTGGGTGGGATGCCCAACTCTTCCAGAGCCGATGTGGAGATGAGGTTGAGTGCAGAACCTGGGTCGATCTGAACTCTGTGCATAGGCATTTCCTTGATGTACCCAGTGAAGTACAGGGGTCGGTTGTGCCTTGTTTCGCCAAGTAGGAGGTCGTCCTTTGTGAAGCGATGGTTGCAACTGGCTGCTTTTTTAACCGAGTGGCATTTAATGCATGATCCCTCAGTTTTCTTCTTTTCTCCCATTGAGAAAGCTTCTGAGTTTTTGACTCGGTAATCCATTTCAATTTGGAGGACTTGCAGGGCATGTTTGTCGACATCCTCATTCAGCTTTTGTAATTCTGAAATGAGATTATCATGAGTGTGCGGAGACATTCGCAACAAATCTAGGATGTGCAGACGTGCAGGTATGTGCTTGAAGTGTTCAATCAAGTCATACTTGCAAGCCTCCTTAGGGCCTGCATGTTCATCATTGTTGCCACTGGGGGCGCTTACTTCCCGAAGGATTTACATATGTAAAGGAAGATTGGTTGTATTTTTTGTGGTAGTCCCGGCCAGAGCGGGTGCCTCTACCAACTTCGAGAGCTTCTTGAGAAGTGTCTTCGTTTGGAAGATTGTCTTTAGGATCAAGAGGCTGTCATTTTTCATTTGCTGAGGATGTATCAGCAGCAGAGTTGCCATCCTCAGTGATTGTGTTGCATGGAGCATTTTCCGGGAACAAGTCCTGAACAGCATCCAGCAACCTTTCTTCTTCGTTGACCAATTCATCATCCCAAACATCAATAACTGGGAATTCTTCAGTCAGGAAGAGTGTGAACTTTGAAGTCACAGTCTTAGGGGAAGAAACCTGAGAGGGTGTCATCTCAGTGAAAGTCACTTGAGATGAGGTGGCTCCAGAAGATACATTGCTAGGCGTCGCCAGAGTATAAGTGATCTCATCAGACGATGCTTCAGAAGAGCTATAATCCCGAATTATCACATTACAGGAAGCTCTGACAGGAGACGTTGCCTGATCGGAGTCATACTCATCCTCGGATGTAAGAGGATCATCTATCCAGCAATTTTCTCCATTTCAGGCTCTGGATTGCGAGGAGGCTCGTTGACGCGGTCTTGCTCTTGTTCTAGAGCGAGACGCTGCAAGATCCTTGCATATTCTTCAAGATCAGGCATGGGAGCCAAATCTTCTTCTTCATCAACTCTTTGTGGCTCAACATTGTTGATTTCCACTGGAGCAATGAGGGGTGCTGGTTCAACAACATTTTCCTGTACAGCCTCTTGGTCTTCTTCATCATCAGACCAGGACCCTTGTGGCTGTAGGGGGTTATACCAGATTACTGGCATAAGATGATTCTCAGGAACCCATTCTTCATCGGAGAGATATTCTCCTGTTCCAAGGGACTCCTCCCACTCATCTGTGTAGTTTGATTCGAATCCATCATCGGTGTTGCTGGACTCGTATCCATCAATGGAGAATCTAACTACCGAATTGCAAGTGTATGATGCCTCCTGCATGGCTTCTTTGAATTGAGGTGGCATGAAATCACTAAGAGTGAATTTCCTTAGCCACTTTGAAGTCTCTGGAAGAGATCTTTTTGTTGCTTCCAGTGAAGCGGTAGAGGAAGCCTCTACCTTTTCTTTGACTTCTTGTTTTGGCTGGGTCTTCTCTTGCCGTTTAAGCTTGAGGAAATGTTTCCTAGCCCGCCTTCTCTATTTAGCTGTAGGCTTTATTTTCACGACCTCCCAATTTTCATCATCCAGGAGATCGAGATGTACCCATATAGGTTGTCCGTCTGCTGTCGAGTAAGGAACCAGTTCTTTGGACCCTTTATCACCTTGAAGGAAGTAGTGATCTTCTTCTTCGGTGATTTTGATGTTTGTCCACATGTCACCATGTTGACGGAGGCAGACCCATAGTTTTTGTCAAAGGTGATGACTCCGTTTTTCCACATCTCGTTTATTTTCTCCCTTACAACGAAGCATTGATTGAGAGGATGCAAGATCATCTGGTGGTATGGACAGTACCGAGGATCGTTGGTTTTGCCAACATCACTCGGTCTTTTTGGTTCAGGCAAGGTGAGCTTGCCGTTTGCCACAAGAGCCTCGAAGATTTCATCAACATCTTCATCAAACGGGTATTTCTTCTCTACTTGTTCTTTGAAGGCATCAGAGAGTTCAAGTCTCTTACCAGCAGCTTTGTTTTCAGCTTTCTTTGGTGGCTGAGGAGCTGACTGGGTCTGCACATTGAGGACCTCTTTCTTCTTTGGTTTAAAGGTTGCAATGGCGGTTGGCTCTTTTCTTGATGATTTCTGACTGTTGAGGTCCTTAATCACTGTTTCAGCTTCCATAGAAGCTTCTAGGAGTTCTCCCAGGTTTTCTGATTTGTTGCCGATGATCATGGAGCGGATTCTAGCTCTCATGTTGTTTCGGCAAATGTCGACTAGTGACGCTTGTGGCAATACATCAGAGCATTTGTATGCATTGCTTTCCACTTATGAATGAAGTCATACGTTGACTCATTCTCCCCCTATTTTAGGCTGCACAGCTAAGCCATAGTAGCGGGATGATCCTCACCTTTGAAGTGAGTCAGGAAGCGTGTCTCTAGCATGGCCCAGTTTTGGATGGAGTCCTCCGGCAGAGTGGAGTACCAATCGAAGGCCGTACCTTTTAGGGTACTTGCAAAGAGGCGGATCTTGAGTGCATCTTGATCCGCGATAGCTCCCGTCAAGATCTTGAAGTGGATGACGTGCTATCTGGCTGATCCTTTCCCTGTATATGTTTGGAGAGTAGGATGCTTGAATTTTGTGGGGAACGGGACCGAGTCCATCCATAAGGGATATGGTGGCTTGATCCCATGCTCCTTGAGTATATCCTCTTCTTTTGCTTTGGCGAGGATATTATCTACGTCCTTTTTGGTAAGGGCGCGTGACTCATTTTCTTCTCCATTTACCTCATCGTCTTGATGATTCGGAGGAGGTTCATTGTTCGCCTGATTTTGGAAGGCGAGCAGAAGGTTTTCCATCAGTGTTTTAATCCTCTGCTGGCCTTGTTCTAACTGTTAGATAAGGGTGATCGCATCATCTTGAGGTGGATTGCGGGGTGGTGGCTCAGAATTTGTAGCCAGGACGTTCATTCTTTGGGATTCGAATGAGGAAACTGTCCTGGTGACTGAGCTGGGGCTCATTCTTTTTGAAGAAGAGCTTGAGGAAGGATCACTCTGCCGTCCTTTGCTTGAAGGAGTAGGGGACTCTTCTGAATGTCTTCTTATCCTGGAGACACTGCGGGTCATCGGACGTCGGACATGGATTTTTGTTGCTGACTTTTGGCGCCTTCTGGTTTTTCCAACCATATGGACGGAAGCAACTTGGTTGGGTCTTTCTTTTTCAACCCATTTGGGAGAGACTTGAAGTGTAGGAGGCTGAGTCCTTTGCTTCTCTAGTCTCTTTTGCCGATACGACGTGCGGCGGCGTATACGATGAGCAGTTTGAGCTTCGGTCAGCTCTGGCTGGGCTTTGACGATGAAGGATGTGCTCCCTCGAGCGCAGCAGCAGAGCCTGTCTTCTTTGTAGCTGGGCAAGGACAAGAAGCGAACCCTGTCCTTCGCCTGTTGCAGCAAAGCTTTGAATTTTTGGAGTTCGGCCCCTGTAAAGATGAAGGGTCGAACTGCAGGTTTGTTGGCCTTAGCAGGTGCTTGCAGAGGCCTTGTGATGCATGACTTGATTTTGGGCTTCTAGGAAAAAGCCGGCTCATGCTGGGTTGACTTGAGAGTCTGATTGGAGATAGGTCTCTCCTCTTTCATGTAGGCAAGAGGGTAGAACTGGTTCTCCTTGAGTGGGGCCAGGAATGCTGGCTTGGTGGATGTTTGGGACCTTCTTTGTTTTGGTGAAGGTCTTGGGGACCAAGTCTTTGGATAGACCTGGTCGTTTGCTGGTCGAGGCTTCGTGGGGCTGTCACGGGCTTCGAGCCTTCTGGTGCTCACCTTTGGTGTCACGGTAGTGACACGTTGATAGGCGAGTTTCTGCTTCTTGAAAGGAGCAATTTGTTCCTCAGGAAGTGGGAATGGTCCCAGCGTCCCAAAGACGATAGTCCGGGGAGTCGAGGTCGACCCGGAGTTCAAAGAGTTGCCGAGGGAGTTGACGCTTCGGCAGTTGATGGGGCGCTTGTAGGTGCGCGTGGTTTGCTTCTGTTGAAGCATAAGTTGGTGCCTGTTCTCGTCGAAGGTAATGGTTAGTGAAGCTGCCATTGTTAGTTTTTGAAAAGTTTCTGAAACAAGACCACATCCATTAGTAATCACAAGAATATAATGATCATAAATGGGAAGTTCTATGATTTTGTCTTTTCAAATTGCTCGAGGGAGATGACCCAAGCAATATGAAGAAGGCAGAAAGCCATAGAGTGTACAATTGTTCTGATCGCAGGTATGGTAAGCCCAGAATGAGCGTCCTAGTGACTGCTAGAAGCAATTGTGAACTTAAATTCGACTTATCGAGTAGCAGAGCTTGCTCGAGGTAAGAAGAATATAAAGTTGGAGTTACAAATGTGCAGGTCCCGAATACAGTAGACCCTGAAAGGGCGTACTAGTACTGCTAGACACAAATGTTTGGAGACCGCATCCATGAGATGAGATTCCTTGTTTTGAAAGGTCAAGATTGGATTCATCAAAGAGAGCAGATGGTATTCCGATCCAAATACAGTCTCAGCGATTTCCGCGAGCGCCAATATTTAGAAGGAAATGAACCATAATTTCTCAAATCTTAATCCAAAAATGACGAGTTTTTTTTTTGAAAGGCCAATATCGGGTTCATCAAAGAGAGCAAAAGGCACTCCAATCTGAACACGGGCTCAGCGATTTCCGCGAGCGCCAGTGCTCAGAAAGGAGAAGACTAAGATTTCTCCAATCTAAACCCAAAATGACGGAAGTTTTCTTTTGAAGATTTTTTTTTTGAAGATTTTTTTTAAAAATCTTTTATTTATTTATTTATTTATTTTTAAGATTTTTTTTTGAAAATTTTTTTATTTTTTATTTTAAAATCTTTATTTTTAAAGACTTTACTTTGAAAAAATTTTATTTAAAAGACGAGAGAGTACACAAAGGCCTCCTAACCTGGTCTTATAAAGTCTCGATTGATAGAATTGCCCCCAGGTAAGGGTAGGATTACTTAATGAACCCGTTTGGAGGACCCTTGCCTAGAACAGCCAAGCTGTCTCCACACTCTCGACAAGGCTTTTCTTGAATCAACCATGATCAAAGAACGCGGTTGGTTTAACCTTAGTGGTCTATGTCTTCTTTGTTTTTTTTATTTGTTTTTTTTATTTGTTTTTTTTTTAGATCTTTAATGAACTCATCGAAGAGAAACGATGGCCCAAAACCTTAGTCGAACAGGCTCAACATTTCTGCAAGCACGATCAACGATAGGAAAGGATCAAGGTTTCTCAATTTTTAATCCAAACTTAAAATCTGATTTTTTTTTTTTTTTTTTTAGAATTTTAATGAACTCATCGAAGAGAAACATTGGGCCAAAACCTTAGTCGAACAGGCTCAACATTTCTGCAAGCACGATGAACGATAGGAAAGGATCAAGGTTTCTCAATTTTGAATCCAAACTGAAAAGTCTGATTTTTTGTTTTTTTTTATTTCTATTTTTTTTAGATTTTTAATGAACTCATCGAAGAGAAACGATGGCCCAAAACCTTAGTCGAACAGGCTCAACATTTCTGCAAGCACGATCAACGATAGGAAAGGATCAAGGTTTCTCAATTTTGAATCCAAACTTAAAATCTGATTTTATTTTATTTTTTTTTTAGAATTTTAATGAACTCATCGAAGAGAAACATTGGGCCAAAGCCTTAGTCGAACAGGCTCAACATTTCTGCAAGCACGATGAATGATAGGAAAGGATCAAGGTTTCTCAATTTTGAATCCAAACTGAAAAGTCTGATTTTTTGTTTTTTTTTTATTTCTATTTTTTTTAGATTTTTAATGAACTCATCGAAGAGAAACGATGGCCCAAAACCTTAGTCGAACAGGCTCAACATTTCTACAAGCACGATGAACGATAGGAAAGGATCAAGGTTTCTCAATTTTGAATCCAAAATGGAAAATCTGATTTTTTATTTTTTTGTTGTTTTTTTTTTCTAATGAACTCATCGAAGAGAAACGATGGCCCAAAACCTTAGTCGAACAGGCTCAATATTTCTGCAAGCATGATGAACGATAGGAAAGGATCAAGGTTTCTCAATTTTGAATCCAAAAATCCGATTTTTTTTTGTTGAAAAGAGAAAGAGAGGAAGTAAATTCAAAGAATTAGAAATTTCCAAAAAAATCTCATCTCTTTTTTTTAGATGCGGAATCCAACATGGGCCACCAATTAGAAAGTAGCCAAGGAATCGAGAAAAGAAGTATAAGCATGGAGCAATAGATATGATATGCAAATATCTCATTTCTAGCATCGTGTTCTTAAATAAACGGGTCCCACCGGGTGTGCCAGCTTGATGGACCAGCGCATTCTGCCCGCTCAGTTCTACCGAGGTCGGCGGATGTGGGAGTCCGTTTGGGTCCGACCCTTTCGTAACCGGAGGGGGGCAGAGGCGTGCATCAACATTTCTTTTGTGTGGGTGTGCCGGATTTTCTATTTTACTTGGAATTGCAAGTGATGATCTAGAGATCAACCTTCACAAGTAAAAAGGAAATCAACTTCTTTCAAGTTTTCCATTGCACATATATTTAAGAAAAGAGACATTTTCTTGGTTTGCCGTGAAAGGCGATTTTTTTGGCGTTTATAGCCGATTTTTGGCGTATATACCCGATTTTGGCGTTTATAGCCGATTTACAATCCTTATCAATAATGAAAGACAAGAGTTGTGATTTTTGTCTCTTTTAAAAAAATACCAACTACAATGAAAAGCAAGAAAAGGAGGATCTAACTTCTCAGGAGATTGTGGGGGACCCGTTCAGATTGACAGTCGCAAGCCATATGTGGACTTCGCCATCATCCATGCAGATGAGAACAGAGGATGCTATTGATTCGCTTGGCTTGGCTATAACCTCAGGTTTTTAGAGGACAAAGACCAAAAGGAGGTCCTATGTCCAATAAAAAACTAAGTAGACGGGCTGAAAAGCCACGTCGAAGCCATTGGAGGCAGAAGGAGAAGGCAAGGACCTTGGGGGGGGGGGGGGATACCCCCCAAGGGACTTTTGTCACCTTGTAGTGGTGGTTGGTGTAGAACTTCCGTAGAGTTTTCTCTCTTTTTTTCTCTGGATTTCTGTGCTTTTTTCTGATCTGGGATCTGTCTTGTTTTTCCGATCTGGAATTCTTTGGAATGCTCTCCTATTTATAGGCTTTTAGGTAGCCATTCAGGAGAATTTATGAGCTTTAATTGTCATAAAGCTACATAAAGGGAGGAGTTACAAGATTAAATTCTTTATTTTGTAACTCCTTTTTCTTGGTTTCTGATTAGCCGGAGGAGATTGAGGGCATTTAATCGCCTTTAATCGCCATGATGGGAGGAGTTTCATGGGTTAAATGCCATGAATCTCTTGACTTGTCACTCCCGGATGCTTGCTTCTGATTGGGCCATCCAAAGAAATGGATTAATGACTGTAATAAAGCTAGTCAATTAATCACATTAAGTGGTCGCCGAGCAATTGAAGAGTCGCGGGCCGTGCCGCGTCTTTTGGGATTCTTCTAGCGATGATCAATGAATGATCTTGATATAGATCGGCATCAGATGACCATGTAACTTCAGGTATTGGTTGCCAACAGCGGGTCGGTGCCATCTGTCCTGTCGATTTCTCGATCGGTCGGGTAGAAAGCACACTTTTTTTGGTTGACCGGTTGGCGATCAATGTTGATTTTGATACTCTTGATGATTGACCCGTGTTTTTAACGGATGTCAGAGGATTTGGTGTCTCAAAAGTATGAATTTTGGAAAATACCAGAGGTCAGACGCTTCGAATCGCGAAGAAACGGTAAAAAACGAGGTTTCCAGGGCCCTCCCGGCGATATCGGGATCCAGGGTCGCCGGCGACCCTAGGGGGTTTTCCCCCCTTTAGTCCCATCTTGTGTCCGTTTTTGCTAATTTTTTTATTCTTTTTTCTTATGTATTTTTCCTTGACATTTTTTATCATTTACTCCATGATTTCCCTGTAGAAAACCTGATGAGAATCCTTGCATTTTGGTTTGCAAAGTTTCTAATTTTCCGAGAAAGCCGAAGACTTTGTCGCGCAGAGCTACCGATTTTCCGTCAGAAGCTGAAACTGGGTCAAACGATGTCGGAATGACCTAAAATTTGGGGTGAAGCTTGCTGAGCAATAAATAAGACCAACCATAGGCTTTTGTTTGAGTTTTGAAGCCGTTGGGGTTCCTATCACCAGTAGACTTGCTTTTGTCGCGATGAAGATGTCCTGGCTTGATGTGCGATCAACCGATGTCCGATTGACTTGAAATTTGACAGGGAACCTATTGAAGTCATTTTAAGATGATCCATAGGCTCTATCTTGGAAACCATGGTCTCGGGGAGCTTCGCCGCCTAGAGGCCAGATTTGGCTTCCGAGTGTCAAAGTCTGGTCAAATGTTGTCGAAATGACCTGAAATTTGACGTGTAGTCCTTTGTAAGCATTTTGAAGCCGTCCATCTGCTCTATCTGATGAGTGATGGCCTCGGTGGTTCTCACCACCAAGAGGCTTGATTTAGCTGTTCGAGGGTTGATGTAGGGTCAAACGTTGTCGGTTTGACTCGGAATTTGACGTGGAGCCTTTTGGATGTATTTTGAGACCATCCATCGGCTCTGATCGAAGTTTTGATGTCTCCGATGCTTTCACCGCCGGGAGCTCCTTTGGATGCTGGATTTGGCAAGATCCAGCATGTGCAGGAGATTCTCGGTGATGCCGAAGAGGCGGTTCTGGATGTCACAGGTGCCAGGGCGATCGTTGATAGGATCATTGCACTGGGTGACAAGTGGTTTGAGACCATGGGTTTTGCTGACGACCGGTTCTTCAAGGAGATGTTCCTGGACCCTACTGATAAGCCTAAGTCTGACCTAAATGAGGCTACACAAAGCAGGAAGCAGCTAGTCCGAGAGAAGAACTTGGAAGAGCTAGCCATCATTGGGCTGACACATGACCTTAACATCCTTGATAGGGAGGTCGATGAGGCCAAGAAATGTCTTGAGCATTCGAAGGCACAGAGGCTCGCGACATTGAGAGTACTCTGATTGACCGGGTTGCAGATGATGATCGAGTTCTTAAAAGGAAGTTTCAAGAGGACAAACAATGGCAAACTGCCCGGGATAAGCTTCCCGGTGTGAAAGAAGGGTTACAGCCTACCTCAGCATCTCATGGCAAGTTTCTGAAGAAGCTTGCCCTGGAAACTCTGACGGCTGAGGCCAAAAGTTTGCTTGAGGAGCTGAAATTTTGGCTGGAGACCATTTTTGGTTGAGCTCCTGATTTTTGTATCAGAAACTATCCTTCTTTTTTTTGGTACCACATGTATTTTTTTGGTACTCTCTTTTTTTTGTAGTGCTTGTGAACACTATTTTTTTGTACCACATGTATTTTTTCGTACTCTTTTTTTTTGTTTTCCCTACGCTCACTTAATTCTTTTTGTGATGAAAGTAATTGTTAAATGGGATATATTTTTTTTTGTGTTCCCTACGCTCACTTAAATATTTTTGTGATGAAAGCAAATGCTAAATGGGATATATATATATTTTTTTGTGTTCCCTACGCTCACTTAAATCTTTTTGTGATGAAAGCAATTGCTAAATGGGATATTTTTTTTTTGTGTTCCCTACACTCACTTAAGTCCTTTTGTGATGAAAGCAATTGCTAAATGGGATGCTTTTTTTTTCCCCACGCTCACTTAAATCTTTTTGTGATGAAAGTAATTGCTAAATGGGATTTGATCAAAAGCTTGTCATTTTGTGAAAATCTTTTGTCAAATGATTGTTTTGGCATGGGAGCCAGATCTTGTTTGTGGCATGGAAGTCGAAATTGGCATTTGAGCCAATTTTTTGTGGCATAGATAACCAAGTTTGTGGCATTGATAGCCGGTTTTGGTGGCATTGATAGCCGCGTTTTTCGAAAGCCAAGTTTTGGTTTGTGGCATTGATAGCCGGTTTTGTTTTGTGGCATTGATAGCCGATTTGTTTTGTGGCATTGATAGCCTGTTTTGGTGGCATTTATAGCCGGTTTTGGTTTTAAAAAATGCAAGTATCTACTAAAAGTCGCCTCCCTGCTGAATGGTCTTGCAAGTATCGATGGAATGTCGCATCCTTACTCATTCGGTTACGAGTATCGATGGAATGTCACATCCTCGCGGATTTGGGTGCTAGTATCGATGGAATGTCGTATCCTTGCTTTTCAAAAATTTTGGTTTTGCGGGTACTGACTTAATGTCGTTTCCCCACGATTTTTGAAATTTGTGGTTTTCTCGAACCTTTGGGCTATGGATATCAACTGCAATGTTGCATCTCCATGATTTCTTGGTTTTTTTTTTGAACCTTTGAAATTTGGGTTGTGGATATGAACTGAAATGTTGCATCTCCACGGTTTCTTGGTTTTTTCGAACCATTGAAATTTGGATTGTGGATATCAACTGAAATGTTGCATCTCCATGGTTTTGGATTTTGCAAGTATCGAGGAAATGTCGCTTCCCTGTAATTTTGGAATTGTCGAACGTGGTTCGCATGCTTCCGATTTGGGCAAGTATCGACTAAGCGTTGCTTCCCCGCAGTTTTTTGAAAAACCTTTTTTTTTGGTTTAAAGATCGTGGTCATAAGTTTTGACCTAAAACCATTTAGGAGGTAAAAGGTAGGGTGGACTTGGGTGGAAATTCCTGAATCCATATTTTATTTCAAACCATGAATTTTGGGTTCAAGGGTTAAAATTTTTGGTCAAGTTAGGGAAAGGTTCCTAAACTTGGACTCTTTTTTTTTTTAACAATGAAACGATGAAAGTAAGCATTGTTTAAATTTATAGAAATTTCAACATTTGATATGAAAATTCTAAAAAGAGTGGGTTTGACGAACGTGTGTACTTGGAAACCAGTTTTGACCGTACAGGCATTGCTCTTACCCAGTTGGGTAAGTCTTCAAGGGTAGTACCGCTTTAAGAACTTGTCGTTGATGGGCAGCAAACATCTGTCACCCACCATGTTTAGAAGTGCGTATGTGCCGTTGGAGAAAACCTTGTCGATGACGTAGGGTCCCTCCCATTTTGGCTCAAATTTGCCTTTGGACTTGTGAGCGAAGGCCATTGGTCTTTTTACCATAAGAACTAAGTCACCCTTTTTGTAGGCGCGTTGCCTGACCTTTTTGTCGAAAGATCCTGCCATGCATACTTGGTAAAGTTCAATGCTTTGTCGAGCTTCAAGCCGTCTCTCATCGAGATTATCCAGCTCATGGAGTCGCAATTTGACATTGCTTTCTTGAGTCATGTCATTTTGCAAAGATAACCTTAAGGAATGAGTTTGTACTTCCAAGGGTACGATAGCTTCGTGTTAGATATCGCGATCACTGAGAGGGGGGGGGGTGAATCAGTGATTCCTTAAAAACAGGTCCAATTTAACAACAAAAGCAAATCAAATCACACAAGGACACCAGATTTAACGTGGTTCACCAAAAGGCTACGTCCACGGTTCAAAGACTGTCCGAACACCAATCCGGAACAGATCTGAATCTATTTAGTCGCACCAACGACAAAGAGCACCAACCCTTAGTTTCAGATAGCACCAACTATCTAGGAAGCACCTACTCCCTTGAGTTTCAGATAGCACCAACTATCTAGGAAGCACCGACTCCCTTTACAATTTATCTGCACCAACAGATAGGATCACCAAACCCCAGACACCAAGCACCAACTTGATGTTCTACAGAATAAGAGTAGAAACCTTTTTCTACAGCCCTTCCCCTCTACAATCTCTCTCTCTCAATCCCTTACAAATTGATAATTAAAGCATAAACAGAGAGACACTTATCTTATGGACGAAACACCATCTTCAAGAGCATATCCTCGTCCACACTTGCTGTAGAAACATGCAGCACAACAGCACACAGCAACAGCACCTTCTTCTCTCCAAAACCCTCTTTTTTCTTCTCTCTTCTCTTCTCTTCTCTTCTGTACTCTTGAAAACGAACTTAGCAAGCCTTTATATAGGTTATGGTAACCCTAAAGAGTGTTTAAATTAGGCTAGAATTCGTTTAGAAAGAGTCCCAAACGAAATACTTAAGTTTCCTGAATTTTCGTGCAAAACTTCTATTTCTGCGCAACTCAGGTTTCCCGTGTGTTCTACCGGTAGAAATTGCGGTAGAACAGATGAAATTCTCATGTCCAAGCTTCTGCTAGAATTTAAGCCTCTTCTACCGGTAGTACTTGCGGTAGAACTTTCAGGGCAGCCACTTCTACCGGTAGTACTTGCGGTTGACAGATGGAAATCTCAGGGTCAGCCTTTTCTACCCCTTTTCTACCCCTGTTCTACCCCTGTTCTACCGGTAGAAATACCGGTTGACAGATGAAATTCTGATTTCCTATACTGTTCTGTTTCAGCTCTGTTTTCTCTTTGAAGCTCTATCAACACCACACTTGTGACATTGTGTTGACAATAATTCCAACACAAGATGATACTTGAGATACTAATTTCTTCAATTCTTCATTAAACTTCTCAAGGCATCTCAAATTCCAACAATCTCCCCCTTTGGAATTGTTGGCAACACTTGGAACTTCAACACTTGGAACACATTAAACTAGTTGATCTTCATGAAGCTTCTTCAGAACCATAGTCTCCCCCTGTCTTTAAAAAAAAATCAAGATCTCTAACACTCTTGATACCAATCTCCCCAAAGTTATCATAGCATAACTTCTTCTAACATTGCTTTCTTTGCTTTCTCCTAGCTTAAGTCTTTCTCCCCCTTTGACAACAAGTCCAAAGGGACCAACCAAGGAGCGAATAGGATATTCAAGGAATACATTGCTCCCCCTTTCAAGCACAACTCCTAAGGTTGAGTGCAGAACCTGGGTCGATCTGAACTCTATGCATAGGCATTTCCTTGATATACCCTGTGAAGTACAGGGGTCGGTTATGCCTGGTTTCGCCAAGTAGGAGGTCGTCCTTTGTGAAGGCGATGGTTGCACTGGCTGCTTTTTTAACCGAGAGGCATTCAATGCATGACCCTTCAGTTTTCTTCTTTTCTCCTTTTGAGGAGGCTTCTGAGTTTTTGACCCGGTAATCCATTTCAATTTGGAGGACTTGCGGGGCATGTTTGTCGACATCCTCATTCAGTTTTTGTAATTCTGAGATGAGATTATCACGAGTGTGCGGAGACATTCGCAACAAATCTAGGATGTGCAGACGTGCAGGTATGTGCTTGAAGTGTTCAATCAAGTCATACTTGAAAGCCTCCTTAGGGCCTGCATGTTCATCATTGTTGCCACTAGGGGCGCTTACAACATCTTTTCCCGAAGGATTTACATATGTAAAGGAAGATTGGTTGTAATTTTTGTGGTAGTCCCGGCCAGAGCGGGTGCCTCTACCAACTTCGAGAGCTTCTTGAGAAGGGTCTTCGTTTGGAAGATTGTCTTCAGGATCAAGAGGCTGTCGTTTTTCATTTGCTGAGGATGCATCAGCAGCAGAGTTACCATCCTCAGTGATTGTGTTGCATGGAGCATTTTCCGGGAACAAGTCCTGAACAGCATCCAGCAATCTTTCTTCTTCGTTGACTAATTCATCGTCCCAAGCATCAATAGCTGGGAATTCTTCAGTCAGGAAGGGTGTGAACTTTGAAGTCACAGTCTCAGGAGAAGAAACCTGAGAGGGTGTCATCTCAGTGAAAGTCACGTGAGATGAGGTGGCTCCAGAAGATACATTGCTAGGCGTCGCCGGAGTGTAAGTGCTCTCATCAGACGATGCTTCGGAAGAGCTATAATCCCGAATTATCACATTACAGGAAGCTCTGACGGGAGACGTTGCCTGATCGGAGTCAGACTCATCCTCGGATGTGAGAGGATCGTCTATCCAGCAATTTTCTCCATTTTCAGGAGTTAAGGGAGGATGTACCTGGTGGTCTTCAGGGACTTCAGGCTCTGGATTGCGAGGAGGCTCGTTGACGCGTTCTTGCTCTTGTTGTAGAGCGAGTCGCTGCAAGATCCTTGCATAATCTTCAAGATCAGGTATGGGAGCCGGATCTTCTTCTTCATCATCTCTTTGTGGCTCAACATTGTTGATTTCCACTGGAGTGATGAGAGGTGCTGGGTCAGCAGCATTTTCTTGTACAGCCTCTTGGTCTTCTTCATCATCAGACCAGGATCCTTGTGGCTGTAGGGGGTTATACCAGATTACTGGCATAAGATGAGATTCAGGAACCCATTCTTCATCGGAGATATATTCTCCTGTTTCAAGGGATTCCTCCCACTCATCTGTGTAGTTGGATTCAAATCCATCATCGGTGTCGCTGGACTCGTATCCATCAATGGAGAATCCAACTACCGAATTGCAAGAGTATGATGTCTCCTGCATGGCTTCTCTGAATTGAGGTGGCATGAAATCACTGAGAGTGAATTTCCTTACCCCCTTTGAAGTCTATGGAAGGGATGTTTTTGTTACCTCCAGTGAAGCGGTAGAGGAAGCCTCTGCCTTTTCTTTGACCTCTAGTTTTGGCTGGGTCTTCTCTTGCCGTTTGAGCTTGAGGAGATGTTTCCTAGCCTGCCTTCGCTGTCGAGCTGTAGGCTTTATTTTCACGACCTCCCAATTTTCATCTTCCAGGAGATCGGGATGTACCCATATCGGTTGTCCGTCTGGTGTCGGGTAAGGAACCAGTTCCTCGGACGCTTCGATTGAGTTTATCACCTTGAAGGAAGTAGTGATCTTCTTCTTCGGTGATCTTGATGTTTGTCCACATGTCACCATGTTGACGGAGGCAGACCCATAGTTTTTGTCAAAGGTGATGACTCCGTTTTTCCACATCTCATTTATTTTCTCTCTCACAACGAAGCATTGATTGAGAGGATGTGAGATCATCTGGTGGTATGGACAGTACCGAGGATCGTTGGTTTTGCCAACATCACCCGGTCTTTTTGGTTCAGGCAAGGTGAGCTTGCCATTTGCCACAAGAGCCCCGAAGATTTCATCAACATCTTCATCAAACGGGTATTTCTTCTCTACTCGTTCTTTGAAGGCATCAGAGAGTTCAGGTCTCTTACCAGCATCTTTGTTTTCAGCTTTCTTTGGTGGCTGAGGAGCTGACTTGGTCTGCACATTGAGGACCTCTTTCTTCTTTGGTTTAGAGGTTGCAATGGCGGTTGGCTCTTTTCTTGATGATTTCTGACTGTTGAGGTCTTTAATCACCGTTTCAGCTTCCATGGAAGCTTCTAGGAGTTCTCCCAGGTTTTTTGATTTGTTGCCGATGATCATGGAGCGGATTCTGGCTCTCATGTTGTTTCGGCAGATGTCGACTAGCGACGCTTGTGGCAATACATCAGAGCATTTGTATGCCATTGCTTTCCACTTGTGAATGAAGTCATATGTTGATTCATTCTCCCCCTGTTTTAGGCTGCACAGCTGAGCCATAGTAGCGGGATGATCCTCACCTTTGAAGTGAGTTAGGAAGCGTGTCTCTAGCATGGCCCAATTTTGGATTGAGTCCTCCGGCAGAGTGGAGTACCAATCGAAGGCCGTACCTTTTAGGGTACTTGCAAAGAGGCGAATCTTGAGTGCATCTTGATCCGCGATAGCTCCCGTCAGGATCTTGAAGTGGATGACGTGCTGTCTGGCTGATCCTTTCCCCGTATATGTTTGGAGAGTAGGATGCTTGAATTTGGTGGGGAACGGGACCGAGTCCATCCATAAGGGATATGGTGGCTTGATCCCATGCTCCTTGAGTATATCCTCTTCTTTTGCTTTGGCGAGGATACCGTCTACGTCCTTTTTAGTAAGGGCGCGTGACTCATTTTCTTCTCTATTTACCTCGTCGTCTTGATGATTCGGAGGAGGTTCATTGTTCGCCTGATTTTGGAAGGCGAGGAGAAGGTTTTCCATCAGAGTTTCAATCCTCTGCTGGCCCTGTTCCAACTGCTGGATGCGGGTGATCGCATCTTCTGGAGGTGGATTGCGGGGTGGTGGCTCAGAATTTGTAGCCAAGACATTCATCCTTCGTGATTCGAACGAAGAAACTGTCCTGGTGACTGAGCTGGGGCTCATTCTTTTTGAAGAGGAGCTTGAGGATGGATCACTCTGCTGTCCTTTGCTTGAAGGAGCAGGGGATTCTTCTGAATGTCTTCTTGTCCTTGAGACGCTGCGGGTCATTGGACGTCGGACATGGATTTTTGTTGCTGATTTTTGACGCCTTCTGGTTTTTCCAACCATATGGACGGCAGCAACTTGGTTGGGTCTTTCTTTTTCGACCCATTTGGGAGAGACTTGAAGTGTGGGAGGCTGGGTCCTTTGCTTCTGTAGTCTCTTTTGTCGGTACGACGCGCGGCGGCGTATACGACGAGCAATTTGAGCTTCGGTCAGCTCTGACTGGGCTTTGACAATGAAGGATGTGCTCCCTCGGGCGCAGCAGCCGAGTCTGTCTTCTTTGTAGCTGGGCAAGGACAGGATGCGAACCCTATCCTTCGCCTGTTGCAGCGAAGCTTTGAATTTGTGAAGTTCGGCCCCTGTAGAAATGAAGGGTCGAACTGCAGATTTGTAGGCCTTAGCAGGTGCTTGTGGAGGCCTTGTGATGCATGACTTGATTTTGGGCTTGTAGGAACAAGCCGGCTCATGCTGGGATGACTTTGAAGTCAGGTTGGAGATGGGTCTCTCCTCTTTCATGTAAGCAAGAGGATAGAACTGGTTCTCCTTGAGTGGGGCCAGGAATGCTGGCTTAGTGGATGTCTGGGACCTTCTTTGTTTTGGTGAAGGTCTTGGGGACCAAGTCTTGGGGTAGACCTGGTTGTTTGCAGGTTGAGGCTTCGTGGGGCTGCCATGGGCTTCAGGTCTTCTTGTACTCGCCTTTGGTGTCACGGTAGTGACACGTTGAGAGGCGAGTTTCTGCTTCTTGGAGGGAGCAGCTTGTTCCTCAGGAAGTGGGAATGGTCCCAGCGTCCCGAAGACGATAGTCCGGGGAGTCGAGGTCGACCCGGAGTTCACAGAGTTGCCGAGGGAGTTGACACTTCGGCAGCTGATGGGGCGCTTGTAGGTGCGCGTGGTTTGCTTCTGTTGAAGCATGAGTTGGTGCTTGCTTTCGTCGAAAGTAATGGTTAGTGAAGCTGCCATTGTTAGTTTTTTCGAAAATTTCTGAAACAAGACCACATCCATTAGTAATCACAAGAATATAATGATCATAAATGGGAAGTTCTATGGTTTCGTCTTTTCAAATTGCTCGAGGTAGATGACCCAAGCAATATGAGGAAGGCAAAAATGCCATAGAGGGTACAATTGTTCTGATCGCAGGTATGGTAAGCCCGGAATGGGCATCCCAGTGACTGCTAGAAGCAATTGTGAACTTAAATTCGACTTATCGAGAAGCAGAGCTTGCTCGAGGTAAGAAGAATATAAAGTTGGAGTTACAGATGTGCCGGTCGCAATACAGTAGACCCTGAAAGGGCGTACTAGTACCGCTAGACACAAATGTTTTGAGACCGCATCTATGAGATGAGATTCTCTGTTTTGAAAGGTCAAGATTGGATTCATCAAAGAGAGCAGATGGTATTCCAATCTGAACACGGGCTCAGCGATTTCCGCGAGCGCCAGTGCTCAGAAAGAAATGAACCATGATTTCTCGGATCTGAATCTAAAAATGACGAGTTTTTTTTTTTGAAAGGCCAATATCGGGTTCATCAAAGAGAGCAAAAGGCACTCCAATCTGAACACGGGCTCAGCGATTTCCGCGAGCGCCAGTGCTCAGAAAGAAGAAGACCAAGATTTCTCCAATCTAAACCCAAAATGACGGAAGTTTTTTTTTTTGAAGTTTTTTTTTTTTTTTTTTTTTTAAGATTTTTTTTTTTTTTTTTTTTTAAAAAATCTTTTTTTTTTTTTCTTTTTTATTTTATTAATTTTTTTTTTAAGATTTTTTTTTTTGAAAATTTTTTTTATTTTTTATTTTTTATTTTAAAATTTTTATATTTTTTTTTTATTTATTTTTTTTTATTTAAAAGACGAGAGAGTACACATAGGCCTCCTAACCCGGTCTTATGAAATCTTGATTGATAGAATTGCCCCCAGGTAAGGGTAGGATTACTTAATGAACCCGTTTGGAGGACCCTTGCCTAGAACAGTCAAGCTGTCTCCACACTCTGGACAAGGCTTTTCTTTGAATCAACCATGATCAAAGAACACAGTTGGTTTAACCTTAGTGGTCTATGTCTTTTTTTTTTTTATATATATTTTTTTTATTTTATTTTTATTTTTATGAATTCATCGAAGAGAAACCATGGCCCAAAACCTTAGTCGAACAGGCTCAACATTTCTGCAAGCGCGATGAACGATAGGAACAGATCAAGGTTTCTCAATTTTGAATCCAAATTGAGAAATCTAAAAATTTTTTTTTATATATATATATATATATTTTTTTTATTATTTTTTTTTGATGAACTCATCGAAGAGAAACCATGGCCTAAAACCTTAGTCGAACAGGCTCAACATTTCTGCAAGCGCGATGAACGATAGGAACAGATCAAGGTTTCTCAATTTTGAATTCAAATTGAGAAATCTAAATTTTTTTTTTTTATATATATATATATTTTTTTTTGATTTTTTAATGAACTCATCGAAGAGAAACCATGGCCCAAAACCTTAGTCGAACAGGCTCAACATTTCTGCAAGCGCGATGAACGATAGGAACGGATCAAGGTTTCTCAATTTTGAATCCAAAAATGAAAAAAATCTGATTTTTTTTGTTTTTCTTTTTTAAAAAAAAAATTTTTTTTTTAAAAGAGAAAGAATGGAAATAAATTCAAAGAATTAGAAATTTCCAAACAAAAAATCTCATCTCATTTTTTTTTTTGCAGAATTCAACATAGGCCACCAATTATAAAGTAGCCAAGGAATCGAGAAAAGAAATATAAGCATAGAGCAGAATATATGATATGCAAATATTTCATTTCTAGCATCGTGTTCTCAAATAAACGAGTCCCACCGGGTGTGCCAGCTTGATGGACCGCGCTCCTGCTCGAGTTCTACCGAGGTCGGCGGACGTGGGAGTCCGTCGGGTCCGACCCTTTCGTAACCGGGGGGCAGGGGCGTGCATCAACATTTCTTTTTTTTTTGGGTGTGCCAGATTTTCTATTTTACTTGGAATTGCAAGTGATGATCCGGGGATCAACCTTCGCAAGTAAAAAGGAAATCAACTTCTTTCAAGTTTTCCATTGCACATATATTTAAGAAAAGAGACATTTTTCTTGATTTGCCGTGAAAGGCGATTTTTTTGGCATTTATAGCCGATTTTGGCGTTTATAGCCGATTTTGGCGTTTATAGCCGATTTTTGGCGTTTATAGCCGATTTTGGCGTTTATAGCCGATTTACAATCCTTATCAACAATGAAAAACAAGAATTGTGATTTTTGTCTCTTTTAAAAAAATACAAACTACAATGAAAAGCAAGAAAAGGAGGATCTAACTTCTCAGGAGATTGTGGAGGACTCGTTTAGATTGACGGTCGCAAGCCATATGTGGGCTTCGCCATCATCCATGCAGATGAGAACAGAGGATGCTATTTGATTTGCTTGGCTTGGCTATAACCTCGGGTTTTTAGAAGACAAAGACCAAAGGAAGGTCCTATGTCCAATAAAAAACTGAGTAGACGGGCTGAAAAGCCACATCTAAGCCATTGGAGGCAGGAGGAGAAGGCAAGGACCTTGGGGGGGGTACCCCCCAAGGGACTTTTGTCACCTTGTTGTGGTGGCCGGTGTAGAATTTCCGCAGAGTTTTCTCTCTTTTTCCTTTCTCTGGATTTCTGTGCTTCTCTCTGTCTGTGTGTCTGTCTCTTTTTTCCGATCTGGATTCCTTTGGAGTGCTCTCCTATTTATAGGCTCTTGGTAGCCATTTAGGAGAGCTTATGGGCTTTTAATGTCATTAAGCCACATAATGGGAGGAGTTACAAAATTGAATTGTTTATTTTGTAACTCCTTTTTCTTGGCTTCTGATTGGCCGGAGGAGATTGAGGGCATTTAATCGCCTTTAATCGCCATGATGGGAGGAGTTTCATGGGTTAAATGCCATGAATCTCTTGACTTGTAACTCCCAAATGCTTGCTTCTGATTGGGCCGTCCAAAGAAATGGATTAATGACTGTAATAAAGCTAGTCAATTAATCGCATTAAGTGGTCGCCGAGCAGCTGAAGAGTCGCGGGCCGTGCCACGTCTTTTGGAATTCTTCTGTCGATGATCATCGATGGATCTTCATGTAGATCGACATCAGATGACCATGTAATTTCAGGTGTTTGTTGCCAACAGCGGGTCGGTGCCATCTGTCCTGTCGATTTCTCGATCGGTCGGGTGGAAAGCACACTTTTTTTTTGTTGACCGGGTGGCGATCAATACTGTCTTTGATACTCTTGATGATTTACCCGTGTTTTGGACGGATATCAGAGGACTTGGTGTCTCAAAAGCATGAATTTTGGAAAGTACCAGAGGCTGGACCCCTCGAATCGCGAAAAAAACGGCGAAAACCGGGGTTTCCGGGGCTTTCCCGGCGACCCCGGGGTCCATGGTCGCCGGCGACCCTGGCCCAGGGTCGCAGGGGTCTGCGACCCTGGGGGGGTTTTCCCCCTTTTTGGTCCCGTTTTGCGTCCGTTTTTGCTCTTTTTTGATTTTTTTTTTCTTCTGTACTTTTCTTTGACATTTTGATCATTTATTGGCCTGATTTCTTTGTAGGAAACCTGATGAGAATCCTTGCATTTTATTTTGCAAAGTTTCCAATTTCCTGAGAAAGCCGAAGACTTTGTCGCGCAGAGTTGCCGATTTCCCGTCAGAAGCTGAAACTGGGTCAAACGATGTCGGAATGACCTGAAATTTGGTGTGAAGCCTGCTGAGCAATAAATAAGACCAACCATAGGCTTTTGTTTGAGTTTTGAAGCCGTTTGGGGTCCTATCACCTGTAGACTTGCTTTTTGTCGCGATGAAGATGTCGCGGTTTGATGTGCGGTCAACCGATGTCCGATTGACTTGAAATTTGACAGGGAACCTATTGGAGTCATTTTAAGATGATCCATAGGTTCTGTCTTGGAAACCATGGTCCCGGAGAGCTTTACCACCGAGAGGCTTGATTTGGCTGTCGGAGAAGCGAAGTTAGGCCAAATGATCTTGAAATGGCTTGAAACTTCTTGTGTACTCCTCTTTTGGCTGTCTGGATGAATCTTGCAGTTTTTGTTTGATTCTGACAAGATTTGATTTTTGGAAGCAGCATTGCCTATTTATGGCAGGTTGCGACTTCATGTAGCTCTTTGGATCTTGAAAAGGCAAAGTGACATTTTTTTGTGTCAACAATCATACCTTCACCAATGGTCTCTTCTTCTCGGCTTCTCTTCTCTGGAGGCTTGTCAGCATCCACTGGCACATCCTCATTAATAGTAAGAGGGACTTCTATATCAGGAGAGTCCTCATATTGCCCCTTGCTGTGATGATGACTCCTCTTCCTCATACTTCTGCGGGTTCGCTTCTTAGAGGAACCTGCCCTGCTGTCAGAGTCAGGTCTCCCACTTGACTCCTCACTGGATGGTCTACTCTTGCCAGTAGACTCCACGGAAGCTTGCCTCTGTGCTGCTTGCATCCAAGCATCAAGGTCGGCTTCCTCCTGTTCTAGCTGCTCTAAAGCCTCATCAGGTATTTCTCGAACAGCTTCAGAACCAATGACGCCCTAGTCATCGAGAAAGCCTATCTTGTGCTTCTCTCCAGAAAGGAAGGCCCAAACTTCCTCTCGCCGGATGCCATCCGACTTTCCAAGGCCCTTTCCAGATGCCAGCTTCACATCAAGCTCCTTGGAAAGCCCCCGATATGCCGAAAAGCTCTCCGCGAACCACTTCGCAAAGCCGGCAGTCCGAGAAGTCGACAACATAGGATAAGAGATCATGGCTGTAGTGTCTTCAGCACTATAGAAAGCCCATGCATTTCTCCCGTCCTGTAAACCCCCAAAGCGCTTCACCATGCTTGAAGGCGCTCCAACAACGCCTTGAGAAAAGCCCAACTGCAAAGCAAAGCGAGAGGGTACATACGGTTGGATCTCGATGAAAAGATGTCTGCGGTACACCATCGTACCGACACGTATGCTGAAAAGCCACTCCTTCTCTCCATTCGTCAAGGAGTAATGCCTTCCCGACCCCGCCCTGGTAGAGTCTCGGGAGGCACCAAAATCAAAAGCCCTCTTCCGCAACTCCGGAGAAAGCTTCATTGAAGACTGCCCTATCTCGACGTCCCTGAACCGTCGGATCCTCATGCGGGCAACCAAAGGTGATTCGGACACGGCTTTGCCCTTAGCCAGCCGAATCATCAGAGGATCATCATCCTGTGCAGCACCCAGCCAGTGGAAACCAGGACAGTGGTACACATACCATGAATAAAAGATGTGGGCTGAAAATACCCTGTTCATGGGAAGCCCAAGCCAAACCAAAAAAACAGCAGCCTGCAGTTCGGTACACAGGTAGGAGTAAAGAGCTGGCACCAAAGCAAGCTGCTCTCCAAATGCCATCTGACAAGTCGGAACAATATAATGCGGCCTGATGTGCGTTCCATCTCCTCCAGCAAAAATAGCCTCACCAAGCCAATAAGTGAGGTAAACAGCGAGATCTCTCCGCAGTGCAATGTCAGGACATATGGCGTTTGTACTCACACAGAAATCTCTCAACTCTTCTTGTATAGCCAAGATCTTCTTCGAACTTGGATCCTGAGCCCTGGCTTCCTGGGTCGCACTATCAGAAGACTCCCTGCTATCAAAAAAGCTGGGGAACGAAGAGCTACAACTATTCCAACTGCTGGATCTAACTTTCAAGCCTTCCTTCTCCTTCAAAAAATCATAGAAGGCAACAAGCTAAAACTACAGAAGACTGAACCCCTCAGACTGCTCCTCAAGGACGCTGTCGATCGGCATAAACTCCTCATAGAGTTTGCCAAGGATAGGCAATCCAGTAATGGCGCTCAGCTCCTTCAAAGAGAAACCAATCTCACCATTCGTCACAACGAAGGTATTGGTTTGTGGAAGGAATGACTCCAGCATAGCCATGAAGGCCTCGTCGAAAAAGATCACGGTCTCCCTAAAGGCGCGGACCGCATCAAAAATCCTGCCTTCCTTCAAAACGGCGCCACCAATCAGCAGGACGCAATCAGTCCACGACTTCCACTCAGAGTCAGCATTGAAACGGCTACGTAGTCGAAAAGGTTTTATCCAATTGCTGCCGTCACCGCTGAAAATATCAAGGCCCACCGGTCTCAAATCGACCGATGGATAATCAGAGCCCTGGTAACCACTGGATGGCATCAACAGGTCCATGTCAGCAGGCGACCTCTCCGTATATCCAGGAGAACCGCCAACAAAAATCCCGGTCTTGATTACATTTGTCCTTCTCACCCAGCTTGGAGGATCTTCCCTCTTAGAGCACGTGGGGGCAAGGCTTATGATCGAGACAGTGAGATCAAACATCGACCAGGTAGCAACAGTCTTCTTATCACCATCTGCTGTGAAAGAGAACTGAAAACATCTCCTCTAGTATGTCATGTCATCAGGGATGGCATCACCAAAGAAGAAGGTAGGCTTGGGTAAAACACTCTGATCTTCCATCACCCATGGACGACTGCTTACCATGATCTTATAAAAATCCTCTCCCTTGAGAGCGATCAGTCGCCGCCTCATCTCATCTCTGTTGAGGGAGTCACACTCTTCCAGATTTCTCTCAACATACTGGACCTTCTCCCAGGCCTGCTGAACGGCCGGATTAGAAGATCTAGCAGATCGACGAGGTACGCTTGTAGCAGGCTCTTTACCCTTGTTCGTTCTGGAAAAACCACCTGCAAAGGATGGAAAAGAAAAAGATCAAACATCAAAATGACATAATTTCGCTAAAAAAAAAATCTGGCGAAATTTTGACATGATGCCGGGGCAATTCCGAAGAAAAGGAACTATCCTGGAAGAAATAGAAAGCTTGAAGATGGGCTCAACATTGTTGCCAGCTCCGAAACTCCAAACTTTCGAAACCTTAAAGTCTCCGCAAAATCAGGAAGGGCTCAACATCGCTGCGAGCTCTTCCCAAATTTGCGAAAACTTTCAGGTATGCTATCACATCATGCTACAAATTCAATTTACAATAGAATGCATGCATGAACATCTAGGTTTGCCAAAAAAAAAAGGGGGCATTATCATGATTTACAAAAGAAAAAAAAAGGGCAGAAAGAAAACTTTCTAAAAAAAAAAAGAAAGGATCAGCAAAAAAAAAAGAGAAAAAGGGGCTGGCCCATAGGCCGTGGCCGACACGCCACGAGGCCGTACGGCCAGATCCGTACGGATCTGTCCGTACGGCCCACAAAAGAAGAAAAAAACATGCAAAAAAAAAGAAGAAGAAGAAAGCATGAAAAAAAAAACGTGTAAAAAAAAAAGAGCAAACACGTGGAAAAAGAAAAGAAAAGAAAAGAAAGAAACAAAAAAAAAAAAAGAAGAAAGAACTTTTTTCCTACAATGGGGTTTTCTTGAAAAAGGAAACTTACTTGAAGCCATTGATGGAGAAGCAGAAGAAAAGTCTTGAAGATCTTGAAGAAGAAGAACTCTTGGTCTTGAAGCCCTCTTGGGATTGTTGCAAAAGAAAGCAATAAGAACAACCTCCTCCTTGCTCTTATAGAAGAGAGCAAACCAAAGAAGGAAAGAAGAAAGATGTAAGTGTTACTAATTAGTAACCTTACCAAAAGAAAGAAATTAGAAAGATTCTTTCCCAAAAGAAAGATATCTTGAGGGATTCTCTCCCAAAAAGAAATCAATGAGGGATTTTCTCCCAAAAGATAGGATCAGTGAAAGATTCTTTTCCAAAGGAAGATATCTTGAGATATTCTCTCCCAAAATAAAGGGAACATGAGAGATTCTCTCCAAGTAAAGATATTCTTAGATATTCTCTATCCAAAGGAGATATTTTTGAATATTCTTTATAAAAATGACACCATATGAGATCTAAGCCATTTCAAAAGCTTAAGGTCCCATGGGTTAGCCCATATGAGCCAGGTTTGACCACCTAGGCACTAAAAAAAAAAAATTGGGCTTTTAGTCAAAGAGAAATCCCTCTTACCAAGAGCATACAAAAATCGTTCCATGCCTCTATTGAGTTGATTCGACCATACAAAAGAGAATTCCAAGCCCCATGAGCTTCCAAAAATCAAACCATCCAGCCTCATCTACCAAATTGAGCCAAAATCTTGAAATTGACATTCTGCAAAAATCCAAACCAAATCCTGGTCCCCTAACTTACTACATACAGCTTGTTAGGTCACAAGACCAAAACCAAAAACCAAAACCTGGTCCCCTAACTTACCACATACAGCTTGTTAGGTCACAAAACCAAAACCAAAAACCAAAACCTGATCCCCTAACTTGCCACATACAGCCTGTTAGGTCACAAGATCAAAACCAAAATTGATCCCCCAACATTCCACATACAGCTTGCTGGGTCACACGGTCAAAACCAAACCTGACCCCCTAACCTGCCACATACAGCCTGTTAGGTCACAAGGTCAAAACACAAATCCACATCCCCGATGTCATCTTCAAAACTTTGCCTCGAGATGGTACGTGATCCCTTTCACTACCATAAAATTCCCCTGGAAGCTCAAAAGGCTACAAATACCAAAAGAAAGATTGCTCAAGACTCTTGGTCAAGTCACAAGCTTTCCTTCACAAAATCTCTTCGAGGCACATCGACTACAAAAGTTAAGCAACTCGTCGCCGCACCTCGAGGGGACATTTGTTGACACCAAAAATGTCACTTTGCTTCTTCAAGATCCAGAAAATTGCATGAAGTCACAACCTGCCATAAATGGGCAATGCTACTTCCAAAAAATCAAATCTTGTCAGAATCAAACAAAAACTGCAAGATCCTTCAAGACAGCCAAAAGAGGAGTACACAAGAAGTTTCGGGCCATTTCAAAATCATTTGGCCTAACTTTGCTTCTTCGGCAGCTAAAAAGGAGCTCCCGGCGGCGAAAGCATCGGAGGCATCAAATCTTCGATCAGAGCCGATGGATGGTCTCAAAATACATCCAAAGGGCTCCATGTCAAGTTCCCAGTCAAACCGACAACGTTTGACCCTACATCAACCCTCGAATAGCTAAATCCAGCCTCTCGGCGGCGAGAACCTCCAAGGCCATCACTCATCAGATAGATCACATGGACGGCTTCAAAATGCTTACAAAGCTCAAGTTTCAGGTCATTTCGACAACATTTGACCATACTTTGACGCTCGGAAACCAAATCAGGCCTCTCGGCGGCGAAGCTCCCCCGGACCATGGTTTCCAAGACAGAGCCTGTGGATCATCTTAAAATGACTCCAATAGGTTCCCTGTCAAATTTCAAGTCAAACGGAGATCGGTTGACCGCACATCAAGCCGCGACATCTTCATCGCGATAAAAGTAAGTCTACTGGTGATAGGACCCCAAATGGCTTGAAAACTCAAACAAAAACCTATGGTTGGTCTTATTTATTGCTCAGCAGGCCTCACCCTAAATTTCAGGTCATTCCGACATCGTTTGACCCAGTTTCGGCTTCTGACAGAAAATCGGCAGCTCTGCGCGACAAAGTCTTCGGCTTTCTCAGAAAATTGAAAACTTTACAAAACAATATGCAAGGATTCTCATCAGGTTTTCTACAGGGAAATCAGGCCAATAAATGATAAAAAAATGTCAAGGAAAAATACAGAAGAAAAAAGAATAAAAAAATAACAAAAACGGACACAAAACGGGACAAAAGGGGGGAAAACCCCCCACGGTCGCAGACCCCTATGACCCTGGCCTAGGGTAGCAGGCCCCTGCGACCCTGGCCCAGGGTTGCCAGCCCTTGCGACCATGGAGCCCGGGATCGCCGGGAGGGCCCCGGAAACCCCATTTTTTGCCTTTTTTTCTCGATTCGAAACATCTGACCTCTGGTATTTTCCAAAATTCATACTTTTGAGACACCAAACCCTCTGACATCCATCAAAATCACGGGTCAATCATCAAGAGTAACGAAATCAACATTGATCGCCAACTAGTCAACCAAAAAAAGTGTGATTTCTACCCGACCGATCGAGAAATCGACAGGACAGATGGCACCGACCCGCTATTGGCAACCAATACCTGAAGTTACATGGTCATCCAATGTCGATCTACATGAAGATCCATCAATGATCATCGCCAGAAGAATCCCAAAAGACGCGGCACGGCCCGCGACTCTTCAACTGCTCGGCGACCACTTAATGCGATTAATTGACTAGCTTTATTACAGTCATTAATCCATTTCTTTGGACGGCCCAATCAGAAGCAAGCATCCGGGAGTTACAAGTCAAGCGATTCATGACATTTAAACCATGAAACTCCTCCCATCATGGCGATTAAAGGCGATTAAATGCCCTCAATCTCCTCCGGCCAATCAGAAGCCAAGAAAAAGGAGTTACAAAGTAAAGGAATTAAATCCTGTAACTCCTCCCATTATGCGGCTTAATGACAATAAAAGCCCATAAACTCTCCTAAATGGCTACCAAGAGCCTATAAATAGGAGAGCACTCCAAAGGAATCCAGATCGGAAAAACAAGACAGATCCCAGATCAGAAAAAAGCACAGAAATCCAGAGAAAGAAAGACAAAACTCTGCGGAAGTTCTACACCGACCACCGCTACAAGGTGACAAAAGTCCCTTGGGGGGTACCCCCCAAGGTCCTTGCCTTCTCCTTCTGCCTCCAATGGCTTAGATGTGGCTTTTCAGCCCGTCTACTTGGTTTTTTATTGGACATAGGACCTCCTTTTTGTCTTTGTCCTCTAAAAACCTGAGGTTATAGCCAAGTCAAGCGAATCAATAGCATCCTCTGTTCTCATCTGCATGGATGATGGCGAAGTCCACATATGGCTTGCGACCGTCAATCTGAACGGGTCCCCCACAATCTCCTGAGAAGTTAGATCCTCCTTTTCTTGCTTTTCATTGTAGTTTGTATTTTTTCAAAAGAGACAAAAATCACAACTCTTGTCTTTCATTATTGATAAGAATTGTAAATCGGCTATAAACGCCAAAATCGGCTATAAATGCCAAAAAAAACGCCTTTCACGACAAATCAAGAAAATGTCTCCGGCGAAGGTTGATCTCCGGATCACCACTTGCAATTCCAAGTAAAATAGAAAATCTGGCACACCCACACAAAAGAAATGTTGATGCACGCCTCTGCCCCCCCCCCCCCCCCCCCCCCCCCGGTTACGAAAGGGTCGGACCCAAACGGACTCCCACGTCCGCCGACCTCGGTAGAACCGAGCGGGCAGGATGCGCTGGTCCATCAGCTCCTCTTTAGTTCCACGCTGTTGTCGCGAGTTTGTCTTTTTTCAATAATGTTTTCATTTTCTTATGAATTATGAAAGTTATTATTTTTGTTGGTCAATTCCATAAATTATATATTCATTTGGGCTTAGTTTTCTTGTAAAATGGTTATCATAGAAAATTAATGACTATATAGGAAATCATATAAAATAGTTATTTCAAAAGTTTGATCACATATGCTTAAAGTACAATGCATAACTATGAAAATAATAACAACAGAATTTATAGGGGTCAATGTTCTAAAAGTACAGTTACTTTTTTATAAATATCTCATAGATAAAGCCCAACTCTCAGTCAATATTCCAAAGTGGGGCTGGAATCCCTTCCTCATTAACTAATTTTAACCTTTTGGTGATAATTATTAGCAAAAAAATGCTCCGTGGTGTAGGGGCAGTGTCGCCCCTTTAAAATCCAAAGTGTTCAGAGTTCAGGTGTCCACACATACCGAGATTAATTTTTATCATGTCATTAAAAATACATAGGTCAAGTCAGGGGGAAGCGTGGCAGGCCCATAACCCACAGGTTTCAAGGTCGAAATTTGTCCCTTTAAGAACTTTATAAAGAGATGCTTTGCTGTTTCCTTTTTTTAGATCTTGAAATAAATACTTTTTTTAATTACAAATAAAAATTTTAAATAATGGGGAATTATTCAAATAATCAGAGTGGCGTAGCGGAAGCGTGGTGGGCACATAATCCACAGGTCCCACGATCGAAACCTGGCTCTGATATGAGTTGCTTGCCGCCTCCATTTAGAACTTTTTTGCTTCTGCTTGTTTTTTAATTGGACAACAGCCAATTTTTCCTGTTCTGTCCTTTTCTCGTCTACAGCCAAATAACAGTTAGAACTGGCATTAATAACTACCGGCAAAAGAACATGTGGGAGAGAGGAGAGATGTGCATTTACAGGTTCAATTGACCTAAGTTTGTTTCTACCAAAAAAAATATATATATATATATATATATATGTGACCTAGGTTTACCGTATGGATTGGGTTGAAACTTTTGGCCTGACAAATAAATGGGCTAGGTTTGGGTTGAGGACCTGAGGTAGTTCTTATTATTCAACCTGCTAACCTGACTCAACTCAATTATTTGCAGTTCAACTTGCCAACGAAACCTATTAATCAGGGTTTGGATTAATCCTTTTAACTCCCTAGCTGAGTTGTGGACTTGTGGGTAAATTACATTTTCAACCTAACTAACATATTTAGATTAATGTTGATCCTATATAAGTCTATATAACTCGATTCAAATCCAACCCAGTGCATTACCACCCAACGTGAATTCCCTCCTGTTATTTTTACATGTGCCTCATTCAGATATGTAATTATTTGCACATTCTATACAAGAAATAAGTATTTAATATTGCAATCAATTTATGGCCTGCTCTTTAGTTTCTTTATATCATTGCTAATGAGCTGTGTGATAAAATTTAGATATCATTTATCAACTTAGGACAATTGTTGACATGAAATGCACAAAATGTCTTCTCAGGATCCCACTTAGAAAAAATTGTCCTTTATTACATGCTCAAACTCACTCTTGCTAGCACATGATCCAAACAAGTCACGCAAAAACAGTAAGGTCTCATTTAGTTTAATGGGACCTGGCTTTGCTGTGTTCCTCAAGGATTCTTCATTGATTTTCCACAAAGTAATGGAAAATCCTTATTCGGCACTTGTAAATCATGAGGTTTTGGACAAGTAGAAATCTCACCCTCATTTTTGAGAATTTTCAGGATTGACCCCTTCCCATAAAATTTGCAAATTCTCATATTTGGGAATTTTCACACTAATATCAAATTTCTCATCAATACACACATATATATCAATGTACCTGTTTCCGATACAAGTCGGTCACGGCTGGTGGTCTAAAAAATGTGTTCTACCGCTGGCCCTACCCGATTTACGACCCAACCCGTTTGCCAACCCTGGTAAGAGGAGAGGATCTAGGAACAAAGAGAGGGGATTGGGAGAGGTCACACTAAATTAATTTGGATGAGTCAAAATCAATTAGAGCAAATTGAAGATGATATGAATTTGAAACTAGTTCGCTTATATATGTATATATATATATAAATGGGCCCACAATTGATATATATATACATATATATGGGTAATATTCAGGTGGTCCCTCACATTTAAGTTGTTGACATTTGATATGGATGTGAGGGCCCCCACCTTATCTCTCATAGTAAGGTGAGAGATGCTCTCATAAGAGCATCACCCATATATATAATTGAATTTCCAGGATTTCTAAGTAATGTGTTTTTATTGAAGTGCTAAAAAGTTAAGGATTGAAGGTAAATATCCCTCCTTTGGTAACTCATCGTACTCCTAAATTATATCCTAGGAAAGTTATAGTCCTATCAACACCTCCACCTTAGAGACTTCACTCCTTGCCTCTTTAATACTTATTTGATAAAAGAAACCCCTTTGCTATGAATTTCTGAGAATTCAGAATTCAGTACGATAGAGGCAAATGAGTCAGGGTTGTTTGCTTGGTTACTCTAAGAGAGGATCTCATGTTTTTCTTGAAGGAAAAACCTTCTAATGTGGTTAGATACTCACTATGATATGACAAATTTGCAACTTTAAACTCAAAATTAAGATACTTGGATGTGGATATATATATATATATGTGTGTGTGTGTGTGTGTGTGCGCTGATGCTTGATTTGGAACTTAGGAAGCCTTGATGTGTCTATAATTTACATGCCCCATTATATAATAAAGTTAAAATCTCAAATAAGTCCTTAAATTTTTACCTTATTTCAAGAAAGGACACATGTTTCAAGAGTTTTCAAATGAATCCCTAAGTTTTTCTGAAAGTTTTCAATTAAGCACATCCATCCATTTAAAGTTACTTTTCGGCAACTTTTTTTCTCTATTTTTTTAAAATACTCAAATTACCCTTCATTGAGATAAAATCCTCCTTCACTTTCTTTATATGCTCCTTATTTTCTTTATTAGCGTCCTCACGAAGATCAAGGACAATCAGCATCCCCGCGTGATCGGTTGCATTTAGTGGTTTTCGGAACCAAGTTATGGCTTTAAATGAAGGGCAATTTGGGTATTTTAGAAAAATTGAGAAAAAAATCTCCAGAAAATACCTTTAAATGGCCGGATGTCCTTAATTGAAAAATTTACCGAAAACTTAGGGACTAATTTGAAAACTTCTGAAACTTGTGTCTTTTTTTGAAACAAGTCAAAAGCTTGAGACTTGATTTAAAAATTTCCCTATAATAAAAGACAGCAGTCCTCTTTGCCAGAGTACGACACGTGGCGCATCCTAAAACTTTTTACAACGCTAAATTCCGGAATTGCCCTTCTAATCTTCCCTAAAATCTCTGAATTAAAATCTCCTCTAACTTCTATCTAACTAAGACATAATCTCTTTAAGATTCCCCAAAAGAAATCTTTCCTAAAATCTCTTCACTATTGACCACCCTTGAACTTATCCAACCCACTTATTGACCCACCCATTGAAACTAACCCTCGATTTGTGCAACCCCAAAACTTTGCCCATCAATCTATATCTTGCTGCTCCATCACCTAAACCTACTTCATGTACAAAGACTTTATGTTTTCTTTGAAAAAATAATTCTTTAATAGGTTCGTGAGTTTTTGAACTTTTTATTTTAATGATCTTAATCTACAAGAGATTAAGTCCTCTTTTGTTCTTGAAAAAAAAAAAAAGCAAGGAGACATGGATCTTATTCCACATTGGAAAACAAGAGATTTTATTCACAAAGAGGTATGATTTCTTTTCTTTTATATTTTGTTATAGATTTTTTTATTGTAGTTCTTTTTTGTAATTCTCTTCCTTTTATTGAGGTCAGATTCAAGTAGTAGAGGCATGATTTTCCTCTTTTTTTTATTGTGCTTCTTTTATTTTGTCTTCTTTTTAGTAAATGTTTTAATGTGAAATTGCATTTTTCTTTTAAAAGAAGCTGCGTTTTGCATTGGGGTTTTTGTGACGATCCATAAATTTCTTTCAATTAATTTTTCATTTGATTTCTATTACTCAATGTTGTAGTTTTAGTCCAATCATGATCATTAAAAGACGATTCAATTAGATCATTTTACTTATATTTTCTTTTAAACCTTGATTTTTGAAGTTCAGTTTTAATTGTGTTTGTATTATGAATTATATATTAATTTTTATTTATAATTTATTTAAAAAATAAAAATATCTCTAATTAAAATATTATTTACTTTTTACCAACGCAGGCCAAGCAACAGCCTCTTTGTGAAGGAGCGACACGTGGTGCATCCTTAAACTTTTTGCAATGCTATATTTCGGAATTACCCTTTTAATCTAATCTCATGAAATTAACTCAAATTCTCTAATACTCCATCACCTGAAATTTAGGTTTTTTTACTTTGAAAATTTCTTCCTCATCAACGAATCTCTTATCTTAAGTTCATATTAAATCTCTTCGACTCTATCCATCCTCTCTTATCTATTCTCTCTTTGTTACAAAAAAAAAAAAACCTGGCAATCTTGTGATTGCGGGGCCTACTCTCGCCATGTCTTTATTTTTATGTGGGGCTCATTTCAATGATTTCATCACAACAACGTTGCATAGATTACCATGATTGCACCCAGTTGGAAAAAATCCAAACAAATCAAGATAAATAGGTCACTTAAAATTCTCATCATCTAACAGTCAATAACAAATTCATGATACTCTTCAATGGGGCCCACTTATAAAAATTTCAAGATGATCAAAACTAATTGACCAATCCTTTATGCCATATGAAGCCTATAAAAGTCATTTAGTTAAAACTAAGGGCTTCATGACCATGAAAGATTGGTGAAACCCATCTTTTAATTGAGTTTTGGATCATCTTTAAAATTCGAACCCGCCTCTATATTTCTAAGATTATTATTATTTTTTTCTACCAAGCTTACGGGGGTTGGACCCCAGCCCTCAGGTGAGGGAAGGAGACCCTGGGTGGGGTGAGGGAGCCCTTGGGTGTGGCGTGCCTAGGTACCATAGGCAGCTAGGTAAAAACTGATGCCTCTTACCACTAAGGTAAGAGCTCGTTCTTCAATATCTTCTAAGATTTATTTGACATATTCATGGTAGGTCCCATTAAGAAATTTCATGAATATGTCAAATAAACCTTAGAAGATATGTCATGAATATCTTCTAAGACTTATTTGATATATTTATCGCTTTTTTTGATGGTCCACTTATGAATAGTTCAAGCCAATTAAAGCTAATAGAACCATTTTTTATGTGGCTTGTGCTAAGCCTCCCAGAAGTCTTTTAATGAAAATTAAGTGTTTTATGATGGTAAAAGTTGATGGGACCCATTTACTAATATGGTATTATACTGCTTTTAGATTTTTTATCAAAAGGTGATATGTTCCTATTAAATCTCATATTAATGTATATTTTTATTTTTATATAATTTTTTAGTAGAATTAATTTATATTCTATTTAGTGACGTTTTGGTAGCACGGGTCCAACCACATCTCACCTATAACTTTTAATGCTAAGATTGTGTTGATCATGTCATTCATCACATGGTCATTCTAATGATGGGGCTCTCATTTTGAAATTAACTAATTACATATTTTCATCTTTTACTTTGTACTTATTTTTAAATTTTATTTACTTTGCTTTAAGAGAGAAATTCTAAATTTAACCACTTATACTTCGGCCTTAACACGAGCTTGGTTTGCTACAATAGAATAACTATCACATGATTATCATGATGATAAAGGCTGGCCCACTAGAGTTGGTACATGGATTGTACTAACTATTGTTAGGGATTTTGTGTATTGCAATTTGATGGATGCATTATCAATTTAGCATCTCATGAATTTTCACACATGCATTGAGTTAAATAACTTGAAATCTGGTTTTCTACATGCATTATTTTTTAAATATTGTAAATCTTATAGTTTGTGGATGTTTTGGATTTAAATTTTGGATGCATTTGTTTTTGAAAAGAATTTTTACAAATCAAGCTAGCCTATGTTTCAAAGTTTCAAATTATATTTGGCTTTTTAGGTTTCATGATTTTAAAAGCACTTAGTTGATTTAAAATCATGTTTCCAAGCTTGGTTTAATGGCCCAAAAATCCCCACAAAGAATCACTTTAAAAAATGCAAAAGTTGGAATTTTTTGTCTTAGGCTGTCGGTCAACCGACGTCAAGCTGTCGGTCAACCTACAGTGGAACCGACGCCAACCGAGACCTCTGTCGGTCCCATTTCCAGAGAGCTACAAATTTTAGATTTTCTCTATCGGTTCAAGTGTCGGATCATGTCGGTTCAGGTGTCGGTTCGCTTGTCGGTTCATGTCGGCTGACCCACACCTTTACAACGGTAAATTTCTTGACCGTTGGAATCTGACCGTTGAGGTGTCGGTCGACCGACACCAACCTGTCGGTCGACCGACAGGTAGCCGTTTGACCACTTTTTCTATAAAAGTTAGTTCATTCCTTGGCCATTAGGGATGATTTTTGAAGCCCTTCTTGAGGCATTTTGAAGCAAAAGAAAGGGGATCAAGCTAAGGAAGGCTAATGGTCATTAAGGAAAGCGAAAGCTTTGATTAATGAAGTTAAACCACCAATTAAGCTTTGCCTTTATTAATCATATGTTTTTATGCTTTGTCTAAATTATTGGTAAATGATTTTAAGCATATTAACTATGATGTGTTGAATCCTCTTCTTCCTTAATCTATGATTTAAGTCATAGGATTCTTCACCTTGATTTCAAAACAAGTTTGTTTCATAAACTTTGTTAATCATGCAGTGCCAAAATCTTTGATTTCTTTTATGTCATGATTCATTAACTTGTTTTGAATCTTTCCTTGTTGTTTTCATTCATTTAAACCTTTGTTGAATTAGTTTGGTTTTGAAAACAACATTGCACATGCATCACATGTTTAGACTAATTAATTTCATACAACTTGTGAACCCTTGATTTTCATATCTTCTACAAGTTTGTATTTGGTACTGTGATTTGCATATCACTTCAATCAAATCTTTTTATGAGCATTAAACTTTTAAATTGCTTTAAGCATAAAATAGATTGAGCTTTAATTTTAATCTTGATTGAAGTTTTCACACACACACCTCATAAGCATTCATCTTTGTAATCCTTAGTGTTTGTGTGAGTTTGTTATTCACTTTCATATCCGCCTATCTTAGAGACAAATTTATTAAGCCAAATTGTAATCTCTTAGAGTGTTTTGTGAAGACACTTTCTTTGAGAAAAATCATTTACTTGTAAGGTTATTGCTTAGCCATTGAAAAGCATCTTGTATAGGTTGTTGTTAAGCCTTGAAAAATAACATTGTAAGGTTATTGCTTATCCTTGGAAAGCATATTGTAGAGGTTGTTGCTTAGCCTTTTGAAAAGCATAATAGTAGGAAATCCGGTGGGGTATTGGATACACAAGCCGGTAGTGGATGTAGGCATTGAGGCCGAACCACTATAAATCTTTGTGTAGTGGTGATTGCTTTTGTGGTGATTATTTTGTTTAGCTTCCGCATTATGTATGTTAATCATCACATGTGACTAGTTTATTTTAAGAAATTAAAATTAGTCATAATTAGTCATTAAGTGTAGCTCACCCTATTCAACCCCCCCCCCCCCCCCCTCCTCTAGGGTTAGGATCCCTTGGACTTTTCAATTGGTATCAAAGCCTCGTGCTCTATATTTTAGGATCAAGTGTTTGGAACTCTTGATTAGGTGTAAAAACCTAGAGTCAAAACCCTAGTTGTGCATTCCTAATATGAAAATCATAAAAGTGGATTCCACTATGCTAGACTTTGTAGATTCTTCTAGATCCCTTCTCCTTCCATCTATTAGAGATTCAAACATTGAATTTAAAGTATCTCAACTTATATCTAAACTCAAATTAAAAGAAGAAGAAATTAATGAAAATGAAGATGACATTCAACAAGCCTATGATGAATTATGTACATTTGCCTTAGAGCTTGTTAAAAAGAATAAAAGATTAGAAAAAAAATCTAAAAGTCTAAACAAACAATTAGTTTCTTCAAAAGATGACCTTAGAGAGAAAGAAGAATTAATAAATTGTGTACACTCTAAGTTTATGATCTCTTTGCATAACCTACAAAATGCTAAAGATGAATTAATTGAATTAAAGTTAGGTTGTGATAATCTTAAAAAGGAAAATTTGAAACTAAGAGATCAATCACAAAGGCAAGATGAAAACATTAACAATCTTGAATCTAAGTTGACTATCACTAAAGAAAATTTATCTAATGCTCAAAATAAGATAAATACTCTAGAACTTGGATCCAATGTTTTTAATAAAATTAAACTTGAATTAAAACTTGCCCATGAAGAGCTAAACAATTTTAAGGGAATTGAACTTGAACTAACAAAAGTTAAAAATGAAAATTCAACCCTTAAAAATCAAGTCACTCAACTTGAAACCTACAAACAAAAGTATGAGTGCAAATTTACCCAAAATGAAGAAAGATTTGAAAAGTTATTGAAATTGGGTAAATCTCAAAGAGATAGGACGGGTCTTGGATATGATAGAAATATTTCACATGACCCTAAATTCACCAACACATTTGTGAAAGGTGAGTCCTCATTCTCTAGCACTCACACTTCTTTGCCCATGACTAAATGCAATTATTGTGGCATTGAAGGACATTTTAGGTTTGAGTGCAAATCAAGAAGAAGCCATGTGTCTAAAGTCATTTTTGAACCAAAGAAAGTAAAATCAAACTCTATGATTGATAAGACACTAAAAATCAAGGAAGACTCCAAAAAGATTAAACAAGTTAAACCACTTAAAAAGGAGCCTCCTAAAATAGATTCTAAAAAGGTTAATCAAGTTAAACCAACTATAAAAGAATCTATTAATAAAAAGCTTCTCAACCTACCTCCCCTAACTCAACAAATGAAAGATCTTTTGAAGAAAGTTTCTAAGTTAAATCTAAAATTCAAAAGTCAAGTAAAGGGAGGAAATAAGAAGAAAAGAAAAATGGCTCAATCCCCTAAGAAGAAAAGTCACCAACCTCAAAAGACTAATCACCAACCTAAGATAAATTTAGTCAAATCTAAACATCATGGTGATAAGTCTAAATTGAAAATTTATCAAGTCAAATCTCCTATAGTTGGTGGGATTTTAAGATGGACCTTAAAGATCAACCCTCTCAAGACCTTAGGTGGATTCCCAAAGTTATATATTTAGTAAAACCTTAAGGCCTTGAACCTCTTTGACCAACCTACTCCTTAATAGTTAAATCATTTTGTCGGTCATGTTGCATTTGCATTTCATGTTCTTTTAAAGTTACATTTCTTAAAATGCAATGTTTATTTGTAATCAATTGATTTAGTCATCATGCACCATTCTAGTTAAATATCATGGTTTTTAAAATCATTTTGATTATAATTTTCTCATGTTAGATTTGCTTTTATGCCTTCATATAGTTATATCTCTTGTATTGCATTTCTACATGATCAATTGATCGTGATTTCAAATGCTTTTATAGCTAGATTTTTCATAATCGATTGATGTTTTCAAAATCATTTGTTTGGATGTCATAGTTAGATTTATTTGATAATCAAATGATTTGAATCAAATTGGATTTTCCATGGTTTTATAAGTTATACCTTCACATGGAAAATTACTTTGAAAAGATCAACTTGTATGTTCTCCGATTAAGTTATATCTTTTAAAATGCAAGTTGAAAAAGTGTTATCTTCAAAATCATCGTCTTTATGCTCATTGTTAGATTGTGTTTATTGAAATGATTTGAAGATTGTATGAATGGAAATGCTTTAAAACATTCTCAGTTATAAACATCAAAGCACGTTCCTTGTTTTCATTTCCTCATGCATTTAGTTATCTTAACTCAAATGTAAATGAATTTTGTTATAGGCAATTTGCATCTTTTAGTTTCATTTATTTTGTATGTAAATGTCTAATAGTTTCTTGTATGGTTGTGATCTTATTTACATTTGTAAAAACCATACTAGAACTCTCAAATTCATCCTTTATGCTTTCTAGTCATTTAAATTTGAAATGGATGGTTATGATGTTGATTCATGTGTATTTTTCTTATTGGTATCATTCTTTATACATGTTTCAACTTCATAGTAGTGTGCTCGATCATATGAACCTCCTTGAAATCCATTCCTTGTATTTCTTAGTTATATCTATTGTTTGATGGATTTCTTAGATGTTGAATTCTTATGATCTTGACACTTTGAAAATTGCATGTTCTACTAAGTTATATCTTTTTATGCAATTTTTCTTGTTCATCACTATGCTCATTAGTCATATTATTCTAAGTGATGAATATCATTTTATGATGCTTGTTGGGATTTTGTCTTTGTCACATGCTTGCTTTTAATCATGTTTCTTATTCAATTGGTAATCAATTGGTATCATTTTCAATTAGTATCTATATCCAATTGGTATCATATCTTGAGCTTGTGATAGACCTTGTGTACCTTGGATTGAACTTGATAGTTATATGTCGTTTGTTCCATATCACATTCCATTAGCATCATAATCTTCATGATTGCCACCTCTCTTGCACTTATAGATAAATCACATGACCACCATGTTTATGTTTTCATAATTTTGGTTGGTTAATGGTGAGGTTTGGCTTCATGATTGAACTTCATTTCATTCATCTTGTGCATGATAGTTATATCCAATGATTGTATGAAATGAATTCAAAACCTTACATAGCTTATGATTTTAATAGTTAAATTGTTTGATGCTATGTTTGAGTTAACCCCATCTCATCATGGATAGCTCTAATTTGGATGAACCCTAATAGGTGTATTCCTTAACTCCATTTTAGAGTGATTGAGTTAATTGTCATATCCTTGAATCTCAATTCATAGTTTTATTTCAATTGATATCTATGATAGTTTATCTCCTTTTGATCTTGCTCTATAATTATCCTATAGCTTATCCGTCAATTGGCATCTTTATATTGGTAATTTGATCAATTTGTACTTTAATAGTCAATTATCATTATCAATTGGTATCTAATTCTTCTCTTGAAGTTAACCCTCAATTGATTAAACCATCTTCTTCTTGCACCTATTAGTTAAATTATTGTCAAAAGGTTGACAAAAGAAGAGTATGGATTGAGTGGGAGTAAACCTTCTAAGGAAGCATTAGAATTGATCAAATTCACCCTTATATTGGCTCTGTACCCTTATAGCCTATCTACCCATGCATGATGCCCTATTATATATTTCATTTTCGATTACTTTTGTTAATAGGTGCTACTGAAAGGTATTTTCCTTGTTTCATGTGTGTAGGTACCCCTCTTCAATTGGTACTTTGCAATTTAATGGCAAAGGGGGAGGATAATATAAAGGGGGAGAAAGTTCTTAAGTTTAATGGCAAAAGGGGAGAAAGTGCTCATCTTGCCAAAAGGAGAGTGCATGGTCAAAGGGGGAGAAATAAAATGAAGAATGAAGAAAGCTTGGGAGCTAAAGAAGATGCTTGGTCTAAAGAAAGGAAGTTGAAGAGAAAGATTGAAGATTGATCAAGCTCCAAGCATCAAGGAGAATGAAGAATGAAGCTAGAGCCCAGGCTAAAGTGAAGAAGCATCCAAGAAGATTTCAAGGATTGTCCAGCCAAGGAGGAGCTGAAGACTGTGTGAAAATTTAGTGTTGAGCAAAGTTTGCCAATATATAAAAGGTTTGCCATCAAATTGCAAAGGGGGAGATTGTTAGGGATTTTGTGCATTCCAATTTGATGGATGCATTATCATTTTAGCATCTCATGAATTTTCACACATGCATTGAGTTAAATATCTTGAAATCTGGTTTTCTAGATGCATTGTTCTTTAAATATTGTAAATCTTATAGTTTGTGCATGTTTTGGATTTAAATTTTGGATGCATTTGTTCTTTAAAAGAATTTTTACAAATCAAGCTAGCCTATGTTTCAAAGTTTCAAATTATATTTGGCCTTTTAGGCTTCATGATTTTAAAAGCACTTAGTTGATTTAAAATCATGTTTCCGAGCTTGGTTTAATGGCCAAAAAATCCCCACAAAGAATCACTTTAAAAAATGCAAAAGTTGGGATTTTTTTATCTCAGGCTATCGGTCAACCGGCGTCAAGCTGTCGGTCAACCTACAGTGGAACCGAGGCCAACCGAGACCTCTATCGGTCCCATTTCCAGAGAGCTACAAATTTTAGATTTTCTCTGTCGGTTCAAGAGTCGGTTCATGTCGGTTCAGGTGTCGGTTCGCTTGTCGGTTCATGTCGGCTGACCCACACCTGTACAACGGTAAATTTCTTGGACCGTTTGAATCTGACCGTTGAGGTGTCGGTCGACCGACACCAACCTGTCGGTCGACCGACAGGTAGCCGTTTGACCACTTTTTCTATAAAAGTGAGTTCATTCCTTGGCCATTAGGGATGATTTTTGAAGCCCTTCTTGAGGCATTTTGAAGCAAAAGAAAGGGGATCAAGCTAAGGAAGGCTAATGGTCATTAAGAAAAGCTAAAGCTTGGATTAATGAAGTTAAACCACCAATTAAGCTTGGCCTTTATTATTCATATGTTTTTATGCTTTGTCTAAATTATTGGTAAATGATTTTAAGCATATCAACTATGATGTGTTGAATCCTCTTCTTCCTTAATCTATGATTTAAGTCATAGGATTCTTCACCTTGATTTCAAAACAAGTTTGTTTCATAAACTTTGTTAATCATGCATTGCCAAAATCTTTGATTTCTTTTATGTCATGATTCATTAACTTGTTTTGAATCTTTCCTTGTTGTTTTCATTCATTTAAACCTTTGTTGAATTAGTTTGGTTTTGAAAACAATATTGCACATGCATCACATGTTTATACTAAATTAATTTCATACAACTTGTGAACCCTTGATTTTCATATCTTCTACAAGTTTGTATTTGGTACTGTGATTTGCATATCACTTCAATCAAATCTTTTTATGAGCATTAAACTTTTAAATTGCTTTAAGCATAAAATAGATTGAGCTTTAATTTTAATCTTGATTGAAGTTTTCACACACACACCTCATAAGCATTCATCTTTGTAATCCTTAGTGTTTGTGTGAGTTTGTTATTCACTTTCATATCCGCCTATCTTAGAGGCAAATTTATTAAGCTAAATTGTAATCTCTTAGAGTGTTTTGTGAAGACACTTTCTTTGAGAAAAATCATTTACTTGTACGGTTATTGCTTAGCCATTGAAAAGCATCTTGTATAGGTTGTTGTTAAGCCTTGAAAAACAACATTGTAAGGTTATTGCTTATCCTTGGAAAGCATATTGTAGAGGTTATTGCTTAGCCTTTTGAAAAGCATAATAGTGGAAATCCGGTGGGGTATTGGATACACAAGCCGGTAGTGGATGTAGGCATTGAGGCCGAACCACTATAAATCTTTGTGTAGTGGTGATTGTTTTGTTTAGCTTCCGCATTATGTATGTTAATCATCACAAGTGACTATTTTATTTTAAGAAATTAAAATTTGTCATAATTAGTCATTAAGTGTAGCTCACCCTATTCACCCCCCCCCCCCCTCTAGGGTTAGGATCCCTTTGACTTTTCAACTATGTGATAATATAATGCTCATAAGACCATTCATAAAGATTCAAATATAAGTTCTTTTGCTTTTTCCTATTAATATTTTGAAAGATCAATCTGTGGGGCCTACTGTGGAAGCAAATGGATTTCACAATCCACATTTAATATTGAAATTGACACTCGATTTGTGCCCAAGCACCAATATAATAAAGTAAAGGTATTGAAACCTCTACTCTTTACTTCACCTTCACCTAAAATCTCTCAACTCCCTAAAATTCATATATTTATGATCCGGTAAGCAAGCGAGTAATGATCTCTGACTGCATAGCTTGAATTAAGCAATATACACTTGCTCAATATAAGCCCACTCCCTTATTTATAATCTAGCATGCAATTGATTGATGATAGATCTGTGACCGCAAAGCGTGAAATAAATATGATATAAGATTATTATAAATCTATAAAAAAAAGTTGTAATATAAATTATTCTTGATAATACCAAATTAGTATTTTAAATTAACTTTTCACTTAACATTATTGTTAATATTAAAATTAAAATAATATTAGACTTTAAAGTTAAATATACTAATTTAGTTTTATGTTATAGTTTTAGTGTTATTATCTTAGACTTTTAAATGCAGAGATTTTGGTAATGATTGGCATGTTCTCCATCATTAATTTGACTTTAATTAAATTAATATCTTAACCTAAATTTGTAATAGCTTAGTGTTGTTAATTTTTTTTTATTTCCGACCACTAGGCCAGTATTATATCATTATGAGCTTGTCTAATCGGTCCAAATATTTATCTTTCCCTTACTCCTTCTCTCATCGTACTTCCTCTATAATTTTTTTTTTATGTTTTCCTTTCTTTTTTTGGTCCGTGTTGGGCATGTGCCTCTCACACTAGTTATATTATATATATTAAAGTGGCAAGCGATTTTCTGGAGAGCAACACGTGGTGGCGGGGGGCTTCCTTGGAGGATGACACGTGGTGCATCCTCAAAATTTTTGTAATGCCACATTCCAGAATTGCCCTTCTAATCTAATCTCATCATCTAAAATATCTCAATGCGAATCTAAAAGACTCTTGAAATAATATAATTATCCCTTCACTAAAACATAGCATACAATAATAACTTCTCTTCACTTACTTTCAATAGGCCCCCACGCATTATTAAACTAACAAAAAAAAAAACTCTTACCATAAAAAGGTTTGCATGATCCTTTAAGCCTTATTTTTCTGTAAGACCACGACCCCCAATTCTTTTGTTTAGCGCTGTTTTAATCATGGTTTAACTTTTTAAGCGAGATTAGAGTTGGTTTGACTTTGTTTTTGAGTTTGACTAGATTTTTCATAACCTTGGAGAGTTTTGAGGACCGTTGCCTTTAGTTTGACCCGGCCTTTGTAAAATGTATTTTTGAAAGAAATTACTCTTGATTTCTAAAAAATCCCAAATTTTATTTATTTTGATTTATTTTATTGTTATAAACAACTTTCATGTTTTGACCATTTTGATTTAATGCTCAAAAATTGCGTTTTTCGAGAAAAAAGTGCAAAAATGACATTTTCACTAAATCTGTCCATAAATTTCGAGAATTTCAGAAATTGGAAGAAATATACTTTTTGGAAAGTAGATATTTCAACGAACAATTTTGTCTTCTTCGTTATTTTCGTCCGAGGCCCGCAAATGCCTTTTTCAGTCACATGTAGATTGGGGCCCATGGGACCCAGCCCATTCACTCTTTATAAAACCTAGCTGGGCTCTTCTTCTCTTCCTCGTTCTATTTTCCTGCAACAACCCAGCTGAGCCTAGGATTCTTTCTTTTCCTCCAGCACTTTCTCTCTCTTCTAGAAAAGTACTTCTCCTTTTGCATGCTAAGTGGAGATTTGATCTCTCAATCTTCTTCCTCACCTCTTAAGCTTCTCAAGGATACTCTTTTTCAAAGGATTTGAGCTAGGCAACTCTCTCCTTCAAACCCTTCTTCTTTGTTCAAGTTACAAGAGGTTAGCCATGGTTCTCCTTTCATGAAATCTTGGTTTTTCAAACCATTTGGAGTATTTTTCTCATATATGCAAAGGGTTTTCATTGAGGTTTGCAAATGTTTGGTTTCTAGGGCTTTCTCTTGGGATAATTTGGGGGTTTTGTGGATTTGGAGATAGAGTCTTTATTGAGGCCATCTTTGAGTGATTTGTCCTCCATCTTGACTTGAGGAAAGTAAATATTCAGTTAATGTGATGTATATTGTTATTTACAAGTATTGCTCTTCTTTTAAAAGCTATGATCTTCTACCTTAGTTCATTGATTTAGTCTTGAAATGTTTAAGCAATGATCTATGTCTATTGCTTGCTAATTTATTGTTTCAATAATCTGAGATTTTATTTAATAATGAATTATTCTTGGATTTGATATGTATATTTCAGATTTTTATACTTTGATGGATGAAAGGTACTTTGTTTTTGTTTGAATCTTGGAATGGATGGAAGAGATTAGTGTATTAATGATTTAATGGAGTTTTATAGAGGCTAGGAGAGGTCCATTTTATGTAAAAATGTATATGGAATAGAAGGGAGGATAAAGAAAATCAAAGAAGAAGAAAGGAGTGCAATCTGCACTCAGCTCGAACCCAGCCAGAACTGGGTCCGCTCGAGCGACCTAGATGGGCCGCTCGAGCGGCCCAAGATCTGGGAGGAGTCCGCTCGAGTGGACCTGGGCCCAGTTCTAGGCCCTTTTCTGGGCTTGGTTTGGGATTGTTTTGAGGCCTCTTTTTCAGGTTTGTTTAAGGCTCATTCTAGCCTTCTTTCTCTTATGTTTTGAGGCCCATTTAGTCCCTAATAATGTGTAGAAGTTCGGGAAAGATTGGAATAAATCTTATTACTCCGAAATTGTGAAATAGAATGAGAACTATGAGAGAACATATATATGCGGTTATTACCCGGGAATTTTTATAATCTCAATGCACACTTTATCATCTTAAATGTTGTGGATTTTCATTGGCATCAAACATGTTCTTTTATAAATCAATGTTTAAAGGTTAAGTGTGTATTGAGGTAGCCCCTTGGTAAGTCATTAAATTATTGTACACTATTCTATTCCATTCCAAGTCAGAAATGTATATGTGTTCTTCGGTAAATTAATTTGTAAGGATTTAAGTGATTCATCAAGCTTGACAACATCGGTGATTTGAAGTGTATTTGAGTGGTTCGCCACGGAAATCGGTATCTTTTCTACAAATTGAATTGAAATGTATTTGAGTGATTTACCATGGAAATTCATATGAATTCTCAACAAATTGATTTGAATTAGATTTGAGTGGTTCGCCACGTTCAGAAACATCGATAAGGCTACTCATCAGATTTGTTCGGATTTGTCAGTATATTCAGTGTGTATTTGTTCAGGAGTAGTCCTTTTATCGATTTTAGAAATGAATGATTTTTATGATTTGATTTGTATCGGTTTAGGTTTTGAAAATTAAAGGCACCACTAAGCTTAGGTCACCTTGTCGGGCAGATCACTCGGCTTGGGATCTCAACTGCAGCTTGGATTCTGTTTGTACCGACCATGGCAACGGTTCTGTTCTGCCGGTCCTAATGTATGTGGCTACGGTTCTAATTCTGTTTCCGGTCCCACGTGTAGTGGCTACGATTCTGTTTGATAACGACTTTTTGGTTCCGGTCCCACGAGTAGTGGCTACGGTCTCTGTCTGCTCTTGTTACTTCGGTAATAGGATAATATAACTATATGTGGTTTGCCAATGTTTTAATCTGTTTGTTATCTCTTTTAAGATATTTATGTTTCGGATACTATTCATTTATTTCTCGGATATTTATGTTCAGATCTTCAATCATTTTATCATGATTCATCCCTATTATTGTTTAGAATTTTTAAATGAATTTACAATTATTTCATAATGTTTTATAAATGCCTAGCATCTTATTATCTATTATATTTGCTTGCCAGACCGTTGTGTCTGACCCTCTTGTTTGGTGCCAGGTTCCGACCTCTTTGCCTTTTTAGGTGTTTGAGCGGAGGAGGTTGTTAAGCCGCCGGTTGGACGTGAGAGTCTGCCTTTTGATGTCATATAGATGTTAAGTTTGGCGCCAGAGTTCATAACATTGGTTGGGACTAGTATTTGTTTAGTTGTTTATTTTTTTGGAGGGCTTTTATTAACCTTTTTCTTTAGGATTGTAATTAATGTACTTGATAATTTGTAACTTTAACATATGTGGGAAATAAAATGTCCTGTTACTGCCAGCTCAATATTCTATGATTTATGATTCACACAAGTTTGATTATAAGCCTTAATTTTTTGGCTTTATGTTAATGGCTGAGTGCGACACGTAATCTGATGGCCACGGGCTCCGAGTCGCAAACACCATGTTTAGCTTCCGCAAAATATTCGAGTCGTGATGGAATTTTATTATCCTCACTCATGCGGATCTTGGGAAATACAAAAAGTTTTAATTAATTCCAAAAAATCTCGCATCCCGAGGTCGGATCACTACAGGGTCCGGTTTCGGGGTGTGACACTTTCCATATCCTTCCATTGATAACTTTCTAATAGGGGCCACTTCATAGATTTCTAAGCTTCAAATCGAAATATCATGATTCGACTGTATCAATTTCTCCTTTTTAATAGGGATGTTGATTTTGTAAGAGATTGCTACAATGATCCGTACCTTAGAAATGATGGGACTCATTGTAAATATATCATAACAAATCCAATTAGACGTTGGATCATCATGATTGTCGTGACCCCGGACCGGGATTATGGGAGAAGCCAAGTCCGGGAATCGGGACGGTGATGTTGCTGCGCCACGTGCATCTCTTTGGCTAAACCGCAGACGGTATTAAGAGAAACATTTATCCGTGCGCGTGATTTCCCACAGGGTTCCGCGGTGAGGATTATCTTTACACATCATCTCACATATAACCATATCGAACACATTCTCAAGATTGCGGAAGCGTGTAGCAAATCATAATAATGTTATCCCATCCCATAAATGAGATTGACCTATGATTAACATGACAAGATATCAGAATGAGCAATGATCATAAGCATAATTCCCCAAAAGTAAAGTTAAGTGTATTTACAAAAGATCAGTTGATTAATACCCCAAAATAACGGTCAACAAAGACCATACAACGAAATGAAACCCAAAATAAAGATATCATAAGTTCCCAAAATGTGTCGTTCTCGAGGCAAGGCCGAATGTCTAAATGACATCGTCGGCTTGCCATTCAATCACTCGCTGCGGTTCACCGACCGCCTCCTCAGGCTCCTCCTCGATGGCAATAAGCTCGGGACCTGAGTACCAAAATAAATGGATCAGACACGACTGTCTGGCAGGTGGGTGAAAAGATATAATAATAATAAAATAATGATACTATGCAAGAGTTTAGAAAACCTGTGTATAAATAATGAATTTCATAAAAGATAACGCATCATTTGTTAAATAGCAACATGAAGATATGAAACAGTAAAGGTACCAAGGATAAGGAACTGTCAAGATAGCAACCACACAAAGCTACATCCTCTCTCACCGAAGTGAAGAGAGCGCATACCCTAACAGGATCATTGACCTCAGTCACACAAGGTGAGGAGGGACAACGATAAATACTATAATATACATATATATATACTCTGCGGGACCACGGAAGCGAACCGGGTAAAAACTCTGCACATTCCAGACTGCAGCTAACTATCAAGAGGGGAAGGAACCCCAAGTCGGTGGATCAAACCGACGAGGTCGTCCAAGCTCAGTGGTGCCGACTCATAGGTCAAATACGATAAATCAAATCATATGCATAGTAAGAAACGGGGTGCCAAGAGGCACAAAATACATATTCATCTCAAGTTGACATATACAGGTTAGCAAAAGCTAAGCACATCTCTTCTAGTACTCTTGAAACAGTCTAGTCATATCATGTGGGTTGAAATCCCAAAATAGGAGTTTGGTTGAAAATCAAATACAAATAGTTTCCCATACCTTTACAGGCTAAAAATGGGGTTTCTAGAATTGAATCAGTGCGAATAGGGTCCCGTATGTCGATCATGATATAATTTTGGTACTCTTTAAGAGTTAGGGACATTCCGGGTCCTTATACACATTGGTCAATCGAGAAAAAATCATAGAATCTTCATGATGAGGTTCCCCCTTCCTCCGGACTTCATGCAATGCCTTACAAGTCCTTAAATAACAATGGGGCTCCAAACCATACCTCCCCACTATAACCATCACAATTTACCCAAATCCTTCATGGGTTTAAATGCATCATTACAGGTTCAATGCCTTCAAATAAGAAGAGAAGGGATAGAGCTGAATTGGACTTGAGTATGGGCTCGAAATGAATCTGGAAAACAGTCCCACAATTCCCTTTTATTTTGCAGTTCATCTCATTTCAGTCCGATCGATCGGACTCATTGGCCGATCGATCGGTCCTGAAACGTTCTCAGTTATTTACAGTCCGATCGATCGGACCTGATGGGCGATCGATCGGTCCTGAAAACACTCTCAGTTATTTACAGTCCGATCGATCGGACCTGATGGGCGATCGATCGGTCCTGAAAGCACTCTCAGTTATTTACAGTCCGATCGATCGGACCTGATGGGCGATCGATCGGTCCTGAAAACACTCTCAGTTATTTACAGTCCGATCGATCGGACCTGATGGGTGATCGATCGGACAGCGACGAATCTCAACCCCTTTGGTTGAATTCCTCTTTTGTCCAACTCCTATCCATTTCCTTTCTTTCCCCTTCTTCCAAACATAACTTCATGAATATTTGGGCCCTTCCTTGACCTCCTCATCTCATCAATCATCATTCAAAATCAATAGTACCAAACTATCAAGCATGATAAACCATTAAAACTATTAATGAAGATAAATCAAGATTTTGCATAAAACATGATAAACACATGAGAATCATTTCATCCACTTGCCTTGGGTCCAATGCAAATCAAATTAAGCTCTAATCACCTCTTAAGCCCACAATCAAACACCTATACAAAAACCCCCAAATCCAAACCCTAGAACATCAAAATCCAAGTAAAACAAAACAAAATCTTCCAATAACGAAATGGAGTTTCCCTAGGGCTAGACAAACAAGATTCTAAAAGCTTGGAAGGATCACTTACCTAGAAGTGGTTCAAATAAGAAGAGAAAGCTTACAAGAAGCTCTAATGGTGATGTATGTCTTCATAAATGGTACCAATAGAGAGCTCTTGAAGTGAGGAAGAAGATTGCAAGGTCCATCTCTTGATTTAGCCAAGTTTTTGTGGTGATTTATGGGAAAGGAAGGAAGAGAAAAAAGCAAGGGAAAACCCTAGGGCTGGAAATCTCTTCTCCTTTTAGGGTTTTTGCCAGAAATGAAAAAATAAAAAATAAGCTCTCTATATATAGTAAGTGGGAATGGGGCCCACAACTTAAAAGACTTCTCGGGCTCAAAAATGGCATTCGGGGCTTCAAACGAATTCGACGAAGAAGACAAAGTTGATCGGCGAAATTTCTAGTTTTCAAAAAGTATATATTTTGCACATTTTGGTGACATTGAAATTGGTGTCCAGATTTAGGGTAAAAAGACCATTTTGCCCTCAATTTGTGAAAAGTCGGGTTTAGGGCTCTCAAATGGGAACGATGTCAACATGAAAGTTGTAGGGATTAACAAGATAAGTCTAATGGTGTTAAAACACAATTTTTTTTGGAAATCATCGGTAAACCCCCAATCTCACACAATTCGTAACAAGAACCCCCAAAGGGTCCCACGAGTAAAAAGGCTCTCCAAATTCCCCAAAGCTATTATAAAAGCTATTCTAATCCCCAAACTAATCCAAAAACCACTAAATACACTTAGAACTAAAACACAACTTAATCAATTATAATCGAGGTCTCTCGGGTCGGGGTCTTACATCCTTCACCCCTTAGGACATTTGGTCCTCCAAATGGAAATTAAAACTCACCTCCGGTAGGAGATGTGGGTACTTCTTCTGAACTTGATCCCGTAATTCCCATGTTCCTTCTTCCGGCCCATGATTCTCCCAAAGTACCTTGACCCACTGAATAGTTTGAGTTCTCAATTCTTGTTCCTTAGTGTCAATGATCTGCTTAGGCTTCTCAACATAAGTAGCATCTTCTCGGATTTCCAACGGCTCATAATGGAGTATGTGTAGTCTGTCGGGAACATACTTCTTCAACATAGACACATGAAAAACATTGTGTACGCCGGAGAGTTCGGGTGGTAAGGCTAACCTGTAAGCCACATCACCAATCCTACTCACAATGTCAAACGGTCTAATGTACCCCCTAGACAATTTGCCCTTCTGTCCAAACCTCAAGGTTCCACGAGTAGGTGACACTTTCAAGAAAACCTTATCTCCTTCTTTGAACTGTAAGTCCCTTCTATGAGAGTCTGCATAACTCTTCTGTCTACTCTGAGCTACTTTCAGATGTTCTTGGATCAACTTGACCTTGTCGCTTGTCTCACTAACAATGGTCGGTCCATGGAAACTGCGAGTACCAACTTCTTCCCAACAAACAGGTGTCCTACACCTTCTACCATACAAAGCCTCAAAAGGTGCCATACCAATACTCGAGTGGAAACTATTATTGTAAGCGAACTCACACAACGGTAAGGCTTCATCCCACTGAGTCTTGAAATCTAACACACAAGCTCGGAGCATATCCTCAAGTGTCTGAATTGTCCTCTCTGACTGACCATCGGTCTGTGGGTGATAGGCTGTGCTGAACTGTAATTTCATACCCATAGACTCATGCAATGTCTTCCAAAATCTCGAGACAAATCTAATGTCTCTATCGGATGTGATGGAAACTGGCTGTCCATGACGACTGACGATCTCTGTGACAAACAACTGTGCCAAAGGTAACATATGCATCTTCTTCCCAGTCTTCATCGGTAGGAAATGAGCTGACTTGGTGAGACGGTCCACTATGACCCAAATAGCATCATTGCCTTTGCTAGTCTTCGGTAATCCCGAGATGAAATCCATGGTAATGTGCTCCCATTTCCATTCCGGAATCTCTAATAGCCGTAGTAACCCTGGAGGCTTCTGGTGTTCCACCTTGATCAACTGACATGTCATACATCTAGAGACGAAAGCTGCTATCTCTCTCTTCATGTTATTCCACCAAAATCTGCCCTTCAAATTCTGGTACATCTTCGTACTGCCCGGGTGTATGGAATACTTGGTATTGTGAGCCTCGGTCATGATATCATTTCTCAAGTCCTCCAAGTTAGGCACACATAAATGGTCTCGATAGTACAAAACTCCATCTACAACACGAAAATCCGGACGGTCTGCTAAATGCTCAAAAATCTTAGCCAACTCTAGATCTTGCAACTGATTCTCTTTGATCTTCTGAATGAAAGAAGGCTCTGACACTGACATGTTTGCCAACATGACACCCTCTCTTAGTGGCTGAAAATCTACTCCCAACTCTTCTAACTGCTGTACCACATAAGTCCCCCGAAGACTTGCCATGCTCACTGACTTTCTGCTCAAGGCATCTGCAACTACATTCGCTTTCCCCGGGTGATACTTCGTAGTCTTTGATATATTCCATCCATCTTCTCTGTCTCATGTTCAACTCCTTCTGAGAAAACAAGTATTGTAGACTACGGTGATCGGAGTGAACCTCAAACTTCTCTCCATAGAGGCAGTGTCTCCACATTTTCAAAGCTAAAATGACTGCTGCCAATTCGAGGTCGCATAGTTCTTCTCATGATCTTTCAACTGTCAGGATCCATATGCAAGTACCTTCCCATCTTGCATTAACACGCATCTAAGTCCAACATTGGAGGCATCGGTAAAAATGGTGAAACCGCCAGCTCCCTGATGGCAAAGTAAGGACTGGAGCTGTAGTCAATCTCTTCTTCAGCTCTTGAAAACTAGCTTCACATTTGTCCGTCCAAACATATGGTGCATTCTTCTTTGTCAATTTCGTCAAAGGTGACGCAATCGACGAAAATCCTTGTACAAACCTCCGATAATACCCTGCCAATCCAAGAAAACTCCTGATCTCTGATGCATTCTTCAGTCTGTCCCAATTCATAACTGCATCAATCTTAGACGGGTCCACTAATAATCCTTCCTTGGAGATGATATGACCCAAAAATGTGACTTGGTCCAACCAAAATTCACACTTACTAAGTTTTGCAAACAACTGATTCTCCCTTAAAAGCTGGAGTGCTATCGTCAAATGTTCTTCGTGCTCTTCTTTGGTCTTGGAATACACCAAAATATCATCAATAAACACCACTGTAAACTGATCCAAATACTCCGCAAATATCTTGTTCATCAATGCCATGAAAACTGCCGGTGCATTAGTCAAACCAAATGGCATCACTAGAAACTCATAGTGTCCATATCTTGTCCGAAAGGCTGTTTTTGGTACATCTGAATCTCTAACTCTCAATTGATGGCAGCCTGACCTCAAATCAATCTTCGAAAAGTAAGCAGCTCCTTGCAACTGATCAAACAATTCATCTATCCTTGGCAATGGATACTTGTTTTTGATGGTCACTTGGTTCAATCTCCTATAGTTAATACGCATTCTCATAGAACCGTCTTTCTTCTTCACAAACAAAACTGGTGCTCCCCACGGTGACACACTAGGTCTCACAAAACCTTTGTCCAAAAGTTCTTGTAATTGCATCTTCAACTCTCCCAATTCTATCGGAGCCATTCTGTAAGGTGCGATAGATATCGAAGCGGTCCCCGGTAACAACTCAATAGTGAAGTCTATCTCTCTAATGGGTGGCAATCCTGGTATCTCCTCCGGGAAAACATCCGAAAACTCACAAACAATTGGGATCTCCTCCACCCCTTGGGACCGTTTATCCTCCGTGATAAACGCCAAATAACCCTCACAACCAGTTTTTAGAAGCCTATCAGCCTTCAACGCTGAAATAAACCCTGCACCAGAACTACTCCTCTCTCCCTGAAACAACACCCCTGCCTAGGTCTCCTCTAACTTAAAAGTTTAGGTCTTATGGAAACAATCCATAGTAGCATGGTATCCTGCTAACCAATCCATCCCTAGGATGACACCAAAATCATGCATCTCTAATAAAATGAGATCTGCCGGTAATACTACTTCTCCTATCATGACTGGACAACTAGGATAAAAAGTTCTACAAACAACTTCCTTACCTAGAGGGGTTGTCACAGTCAAAATGAAACTCAACTCTCTAGCATGCATATCAATCAACTTAGCAAATTTTGGAGATAGGTATTCTCACTGTTACTAGCAACGTGATTACTGTTTGCTGCTCGTTTGCGAGGTGGCATAACGCTGTAAAACAAATTGTTAGCACATATAAATCAAGTACAGGGTGGTCACACATTGCTCACACGATTCTATCTAACGAATCCTCACCACGTACTTAAGATTTCTAGTTTCTTTTAATTGCCTGAAACATGTCCCGCTCTGATACCAGTCCTGTCGCGACCCCGGACCGGGATTAGGGGAGAAGCCAAGTCCGGGAATCGGGACGGTGATGATGCCGCGCCACGTGCATCTCTTTGGCTAAACCGCACACGGTATTAAGAGAAACATTTATCCGTGCGCGTGATTTCCCACAGGGTTCCGCGGTGAGGATTATCTTTACACATCATCTCACATATAACCATATCGAACACATTCTCAAGATTGCGGAAGCGTGTAGCAAATCATAATAATGTTATCCCATCCCATAAATGAGATTGACCTATGATTAACATGACAAGATATCAGAATGAGCAATGATCATAAGCATAATTCCCCAAAAGTAAAGTTAAGTGTATTTACAAAAGATCAGTTGATTAATGCCCCAAAATAACGGTCAACAAAGACCATACAACCAAATGAAACCCAAAATAAAGATATCATAAGTTCCCAAAATGTGTCGCTCTCGAGGCAAGGCCGAATGTCTAAATGACATCGTCGGCTTGCCATTCAATCACTCGCTGCGGTTCACCGACCGCCTCCTCAAGCTCCTCCTCGATGGCAATAAGCTCGGGACCTGAGTACTAAAATAAATGGATCAGACACGACGGTTTGGCAGGTGGGTGAAAAGATATAATAATAATAAAACAATGATACTATGCAAGAGTTTAGAAAACCTGTGTATAAATAATGAATTTCATAAAAGATAATGCATCATTGTTAAATAGCAACATGAAGATATGAAACAGTAGAGGTACCAAGGATAAGGAACTGTCAAGATGGCAACCACACAAAGCTACATCCTCTCTCACCGAAGTGAAGAGAGTGCATACCCTAACAGGATCATTGACCTCAGTCACACAAGGTGAGGAGGGACAACGATAAATACTATAATATACATATATATATACTCTGTGGGACCACGGTAGCGAACCGGGTAAAAGCTCTGCACATTCCAGACTGCAGCTGACTATCAGGAGGGGAAGGAACCCCAAGTCGGTGGATCAAACCGACGAGGTCGTCCAAGCTCAGTGGTGCCGACTCATAGGTCAAATACGATAAATCAAATCATATGCATAGTAAGAAACGGGGTGCCAAGAGGCACAAAATACATATTCATCTCAAGTTGACATATACAGGTTAGCAAAAGCTAAGCACATCTCTTCTAGTACTCTTGAAACAGTCTAGTCATATCATGTGGGTTGAAATCCCAAAATAGGAGTTTGGTTGAAAATCAAATACAAATAGTTTCCCATACCTTTACAGGCTAAAAATGAGGTTTCTAGAATTGAATCAGTGCGAATAGGGTCCCGCATGTCGATCATGATATAGCTTTGGTACTCTTTAAGAGTTAGGGACATTCCGGGTCCTTATACACATTGGTCAATCTAGAAAAACTCATAGAATCTTCATGATGAGGTTCCCCCTTCCTCCGGACTTCATGCAATGCCTTACAAGTCCTTAAATAACAGTGGGGCTCCAAACCATACCTCCCCACTATAACCATCACAATTTACCCAAATCCTTCATGGGTTTAAATGCATCATTACAGGTTCAATGCCTTCAAATAAGAAGAGAAGGGATAGAGTTGAATTGGACTTGAGTATGGGCTCGAAATGAATCTGGAAAACAGTCCCACAATTCCCTTTTATTTTGCAGTTCATCTCATTTCAGTCCGATCGATCGGACTCATTGGCCGATCGATCGGTCCTGAAACATTCTCAGTTATTTACAATCCGATCGATCGGACCTGATGGGCGATCGATCGGTCCTGAAAACACTCTCAGTTATTTATAGTCCGATCGATCGGACCTGATGGGCGATCGATCGGTCCTGAAAACACTCTCAGTTATTTACAGTCCGATCGATCGGACCTGATGGGCGATCGATCGGACAGCGACGAATCTCAACCCCTTTGGTTGAACTCCTCTTTTGTCCAACTCCTATCCATTTCCTTTCTTTCCCCTTCTTCCAAACATAACTTCATGAATATTTGGGCCCTTCCTTGACCTCCTCATCTCATCAATCATCATTCAAAATCAATAGTACCAAACTATCAAGCATGATAAACCATTAAAACTATTAATGAAGATAAATCAAGATTTTGCATAAAACATGATAAACACATGAGAATCATTTCATCCACTTGCCTTGGGTCCAATGCAAATCAAATCGAGCTCTAATCACCTCTTAAGCCCATAATCAAACACCTATACAAAAACCCCCAAATCCAAACCCTAGAACATCAAAATCCAAGTAAAACAAAACAAAATCTTCCAATAACGAAATGAAGTTTCCCTAGGGCTAGACAAACAAGATTCTAAAAGCTTGGAAGGATCACTTACCTAGAAGTGGTTCAAATAAGAAGAGAAAGCTCACCAGAAGATCTAATGGTGATGTATGTCTTCATAAATGGTACCATTAGAGAGCTCTTGAAGTGAGGAAGAAGATTGCAAGGTCCATCTCTTGATTTAGCCAAGTTCTTGTGGTGATTTATGGGAATGGAAGGAAGAAAAAAAAAGCAAGGGAAAACCCTAGGGCTGGAAATCTCTTTTCCTTTTAGGGTTTTTGCCAGAAATGGAAAACTGAAGAAGAAGCTCTCTATATATAGTAAGTAGGAATGGGGCCCACAACTTAAAAGACTTCTCGGGCTCAAAACATGGCATTCGGGGCTTCAAACGAATTCGACGAAGAAGACAAAGTTGATCGGAGAAATTTCTAGTTTCCAAAGAGTATATATTTTGCACATTTTGGTGACATTGAAATTGGTGTCCAGATTTTGGGTAAAAAGACCATTTTGCCCTCAATTTGTGAAAAGTCGGGTTTAGGGCTCTCAAATGGGAACGATGTCAACATGAAAGTTGTAGGGATTAACAAGATAAGTCTAATGGGGTTAAAACACAATTTTTTTGGAAATCATCGGTAAACCCCCAATCTCACACAATTCGTAACAAGAACCCCCAAAGGGTCCCACAAGTAAAAAGGCTCTCCAAATTCCCCAAAGCTATTATAAAAGCTATTCTAATACCCAAACTAATCCAAAAACCACTAAACACACTTAGAACTAAAATACAACTTAATCAACTCTAATCGAGGTCTCTCGGGTCGAGGTCTTACAATGATTATTCAAATGATGAACTAAGGATCCTAAGTAGGCCTACTAGCAAGTTTTTTCAGAAGGTTCACTAATAGATTTAAAGGACTGGAATCAAAGCGCTCAGATTAATCTATATATACTCTCCCCAACTGCAGTTGAGGAGAGCCTCAGCTGGAAGCGTGTGTCTCACCACGTGCATGGGTCAACTATATAGTGAATACTTTTCAGAGTGCTGCTATTGGCACACAAATTTTTTCTTTTTCAACACAAGGAATTTGTCTTTTTTTTATTAAGTTTTTACCCCTTTATGAAATGACCAAAATATCCATTACCCCTCTTTTCACACACAAGCCCATCTTCTTCCCTCCCACCCATCTCACTCTCCACTTTCCAGAAAAACTCAAAACATATTGGGCAGCTCATCTTTCTCCATTTTCTGCTCTTAGGCACCTCATCTTCCTCCATCTCCTTCATCTTTCCTTCTTCTTATACTTTATCTTTTTTCATTCTATCTCTAAAGGATTTCTAGTGCAATTAAAGAAGAAAACAACAATCAAATGGTGCATTTCAATCAGAGCAGCAGTGGAAATGCCACTTTCTTTAATTTTTTTTCTCGCTTGGAACAAGTTGCAGATCCCGATATGTACGGTCTTTCAAGTCCGAATAGTATGCCTATGTTCGGCACTATACATCCGAACAGATATGTTCAGCAGATAATGTCCGAACACTTGGTTTTCAGTAGACCTCACACACTGTTCGGACACTCAGGTCCAGACAATCAACTTTTGTTCGGAACTACAGTTCCGGACAGATGCATTATGTTCGGCATCTCAGAGACCGAACAGTCATGATTTCTGGGTGATAAACCCTTGCGATGATGGATGAAAAACAACCCAAATGCATGAAAAAACACTAGAATTTTGTTGTAAAATCTTATATTGAATAAGAATCTATCCCCATAACTAGTTTTCATGAAAACAAGATAATCTAAGGGAGGATGTGTGTGGGAAGAAAAAGGGAAATGAAGGGATGGGTACTTTGGGGAATTTTGATGTGTATGGAAAGAATTAATATAATTTTTAAATTATACCGATGTGTGTAGAAAGAATTTATGTGGGAAAAGTATAAATTTGTGTGCCAATAGAATTTCCCTACTTTTCATTGAAAGCAAGCCCGCCCAATTTCTAACGAAAATAATTCACTGGCCCACCCATCAGAAGATCAAAGCTTTTGAAGTTATTTCATTTGCCCCTCTCTCCGTCTTATCCCCAAATCAAATCCCCAAAATCATTTCGACCCTTTCCATCCCAACTCTCCTTCCTTTCTCTCCCCTTCTTCTACCGATCCTCCCAGGCGAGAGTTCGCTGTCCCTCCCGCATTCGATTCTCTCCGGCGATGCTGTCTCTCCCGCCCCTAGCTTTTCTCTCCACCGGCTTCCATTACTGGCTCTCCTCCTCCTCTCTCTCTCCATTCCTTCTACCAGGCATGGATCCTCCCAAAGCGAGAGTCTCTCCCGCGATCGCTTCTCTCCGGCGACGCTGTCTCTCTCCAGCGGCGCTCCTTTCCCCGCCCTAAACTTTTCTTTCTTCTTTCTTTGTTTTTTTCCCTCTCTTTTCTTTCACCACTCGCTCTCTCTCTCTCTCCGGAGATTGAGTTTGAGGGATGATCCCTGATTTCAGATTTTCGAAACTGGGGTTTAGGGGATTTGGGTGGATTTGATGGAGTTTCTGTGATGGATTTACGGAATGGGGTTTAGGGGATTTGATGGAGTTTTTGTGATGGATTTCTGGAATTCGCAGGTCTCTCTCTCTCTCTCTCTCTCTCTCTCTCTCTCTCTCTCTCTCTCTCGCCAGTCGCTCTCTCCACATGCCTCATGTTGTATGTCTCCCCCACCCAGCAAGTGCTGGCATGTAAACCCCCACCCACTCTCAACCCTCTCTTTCATTGCATGTAACATCTAAAAGATTTCCTCCTTTAGATACAGTGAGGTCATATGTTTCATTGAAAAGTGTGATGCCTTTTTTGCAGTTACGAAAGCTGGATGGGGATACAACATTTCATTTTATGAATTCAAGGACATGGATACCAGTATCCTTTCCATTACATGAAATTTCATTTGGAGAATAAACACCCCTTATAGCCATTTAGGGTCGATTTGGATTATGGAACTTTTGACAGAAGAACTCCTCCGTTGCAAAGAACTATGGGGATCTCGAACACATGATGGTCGTCCTATCAGTATTAAACATGATTTCACTGAGCTTGGATGTCTTATAAAATTATAAAAGAATATTGCCAAACAATATTATCCCAACTCATTATTGGAATTAGAACTTCTCTGCACAACCTATTCTCAGAATAAACTAATTCTCAGCATAAGAATGATGCCAAACCTCTTTCGTAGTATATATTTGGGTAGAGATCTGCTATCCAGACATGTGGGTTTTGTTTTTTTTGGCAAATAAGCTTTCAATTGAGGGATATGGCATATTGGCAGGGCCCACTGGCATTCCATGATGCATAGGTGGGTTGTTGATTAGGGGTACAAAAAATATAACCATTGGATATATACAGACATTGGTTTTGCTTCAACCGTTTATTTATCACTCCAATCCACAACTGCTAAGAACACTTTCTCACCTTATCTCATGTTTTGCTGCATTACTTTAGACACATGTTGCTTGAAGAAGGAATTATCTGATCCACTGTCCAAGAGTATTCATAATATCCTATGCCCTTTAGTATGTGGCCCATGGTTTGTTTTATCAAAACCATTTTTTCTGAAGGGCCTAACCAATTAGTATGAATCAGCCTATTTCAAACCTATCATATTTGTTCTCATCCAGCTGTTGTGGGTGGCATAGCAGTACTTGATGTCAAATTTCACCCTTTTGTTTCTTACAGTGTTTAAGTACACCTGATGCAATACACAAACTTGATTGAAACAATTAACCCAACAATCCATTCCATTCATAGTAAAAAAGTCCATCACATTCTGGATAAAAAAGACATCATACAAACTGCACTACAATGTTTAAATCCATTTTCACCCTTCTGTTTCTTACAGTGTTTAAGTACACCTGATGCAATACACAAACTTGATTGAAACAATTAACCCAACAATCCATTCCATTCATAGTAAAAAAGTCCATCACATTCTGGATAAAAAAGACATCATCCAAACTGCACTACAATGTTTAAATCCATTTTCACCCTTCTGTTTCTTACAGTGTTTAAGTACACCTGATGCAATACACAAACTTGATTGAAACAATTAACCCAACAATCCATTCCATTCATAGTAAAAAAGTCCATCACATTCTGGATAAAAAAGACATCATCCAAACTGCACTACAATGTTTAAATCCATTTTCACCCTTCTGTTTCTTACAGTGTCTAAGTACACCTGATGCAATACACAAACTTGATTGAAACAATTAACCCAACAATCCATTCCATTCATAGTAAAAGATTCAATCACATTTTGGATAAAAAAGACATCATCCAAACTGCACTACAATGTTTAAATCCATTACACCTGATGCAATTCACATACTCGATTGACACAATTGACCCAACAAAACATACGGCACGGTCACCCTCAGAGTGTGACTGAACATGTCCAATCTTGTTGCATTCCATGGAATCTACAGGTCTATGATCATACACATTCAAAAAATCAGTCTAAAACAAAAAAAAAAAACATTCAAACTTTGATGAGCAAAACATCCACAATTTCCTGATGCATTGAAAAAACATCCAGACTAAATCCAGGCTTTTATTTATTATAGTAAAGCAGGTGATTACAAATCTAACAAGTTTTTTTATTGATTCTCAAATCTAACAAAACTGAAAATATAATTTCAATTTTTCTACAAATCTTAAAAGTAAAGTAGGTGGAATTTCAATTTTGTTAGAAAAAATTATCCAGATTTGACAATTACTGAAGGAATTAAAAGAAATTAAAACTGAATTTGTCAAATCTAACAAAACCCGGGCCTTACACAAAAAAAATTTTGAAAAAAAAACCCCACATTATCTGCTACCACCCACTTCCAACCACCAGGTGTAGCGAACACATCTATAGGGTGCGATTGATGAAGTTAAATCATTTTCATGCAATCATCATAGGGGCTATGAGATGGGCCATGTTAAAAGGATATGGTTTATTTATTTAAATTTTCAATGCCCTAAATCCTAATGTCATTACAATTTGTTTTATATGTGTAGGTGCAGAAAATAATGACCCACAATAACTGGGGAGCCTAAGAGGACTTATCCAAAGTGGTGATGACTGGGTACCATCCGAAAGCCTGAAAGAGAAGAGCAAACGGTCAGAGGACCCTAACCTGGGCGGTGCAAGGCTCTCCGATGCCAAAGTCAGTGAGTGAACTGGAACAATGGAAGGAGAGGAAGAAGAGAGGCAGAATAACAGCTCTGTGTGTTGAATTGTGCGTACCTTGCATGTGGTATGAAGCTCTATTTATAGAGGCTTGGGTCGTATCTTTGGAGGATATCTTGGTGTGGGTCCCATGATTCGACTGAGAAGTCATGATGAGCCCACAAAGTAATAAATGCAGTCAAATCCAGCCCACTCTGCATTTAATGCCAGTCGGATCAGCCCACATCGCATTAAATGCGCGTCTTGTTGGGCCAGATTGTGTTGGGCGCCTTTGATGGTTGGGGTACGATCGGATCCGCCCTCGGGCCTTGCCCTGATTTGGCTTCAGCCGCTGGATGCCACCCTGTCAGTGATCTGGCGAAGATTGTGGACGGCTGGATGTCGCATCTGTCTCACTAGCTCGCGCCCCTATTCCACCACGTGCCTGATGACGTGGAGGATGAGGGGTACGAGTGGAGGTTCTTTCTTGCTTCGGCTTTCGTCCCGGCTTCTTCAGCCGAGGTGGAGTTATTAGCCGAGATGGCGCATGGGGTGGCCGAGCTCGGCGTAAGCGGCCTGGAGCTGTTTGACTTCGGCTGAGGCCTTTGCCCTGTTAGCCGAGGTGAGTTTGGTGCCACGTGGATGGCACGCGGAGGCACGTGAGAGTACTTAGTCTCATCTGATGGTTGTGATTAGCGTAATCCTGTAGTTTTGGAAATCTCCCCACACAATTGCCCCCTAGCTTTTGACCTCTTAAGCGTCCTAGCCTTTAGTGGTTGAAAGCTAGAAAACTCGTCTGGGGATGCGGCGATCATTGCCTGGTGTCGTTTCAACTTTTCTAAAGCAATAAATGCTCTGCCCTATCTGTCCTGGGAAGCGAATCGACGGCTACACGCGTAGCCTCTTCACTGATTGCGCTGTCTTATTGATGGAACGGGTGCGGAACGCGAAATCCGTCCTTTCGTATTTCGAAAGTAGCGCGCGCCGAGGGTTCCCTTTCCATAAATAGGGTCGTCTTCTTCCCTTCTTGTTTCTGATTTCTTTTCGCCTTCGCTTTCATCTTTGATTTCTGCTCTGCTGCTCGAGATCTCTCTAGCGAGGACGACCATAGGACGAGCCCGGATCTGCTTTTGAGTTGCCCCTTTGTCTCTGTAAGTCGCTTCGCGCCTCTGTCTAGTATTTTCTTGGGGCTTCGCGACCTTTAGGGTTTAACTTCTGTTGTTACCATTTTTAGACATGGGCACCCCTAGGTTCGATTTAGATACTGAAGAGGGCATAGCCAGATTTAGGGCCGCTTACAATATTCCGGAGGGAGTCCTCCTCAAGCCGGCGGACTCCGTCGACTATGCCACGATGCGCTGGTCCTACGGCTGGATGCCGTTCCCTCTGATCTCCATGATCGAGGGCGGGGTGAGATTTCCTCTGCACCCCATGCTTAGGGCCTGCCTTAGTACCTGGTCCCTTACCCCGTGCCAGCTGATGCCCAATGGCTATAAGGTCATCATGGGCACGGCGAAGCTAAATGAGATTTTGGGGACCGACCTGGGTGTCCACGATATCGAGGATACCTACGATATCTGCAAGGCTGGGGAAGGAAAATACTATCTCCGGGTGAAGCCGCAGCGAAGAGGCTTCGTCCTGGCCTTGGAAGATTCGAGTAAAAATGCCGAAGAAGCTTTCTTCTGTGTGTCGGGGGACTGGGAGTTCGGCGCTGGCGAGAGCAGGGGGCTGATGGTCCCACGTCGCCCCGGGACTGTCCCAAGTAAACATCGCCTCTTTTCTCTTACCTGCTTTGCTTGATTTTGATGATGCCGAGCTGACACTCTTATTGTCTGTTGTGCAGAGGCAGGTGCGAGGCGACGCCGAGCTGCGAGTGAAGGCTGGAGGAGGAACGTTGAGGACGTCAATAAGGTAGAAAGATACAAGGGGCACGAGACCAGGTCGGCTTGGAAGCTGCTCAGGTATACGCCGAGGTACCGTGGTCACTACCTGAGGACCGGAGTAGCCGAGGTGGACGAGGCGCACCCTGACCGTCCAACCGTCTCCGTTGCCGTGCCTGCCGGGATCCCTTTGACCGATCCTGCCGCGAGCCGAGCTACGTCTGGTGCCGAGGCGTCCACTTCTAGTTCGGAGCCACTGAACCTGACGCAGATAGTGGACGCTTATTCTTCCGACCGGGAAGAAGACATGGAGGGAAGCTCAAGGGAGCCAATTGTTAAGGATCTGGCGGCCAAGTTCAGGCTGAGGTCTTCTTCTTCTGCGATGCCATCATCAGCCAGTACCCGCGCAGCTTCGGGCTTGGGGGGTGCTGGCGCTACTTCTGCTCCTGCTCCGAGCGAGGGAGTTCGGCGACGCTCGCCGGATCGCCCGAGGGAGGGGTCCCCGCCCAGGAAGAAGTCCAAGGCGGGGGAGAAGGACTCAGGGGCTGAACAGCCTCCGAAGGGTAAAACTCCGGCGCGGGCCCCCGGAGTCAAAGCTCCAACTGAGAAGAGTGCGCCGGCCAGTAAGTCGACCGGGGGGGCGACCCGCAAGCTCACCATCTCGGCGGGGCAAGGGTCTGGATCGGCTTCCGGACCCCGAACTGCCCCAGCGCCATGGAGACCGAGGATGGAGACGCAACCCGGTAAGCCTCTGAATGTCGAGGACCGGCTGACGGGGAACGCCGACGTCATCGGAGCTCTCGCCAAGGTCTGCGCCCTGCCGCGAGACATGGAGACGAACGAGAGGTTTGACAACGAGAGCCTGATGGTCTCGGCGATCCAGGCTAACCTTCTGGTAAGTGTTTTCAGCGCTTTTCTTCAAGTAATTTAGCTCGACTGCCCCGGTTTGACCCACTTTTTCCATTTGCAGAACGTGCAGAGGCTCCTGACCGTGGTGGGTAGGAGTGACAGGAACGCTGCGAGGGTCGCTTAGCTGGAGTCCGAGAGGGATAAGCTGAAGAAGGAGCTGGAAGAGCTAAGGAAGGGAATGGAGGGGCTGAAGAAGGCCAGCGCTGAAGAGTCTGCTCGGCTGGCGTCGGCTCTGACTGATGTCACCGAGCTCACGTCGAAATCAAATCATTTGAAAGGCGAAGTCTGGGCGAGGAACAAGAGGACCGCCGAGCTGTAGTCGGAGCTGGCCAGATCGAAGGCTGAATCGGCGGCCGAGGGGACGAAGTTGCGCGGGGAGGTGCTGGCCGGGCGCGCTGAAAGGGAGAAGCTGAAGATGGCGAACGCTGAACTGGAAAAGGAGAAGGCCTCCCTTCTGTCCGAGGTCCAATCCGCTTTTCAGAATGGGGTGGACCATGCCACGGAGCTATATGAGAAGCAGGTGGAGGAGATCACCTCCATTCTGTTTGAGGAAGGATGCCTGGCCGCACTGACACGTGCGGGGGTCCCTGAAGACCACCCTGTCTATCGGGACCTGCCGAAGTACTTGGACCCGGCTCCCGAGCCGAGCTCCGCTCCTACAGCTGAAAGTGCCCCTGACGAAGCTCCTGCAGTCGTTCCTGCTTCAGACGACGCTCCAGTTTCTCCGGCCTCGAGCGATGCCCCGGTTGCCAGCGACGCTTCGGCCGTGCTTCAAGGTGAGGCCTCTTCTGCCCCTGCTTCGGCTGAGGTACCGGTTGAAGCCCCTTCTGCCAGCGACGCTCCAAGCAAGGTCATGGTTTCGGCTGAAGCCACTGGTCCAGCAGATATGGTGATCGACCTGGTGGAGTCGCCGAAACCACAGTAGCCTTGCTCCTTTTTCTTCCCTTGGCCTTTTATATGTAGTACTTTTTCTCTCAACCTTGTAATACTCTCTGCTATTAATGAAAGACGGGCTTATTTACTTGTGCATTTTTCTCTGCATTTTTCTCTCTTTTGCTTCTGGATTGTGATATTGAATGGTATTGAATGCCTTTACTGTGACGCGTGACCCTCGAGGTAGAGAGAGGCAAACGGTCTTCATAGATGCCTGTGCCGATTCTTCGTATTCTGAGACCATAAATAACAATAAGCATGGTGATACGGCCGATGAGGGAAACGGGCGGACGTCTCCACGTGGCGCCATAGGAATCGCTGGTCAACAGACAGGAAGGCGTGCGTCCCATGTAACACGTGGGAGACTTCGCCCCTTAACTTCCTTCGGAGATTGAGCCTTTCTTCTTCCTATAAGTAGGGGCAGTAGGCTCGCCATGGGAGAAGAAAAGAAAAGAACTTAGGACAGTTTAATTCACATAGTTGTAGGAGCCATGTCCAGTGGACGTCTTGGAACCTTTGATCCGGGGGGAACCCCTGCGCCTGTGGACGGCTATCTCCGAGGGGGGAAGCCCGTCGTGGTCTGCGCGCTCTCTGAAGGAATTCCCCGTGGACCACGCGCTCTCTGAACGTGGGTTCACGGCCAACCGTCCCTGGTCCGGTTGCAGGGGAGCCTTCTGCAACTGTGGGATGGTGGCGCCCTCTGCGTCTGGCACGGTCTTGCGCGACTGCCAGACGCGGGGTGGGATTGTGGCCCCGCTGGACCTGGGGGTTCTTCAAACTTCGGTTGGTCTTACTGACCGGAGGGTGTTGAAGAGCCCGGCGAGGTCCAGGGCTTCCGAACTGGAGGGGATCCTGAATGCTTTGGTCTGACCAACCAAAGTGTATTATAGAGCTCTGTGAAATTCAGGATCCCTCAGAACCTCCAGGCAACGATCCGGCATCTTTGAGCCTGCAGCCTGAAGAGTCGGTGAAGATCAGAGTCTCCCAGTCTTTCACTTTTTTTTTTCTGTTTTTAGAGGACTGCGATCCTCCTTTCTGTATTTTGTTTTCTGTTCTGTAACTCTTGTAGTGAAGCAGTTTACAATGAATAAAAAGGAAGAATTTTGCGATCACTTGAACTGTGTACAGTGCTTTTGCAATCTCTTTTACTTTCCCTGCACTGTCTTGGAATATTTGTGCTTTTGTGCTGCCTTTTTGTGCTTCAGTGCTTGCACAGTTCTTTCTTTCTTAAAAACTGACCTTGGCCGAAATGGCTGGCTTTGGCCGAGATGAACTGCCTTGCGCCGAAGTGGATCCAGAATACCGCTGGTCTCGGCTATGTGAGCATGAGTTCGGCACGGTCTTTGAGGGGTGTATAAACCCGGACTTTAGGAAACGACCGAGTGTTCGAACTCAAGGCCTCTTCCAGGGCGGTGGACCCTTGAGTGGGGTAAAACCCGGACTTTAGGAATTCGGCCGAGTGTTCGAACTCGAGGCCTTTTCCAGGGCGTTGGACCCTTGAGTGGGGTAAAACCCGGACTTTAGGAATTCGGCCGAGTGTTCGAACTCGAGGCCTTTTCCAGGGCGTTGGACCCTTGAGTGGGGTAAAACCCGGACTTTAGGAATTCGGCCGAGTGTTCGAACTCGAGGCCTTTTCCAGGGCGTTGGACCCTTGAGCTGCCGGAGTCAGTCAAAGAGAGATGACAGATTGATGACAGGGCGAAAAGCTGCTTTCATTGATTCTGAGATTCATTACATCTTTAGAAATAGAATTTCTTTAAGTGGGATGCATTCCACGGTCTTGGCAGCGGCTTGCCTTCTAAGTCTTCGAGCTTGTAGGCTGATTTCCCTGCCAGTGAGACCACCCTGAACGGGCCATGCCAGTTCGGAGCCAGCTTCCCTTCGTTTGGTTCTTTGTCAGCTGGCAGGGTCTTCTTTAGAACCAGCTCTCCCACGGAGAATCTTCTTTCTTTGACATTTTGATTGTATGCCCTGGCTAACCGCTGCTGATAATCGGTTAGTCGCAGGGCTGCTGCTTCTCGGCGCTCGTCTGCCAGCTCCAGCTCCATCGCCAGGTTCGTCTCATTTCGGCCTTGGTCGACCAGCTCTGTCCTCAGGGTAGGAAGACCGATTTCTAAAGGAATGACCGCCTCCATCCCGTAAGCCAGAGAGAAAGGTGTCGCCGAGGTGGACCTCCTTGGAGTTGTTCTGTATGCCCATAGCACGCTCGGAAGTTCCTCTGTCCATCTTCCCTTTGCCTTGTCCAGTCGCTTCTTCAGGCCGTCCAGGATTACTTTGTTAGAAATTTCGGCCTGGCCATTACTCTGTGGATATGCCGGAGTGGAGTAATGGTTTCTGATACCGTGTTCTTGGCAGAAGTCTCTGAAGGACTTGGAGTCGAACTGAGTCCCGTTGTCCGAAATCAGGGTCCTGGGGATGCCAAACCTCGTTAGGATGTTTTTCCAAACAAAGTTCCTGGAGTCCCGGTCCGTGATTGAGGACAACGGTTCAGCCTCTATCCATTTTGTAAAGTAGTCTGTAGCGACCATCAGCCATCTCTTGTTCCCTGGAGCTCGGTGAAGAGGCCCCACAATGTCCAGGCCCCATTGAGCGAAGGGCCATGGACTAGAGAGGGGACTCAGATCTTGCGCTGGCTGATGGAGAGAGTGGGAGAACTTCTGGCACTTCTCGCATTTCCTGGCGTACACCTACGCGTCTTTCTGCATGTAGGGCCACTAGTAACCCTGGCTTATTGCTCTGTAGGCCAGTGATCGACCTCCTATGTGACTACCGCAGATTCCTTCGTGGATCTCATACAGGAAGTCGTCCACCTTGCTCGGATGGATGCATTGGAGGTATGGACCTGTGAAGGATTTCCTGTAGAGTTTACCTTCGGGAGAGAGCCAGAATCGAGCTGCCTTGAGTCTGACCCTGTGGGCTTCAGTCTTGTCCTCAGGGAGCTGGTCATCCTTTAAGTAGGCGATGATTGGATCCATCCAGCTTGGGCCGAGATCAGCACAGAGGACAAGCCGAGATGAATGGAGTTCTAAGCTTGACCTTGATACTGACCCAACCTCGATGGTCCTTTTCTTCCCTGCTTCGACGGCGGAGGCCAGGTTTGCAAGTGCATCTGCGTGCGTGTTGGTATCTCGGGATATTTGCCTGACCTCGGCTTTCTGGAAATGAGACAGCAGTTTTTTCGCAAGGGCAAAGTAGGCCGCCATCCTGTCATCCCTGGCCTGGTAGTCTCCAGCGAGCTGGCTAGTTACCAGTTGAGAATCGCTGAAGATCACCAGGTGCTGGGCTCCGAGGATTTGGGCGCTGTTCAACCCTGCTATCAGTGCTTCATACTCTGCCTCATTGTTCGTCGCTTTGAAGTCCAGGGTGAAGGCCTGCTCTATGACCAGACCCTCTGGCGATTGGAGGACTATGCCGGCGCCAGCTCTCTTGGAGGTGGACGATCCGTCGACAAAGATCTTCCATGCCTGGGCGGGAGACTGTTCGACCTCAGTCACTTCTGGCTCGTGCCCTGTGCCCCCCAGTGCCGTGCCGGGCTGGGTCGGAGCTGAATTGGGCGAGACGAATTCAACGATGAAGTCCGCCAGAATCTGGGCTTTGATCGCAGTTCGGGGACGGTACTGTATATCATACTGCCCCAGTTCAACTGCCCACTTTGATATTCGCCCTGAAAAGTCAGCCTTCTTGAATATTGAACGGAGTGGATGCTCCGTGATCACCACAATGGTGTGGGATTGGAAATAATGGCAGAGCTTGCGGGAGACACTGACGAGAGCCAACGCAAGCTTCTCCAACAAAAGGTACCTGGTCTCGGCATCGAACAGGGTCTTGCTCGTATAATAAATTGGTTTTTGAACTCCCTCGTCCTCCCTGATGAGGACGGAGCTCACTGCATGATCCGAGACCGCAAGATATAAATACAAAACCTCCCCCGGAGTTGGGGTGGAGAGTAAGGGTGGTGACATCAAATAGGCTTTGAGCGCGGCCAATGCCTGGTCGCACTCAGGGGTCCACTGGAATTTTAAAATTTTCTTTAGAAGCTGAAAGAAAGGCCTGCACTTATCTGATGACCGGCTAATGAAGCGATTGAGTGTTGCAGCCATTCCTGTGAGCTTCTGGACTTCTTTCGTGGTAGAGGGGCTCTGAATGCCCTGGATAGCGGTGATCTGGTCCGGATTAGCCTCTATCCCCCTCCGCGTCACCAAGCTGCCGAGGAACTTGCCAGAGGCTACGCCGAAGGCGCACTTGGAAGCGTTTAGCTTGAGCTTGTACGCGCGAAGGATGTCGAAGACTTGGCCAAGATCCGCCAGGTGGTCGCTGGAGTGCACTGATTTGACGACCATGTCGTCGATGTATACCTCTACCGTTCGGCCGAGCTGAGCCTGGAACATCTTTGTCACGAGGCGCTGATAGGTTGCCCCCGCGTTCTTTAGCCCGAAGGGCATCACCTTGTAGCAATAAGTGCCGCGGGGGGTTATGAATGACGTTTTCTCCTCGTCAGGCTCGTATAGTGGGATATGGTGGTAGCCTCTGTAGGCGTCGAGGAAGCTCATTCGGTCATGGCCAGTGGTGGCGTCGATCAGTTGGTCAATCTTTGGAAGGGGGAAACTATCTTTAGGGCAGGCCCTGTTCAAGTCTGTGAAGTCCACGCACACCCTCCATTTACCAGTTTTCTTCTTGACCACCACCGTGTTGGCCAGCCAGACCGGGTACTGGACACCCCGGATGGCTCCTGCCTTCAGCAGGTTGTCGACCTCTTCGACGACCGCATCTGTCTGCTGCAGCCCTGTCCTTCGGGCCCTCTGCACCACTGGCTTGTGGTTGGGGTCCACATTTAGCTTGTGGCACATGACCTCGGGGTCGACCCCAGGCATTTCACTCGGGCTCCAAGCAAAGATGTCGACGTTCTGCGTCAGGAACCTTGAGAGCTCGACTCTCTCTTCGTCTGGAAGCTGGGTGCCGATCAGGAAGAACCTATCTGGGTCTGTCGAATTCAGCCTGACTTCGGCCAGGTCTTCAATGCTTTTCTTCTCGGGGTCTCGGCCGATTTCGTCTAGGCCTTTCTCGAATTCGGCGAGGTTGACGCGCTCCGGCTCCTTCACTGCTGGGACCGCGGCCAGCATGCACTACTTGGCCTGCTGCTGATCTCCCTCCACTGTGACCACTTCCATCTTGCCCTCCTTGTTCTCGAGGAGGAACTTCAGCTTCTGGTGGAGGGAAGAAAGAACCGCCTCCAACTTGTGGAGCCATGTTCTGCCCAAAATGACGTTGTAGGGAGAAGGGGTGTCCACGACCAGGAAGTCAGCCAATACGGAGGCTCCGCCGACCCGGGTCTCCAAGGTGATCCTACCCTTGGGATAGACTGGCGTGGCGGACAACCCTAGCGGGGGTGCACGGACCTCCGTGAGGTCTGCTTCCGAGAGGTTCATTTTCTTGAAGCAATCGTAGTAGAGGACCTCGGAAGAGCTGCCAGAGTCGACGAGGATCCTCTTCACGGTGAAGTCTCTTATCTTCATTGTGAGGAGCAGGGGGTCGTTGTGAGGGAGCTGGATTCCCTCTAGATCCTTATCTGAGAACGAGATCGCGGGTCGGTCTCGGCGAGCTCTCTTGGATGCCGGTGCGAGCTCGGCTTTCATCACCTCCTTCCCATGCGACGCTCGCCTGGCCTCGGCGCGGGCCTGTGAGCCTCCACGAGACGAGGGAGAGGGGACTGAGGACGCCAGATGGATCACGTTAATGATCTTCTCGGAATCCTCACTGTCTGGTTCCCGAGCCGCGCCCTGGTGAACTCGGCCCTCGCTGCCGCCGGCATCTTCTGCCTTGACGAACTCTGGAATGTGGCCTTCGCTGGCTAGCTTCAACAGGTACCACTTCAGAGAATTGCAGTCCTCGGTCTTGTGCCCTTTACCTTTGTGGTAGGAGCAGTAGAGATTGCTTCGGCTGCCGGAGGTGGGCTCATTCCTCAAGGGCGGGGGCCACTTGAAGAACGGTTTGGTCTTTATCTTATTCAGGATACGGTATACCGGCTCCTTGAAGAAGACGTTGACGCTCTGACCGGCGCTGGTGGGAGGTCTGGGCCTCCATGTGCCCCCAGATCGGGACGACTTTGACTCTCTGCCGAGGCTGGCTGCTCTTCTGCTCGGGCTCCGGTCTTTCGTCCTCTTCCCGGGCCTGGATTTCATCTTCCTCCCGGGCGACAAAGCGCTTTATCTGGGACATTAGCTCTGGCATGGACTCTGGAGGGTCTCCGACCAAGTCCTTCCGGAGGTCGTGGCCGGGGATCAGGGCATGCTGGAAGGCGTAGATTGCTATCTCTTCCCTAGTGCCCTCGATCTGGCTGTAAACCGTCCAGAATCGTCGGGCGAACTTGGCGAGGGTCTCACCCTGCTTCATTCTCAGGGTGAGAAGGTCCCCTTCTTTCTTGGGGACGGCGCTGTAAGCTTGGAACTTCTTCAGAAAGGAGAGCTGGAGCTCCTTCCAACTCGAAATCGACTTCTCTGGGAGGGCGCAGAACCACTTCAGAGGGAGGTCACCCAAACTGGAGGAGAAGATCTTGCAGTTAAGGTGGCCCTCGTTTCCCCAGATGGACATCTTCTGGGAAAAGTGACGGAGGTGAGCAGATGGATCGGACAGTCCGTCGTAGGGGACGAACAGCGGGACAGAGAACCTTTTGGGCAAGGGGGTGCGCTCGATGTCCCTCGTGAAGGGCGAGGCCCCTAGATCAGTGTGGCCACAGATCTGCTTCTGGTCCCGCACGTCCAGGTTGCGCTGAAGAGCCAACCTCACGCGCTTGTCAAATTGCTCTTGCTCGTCGTCCTTTTCCGGAGTCTGGGCTCTTGACTTTCGCTTGGGGTGGTTTGGGCTGTGATGGCTATGGTTTCGGTCATCGCGGCTACGATGACTTCGGCTGTTGCTCGAGCCTTTGTCATGGATCTGGCTCCGCTTATGGTCCAGATGGTTTCTGAGATCTTCGCGAGGAGGCTGGGCTGCCCTGCTGGGGGCGTCCTTCTTCTTTCCCTGAGGATCAGAGACTTGCCTCAGCGAGGCAGTCTGCGCTGCTCTCAGCTGCTGCTGGAGCTCGCGGATTAACCGCTCCTGCTTCTGGAGGAGAGCATTTTGAGCTGCGATATCTCCTCCAGCGGCAGGAGGTTGAACTCGACTCGTTTCTTCCACGGCAACGGCTTTATCTTTGCGAGGATGCTCATGCCGACGCTCGTCGCGTCGGGGTGGCGTAACTTCGTCTGCTGAGAACGAGGTCTCGAGTCCTTCTTGGAGGGGGACCTCGACGTAAAGCTGCGAGCCTAAGCGGCCCTCGCCTGCAGATGCGCCATGCACCGTTCGGGAACGCCCTTGAGGAGGGACGTCCATCGTCGGTGGTGGCAGCTCGAGCGCTGCTCTCGAGGATTCTCCGCCCTTCCTAGCTTTCGAAGGCATGGCTTCTGGGAGATTGAGGTTGAGAAGGTTGGGAAGGTTGGGATATTACTTCCCCACAGACGGCGCCAATTGTAGGTGCATAAAATAATGACCCACAATAACTGGGGAGCCTAAGAGGACTTATCCAAAGTGGTGATGACTGGGTACCGTCCGAAAGCCTGAAAGAGAAGAGCAAACGGTCAGAGGACCTTGGCCTGGGCGGCGCAAGGCTCTCCGATGCCAAAGTCAGTGAGTGAACTGGAACAATGGAAGGAGAGGAAGAAGAGAGGCAGAATAACAGCTCTGTGTGTTGAATTGTGCGTACCTTGCATGTAGTATGAAGCTCTATTTATAGAGGCTTGGGTCGTATCTTTGGAGGATATCTTGGTGTGGGTCCCATGATTTGACTGAGAAGTCATGATGAGCCCACAAAGTAATAAATGCAGTCCAATCCAGTCCACTCTGCATTTAATGCCAGTCGGATCAGCCCACATCGCATTAAATGCGCGTCTTGTTGGGCCAGATTGTGTTGGGCGCCTTTGACGGTTGGGGTACCATCGGATCCGCCCTCGGGCCTTGCCCTGATTTGGCTTCAGCCGCTGGATGCCGCCCTGTCAGTGATCTGGCGAAGATTGTGGACGGCTGGATGTCGCATCTGTCTCACTAACTCGCGCCCCTATTCCTCCACGTGCCTGATGACGTGGAGGATGAGGGGTGCGAGTGGAGGTTCTTTCTTGCTTCGGCTTTCGTCCCGGCTTCTTCAGCCGAGGTGGAGTTCTCAGCCGAGATGGCACATGGGGTGGCCGAGCTCGGCGCAAGCGGCCTGGAGCTGTTTGACTTCGGCTGTGGCCTTTGCCCTGTTAGCCGAGGTGAGTTTGGTGCCACGTGGATGGCACGCGGACGGCACGTGAGAGTACTTAGTCTCATCTGATGGTTGTGATTAGCGTAATCCTGTAGTTCTGGAAATCTCCCCACACAATATGTTTTTAAGCTTTGTTGAGTGTCTGGAAGGAGGCATGTGCCTGACATGCCTGGAATGGAATGAGCACGATTTTCATTCCAGAAGGAACATTTCTTGTGGGTCCGATGGTGTTCAAAGCCCCATGTAAGGGCAGCATTGCATTTCAATTGAAAGTAGTGATGAAGGCACCCACGGATCTCAACAAGTTCGATTGGGATGTTTGGATTCCTTTTCAATACATCAAAGGATTAATGATTGGCGGAGGTGGGACATTTAATGGCCAAAGAGCTTCTGCTTTGCCACACAACCAATGCCCTAAGAATTTTAAATGCAAGCTACTACCAACATTAAGCTCCATTGGTTTCTAACTCAAAGGCTGCCGGAACAGACGATATTCCCAAAATCTAAGCCATCCAAACCCTCCCCTTGAACCCATCTCAAACTCAGACTCAGAACAGTCACATAAAAGAAACTACAAACAAAAAACGCAGGCTTTCATTTCTATCGGTTGCAGAGGGAGAAAACTGAGAGAGAATAAAAATCTGTGGGAAAATTGCATCCAACCCATCCCTTTGAACCCATCTCAAATCAATCCCATCCCACCCAACCTTTCTCCAACCTCGTCACAACCCACAAAAACAAGAAAAGAGCTAGCAAAGAAAGAAAAGAGAGGGGAAAAAAACAAAGAAAGAGGAAAGAAAGGGCATACCTCGAAGAGACAGTCGCTGGAGAGAAAATTTAAGGGTGGGAGAATGAGCGTCGCCGAAGAGAGAAACATTCTCGCCATAGAGGCTGGAGAGATGATCACGGGAGAGAGACAGCGTCGTCGGAGTGAGACGATCGCAGGAGAGAGACAGCGTCACCAGAGAGAATCGAACGCGGGAGAGACAGCGAACTATCGCCTGGGAGGATCAGTGCCTAGCAGAAGGAGGGGAGAGAAAGGAAGGAGAGCTGGGATGGAAAGGGTTGAAATGATTTTGGGGATTTGATTTGGGCACAAGACGAAGAAAGGGGCAAATGAAATAACTTCAAAAGCGTTGATCTTCTGATGGGCGGGCCAGTGAATTATTTTCATTAGAAATTGGGCGGGCTTGCTTTCAATGAAAAGTATTCACTGTAGTTGACCCACGCACGTGGTGAGACGGAGGCTCTCCTTAATTGCAGTTGGGGAGAGCCTCTCCCATATTTTTATATTTCACCGCGTGATTTTGTAAGGCCTTGCTATAGTGATCTGCGGGGATCCATGGTAGAAAAACCATGTGCAAATGCAATTAGTTGGAACGGTGTCATTATTCAAAGGACGAAGAACAAATGATTCAAAGGACGCATATTTAAAAAACTTTATTAGTGTAATAGGCCTGCGTTGTCATTTAAATTTCTAATTAAATTTTTTTATATATTTAAATAACTGATAAATGAATATTAATATATAATTCATAATAAAGATGGAAACTCATTAGAGAGATTTTAGGTAGCTGGAAATATTTAGGGAAAGATCAAGCAAATAGTAAAGATTTTAGGAACTTGATTTGATTACATTTGCACTTAGCCATAAATTGAGTACCATTTCAGAGTTAAATTTGGATTTTGGAATTAATTGGCTTCCACAATTGGCCCCACAGATTAATTAATCCTACCAAATATCCAAAGAAAAAGGAGAAAAATGTCTATAATGGTCCTCACAGATTAATCTTACTGAATATTGAAAGGAAAATAAGGAGAAAAAAAGTAGAAGAATACACGCTATGAAAGTGGCCCCTACTCTTGTATCAAAAAGCTCTTCGTATATTGGTATAAAAAAAAAGTCGAGGATCACACCAAGCAAGCAACATTATTTATGCGTGATGAAATACTAAAGAATTTCATAAATGCAACTGAAGATGCATTTAAAGACTGCTATGTGGATAAGGTATTTTTAAATTTATCTGTATATAAATAAATTATGTTCTTTATTTTAAATGTTTCTATATATAAACATTATGCATGTATATGTATGATTTAGCTTTTAAACTATTGTGCAGATTAATTGGTATGATCTATTGGCAATTGATAAATACAAAAAAGCATTGTGGAAACAATATTTATTTCATATAAAAACAGACTCAAGTATGAATAGACTAACATTTGAAAGTAAAATCATGGTCAAGAAAATAGAAGAAATATATTACCAAAAAAGAATCGGCATTTTTGTTGGCAAAAATTGAAAAATGTAAGTTTTAGTAAAACATATTCAACACCATTCTATGAAATATCATTAGCATTTCCTAATTCATGTGAAAATTGAACATGCATATCAAACAAGCAAGAAATTGGGACAAGTGAAGATGTTGGAGCAAATACTTTGGAAGCAATACCAAATAGAAATAATATTGCTGAGACAAGCGCAGGTGCTGAGACAAATGTAGTTGCTGACAAAATATTAGGTGCCAGGACAAGTCAATGTGCTAAGACAAGTTCAAAAGATGAGACAAGTGACATAAATGGCACAAGTGGTTAGGGTGAAACAACTACACGAATCGAAGGAGTTGATGGACAGAAGAAACATCGTGAATTGATTGATGGAGACTTATAAACATTATTCCCTTTTTATTTTAATACATTGTCCCTTCATATCATAGTTCTTTTATATGCTTTTTTATATACTAATTCTATTTACTAAATCTTTAAAATATTTCCTTTTAAATAATTTGTTTATTATATTTGCTCATCATTTTGCTTTCTCTTTTTCATTCTAAAAAGGTTCATATAATATTCATGCATGGTATATGGAAATAGAAATGAAAGCCTGCGTTTTTTGTTTGTAGTTTCTTTTATGTGACTGTTCTGAGTCTGAGTTTGAGATGGGTTCAAGGGGAGGGTTTGGATGGCTTAGATTTTGGGAATATCGTCTATTCCGGCAGCCTTTGAGTTAGAAACCAATGGAGCTTAATGTTGGTAGTAGCTTGCATTTAAAATTCTTAGGGCATTGGTTGTGTGGCAAAGCAGAAGCTCTTTGGCCATTAAATGTCCCACCTCCGACAATCATTAATCCACACGTTTCCAACACCTAATCTCTTTGTTCCATCCTTACCTAATCTCTCTCTTCCATCCTTGATCACATCCTAGAAATGGGGAATTAATCCGCACGTTTCCAACCAAAAGTCGCCTAATTTACAATTGATAGTCATGCTTACTAGATCTCTATTCTCACCTAAAATCTCTCTCTTCTAAAAATTCTGACGGCCCAATAATAGTATGAAGACAAGTTACCTTTTCAAATTAAATATTCTGCCCTAAGATCTCTCTTTTTATTTCCCTTTAAATCCCGTACATATTGCGTAATCCCATTAAGGGACACTCTCATTTCATCATGCCCTTGAAATCCACTCAGAAATTTCTTTCTCATCACATTCCTATTTGTTGTTAACCCTCCCTATCGAAAAAACCCAAACCATGCTCCTATTTGTTTCAAAACCATTTGTTAACACCCCTCCCCCCCCCATTAAATAAATTCAAACCACAATATTTCAAGCCAAAAATAAAAAATGAAAGATAACTTAGGAGAAAAAGAAGAAGAGAAGGCGGACAACGTACTTCGCTTCACCCACCGCCCTCACATCCATTGCTCAAAGCAGTAGCGCCATCTACAAGCTCTCAAGCCAAGATAAACCTAAGAAGTTGGCATGTCAAACTCTTTCCCTCTTGATAATATCTCTCCCTCTCTCTCTCTCTATTTAATTAGTCATTTTTCAGTTTTATTTTACTATTGAATAGATTGTCCTCCCTCTTGAAAGCCATATCACCACACTCCAATCAATATGGATAATCTATTAAACTTTGTAAATGTTTTGAATCAAATTAATAGTGCAAGGTCATCTCGATATGTAGCATTTGGGGACTTTTTTATTCTTTATTATGAAAGTGCAATTATGTTCTTAAACCCCTAATATTGGTTAAATTATTATTATTTTCTATTTTTAACTCTCAAGTTTGATTCCATGTTAGTGATTCTACGGTAGAAGAGAGATTTGATGTTGCTGATTATTGGACAGAACCACCCGTGAAGAAATAAAGGATAGAAAAACATATTATTTTTAAAATGATTTAAAATGTTAGCACGGGCTAGCTTTAAAGTACTGCCATAATGGGCTTACCCCTAAAACCTACTCCTTTCCAAGTTTATACGATGCAGACCCAAAAATGATAATAAATTCTTATCACGTGGCCTTTGTTGCAAATTGTTTTCAATGATTTTGTTATAAATATTGATAGCAAAGAATAGAGAAGAGAGGATAATCGAGCTTCAATTTTTGGGACCTAAGTCCTGGGTCTAAGATGGGAGACGCTGTTTTTCTTGTTAGTTATACGGTCTCAATCCATTAGATTGATTAAATAAATTGATTAATTTCTTTATTTATCAATACTATCCTTTCATGAGATGAATGATGTTTTATTATATACTCGCACATAACCAATACGAATGACATGATAGTTCGTGAGATGAACCGGGGTCCATAAGTATATTAGATGTAAAACATGTTTATGGATGAGATCCAAGTACGGGAGACATGTATAATAAATCTTATACTTAAATATCTTCACAACCAGTGATAAGACTGGACATCTCATACTGACAAGGTTGCAGCACTTAGATCACTATGAGATAGTGTGATTTGTCTCGATCATCAGAATGGAAGATTCTGGATCATAGTAATGGTACATTGGATGTATTGAAGGACCATGAGAAACAACTTATAAACACTGTCTTTATTTTAAGGTTTACTCTCATAATTTCCTAGCAATAGGCTCTCAATTCTGAGACATTAATGAACTCAAGTTTCTATCTATTCATGTGCTTTGAGTCACCAATGAGTGAGGCCAACTGTAGGTTAACACCTCGGTGATTTGGGTACGTGGTAGTAGAGCTGTGGGATCATTCAATGGTCAAGATGGAATCTATCTCTAATATCCCGTTGTGCCAATTATTGGATTTATCATTGGTAAGTGCGCACCCATTCCAATTAAGAGTTAATTAAAAAGGTACCTATGATCATTATAATTAATTGGTGCTCAAGGACAATAAGATATGAATCTAGGTTTGGAAGACAGGTCCAATTGATCCATGGATATTGATAGACTGGGCCTACTTGCGGTAATGTGGAAGTATATGGTCTTCTATGTAATATTCCTAAGACTGGAGTTCAATTGCATTTATATAGTGGAGTTATTTGCAATTAATTGTGGGCCCAGATTACACATGAGGTGTGGGGTCGCAAGTCGTAGTTGTAGCCAGCTTTCTAAGGAATCCCTAGTGGTCCCCACGCTAGCCCAATTATTAGAAAGTTTCTAATTCTAGTTGAACTCTAAAAGGAAAGTTACTATTTCTATTTGAAGTGAGACTTCTAATGGTAGCATTAATAAAGTTACTAATTTTAGTAGAAGTGAGACTTCTATTTTAATAAGAAAGGAATTAGAAAGATACTAATCATATTTGAAGTGAGACTTCTAATTATGATATAGTAAGTTACTAATTATTGTGGAAGTAAGACTTCTATTTTAATTAGTAAAAGAAGAGACTTACTAATTGTTAGAGAAGTGAGACTTCTATTTCAATTAGAAAGAGAATGAGGCTTTATGCTATAAATAGAGAAGAGGGTTGGACGTCCCAAAAAGTTATTCCTCCTTGGAATTCACGCCCATAACTCGTGTGTGCAAGTGTTGCACGCCTAGTCCTCCATAGCGCAAGTGTTGCACATCTTCTTCTTCTCTCTTGTCTCTTCTAGTTCCTCCTTTGAGTTCCTAGTAGTTTTCTCTTGGAGATCCCACCATCTTCTTGAGAAAAGGAGAATCCGATACAGGGTCATAATGTGGAAGATCAAGAGGTTTAGAGATCTTAATTTGATACGTAAAAGTGTTTCATCATCAAAGAAAGACATAAATCCTCCATTAGAGCACAACCGAGCTCAAAAGGTATAATCTACTTCCTTGTATATTGTAGATTTATTTGTTGCTTGTTTAGTTGTCGTTTCTATCTTCTAGATAGATTGATTTATTGATCATGATGGCTGAGATTGAGGGTATGTATCCTGAATTGGGTTTTAGAGCCTTCTGGATAGTTGATCACTGAGTTAAGTTGGTCAAAAGTATTTGAAACCTATACTAGAGGCCCACCTATTTCCAACAATTGGTATCAGAGCCTTACCTCATCTCTAATCATGTTAGATCAGTAATCTAGGTCTAATATTTGCATGAGATACGAAGAGGATAGACCTAGGGCTATGTAAGGATCAGATTAATAATGGGTTTACTTACTTTTTGTGGTAGATCCATATTTGGTATGTCACAAAAGGGTTTAACTATGATGGAAGGATGGTAGGAAGCCATTAGAAAGCATTTGGAATCATTAGAAGCAGTTTGGGATCAATTGGGGTCAATTTGGAAAAAACCCAATTTTGGGTGTTCGTCAGATCAGTTAGCCTACGTGGATAGGTTGGCTAGCCGAACTGACAGCCAGCCGACTTGGTCATGTCGGCTAGCCGACTGCAGATAGAAAGTTTCATTTTTTTTGTCAAATTTCTTTTAGCATCCTATCTTTCCACTATAGTTTGGTAGCTTGGTTTTGTGAGTTGCTTGGTTGTATGAGATACTAACATGCAGGTTATATTGTCCTCTCCATGTGGCCCACAAGTCTTATTGCTTTATTTTATGGTTGATGATTTATTTTTGGCAATTTATAAAGGGCATCGTGGTTTCCTTGGTTTCCCGGTTTAGGGCAAAGCATGGTGAATTTCCCTTTAGCCCTTTTATTTCCATGTTTAGATTTTCATGTAAGTCTCACTGTAGAGACATAGGAATTTATGTAATTTTTTTAAATTTGTAAATTCTGGCGATGTCTTAGACGAAGAAGGAAAGCGATGTTGGACTACTAATGAAAGAGTTTGAAGATTACCAAAAGAGTTTTGGAGTTTCCCAAAGAGTTTGAGGAATTTCAATTTTTTTTTTGTTAAGTCTAGAAGTCCAAGAAGTCTATTCCGCTTGGGCCATGTGGAGGAGAGGACTAGTTTCTAATTTTAGCATTTTCTATTTATGGATGAATGCTTGATTTAGAAAGTTTCCAAATCTGATCCAAGCATAGCAAGTTACTAAAATTGGTCAAATCAAATTAATTTTTGGAAAGAGTTCTAATTAGTGTTGATGACCCATGAGATGGACACATTGGTAACACTAATTTAAGAAACTGGACTTTCCTTAAAATAACTTGACTCGAAACCAATCTTAGATCATATCATGTGATGATTTGATGTTCATATTTATATGTAGGCCCTAATACCTTTTAAAGGAAAATCCTCAATTCTAAAATATTAAGTGGGAGCGGGGCATTTAAATTGAGAAATCCCCATGGTTTTCCACCATAGGTCCATTGTAAGGAAAGAATTAGCCTCGCGCCACCAAGAGTGTGGCCGTTCCTTCGGAGGGCTTTTATTTGTTTGGTTACTAGATATGGATCTCCTATGGATAGTGTTGGTGAGACGGGGTGGGAGCTTACTCCCCTACAAGGAGCTGCTCACGACGGTTGTCATGCAGTACTAGTTGGTGGGTCACACTTAACTAAAATAATGATGTAGTTTTCCCTAGAATTTGCCTCATGTATTTTAGAAACCAAAGCTAATCAGGAGTCATACATTATTTGGTATGAGATACCTAGATGATAATGAATGATGGGGATCATGGATAGTTAGTCTTAATTCCCATTTTGACGAACTTTGATCCGCACCAATCCAAGGACATTCGCACTCCCCTAGGAGGCATGTCCCATGGGATTTGGATTCCGATGTATTCTAAATTTAGTGGTTATGAGGATTCCCACATGAATTCGGTATAATACTAAACCCTAATGTCATTTATATTCTTTCATTAAATGTATGGTTATGTGCTTTAGTTTATACAGCATGAATTCAAATACTTTCAATCCACTTGCGACCATCCTCAAACAGAATAAGTTGGATGGATCCAACTATATAGACTAGAAAAGGAACCTGAATATTATCCTGACAGCTTCAGGATGCAGATATGTCCTTAACATACCCTCCATTCCTGAGCCTGATGCACCACAGGATGTGAAAGACCTTTACACCAAATGGACCAAAGACAATGAGATAGCCAGATGTTTTATACAGGCATCCATGCCTAGTGTTTTGCAAGATCGACATCAATCATATAAGTCAGCATACGATATTATATCGAACTTAAAGGAGATGTTTTAGGACCAGGTTAGACTTGGTAGGTAGGCTGCTATGAAAGTGCTGATAAAAACTAAGATGACGGAGGGAACCCCAGTACAAAAACATTTGCTGAAAATGATGTTGGCATTGAATGAGTTAGATGTACTGGGTGCTACGATTGATACAGAATCGCAGATCGACATGATCCTTCAATCACCATCGGACTCATTCAAACATTTCGAGATCAATTTTAATAAATTGGAAATGACCATAGCTGAGCTGTCTCATCAGCTGGTAGTGTTTGACGAAATCATGAAGAAAAGACCAACTGCCCTCATGACAGAAAAGTCATTTGCTAGGTCCAAGCCGAAAGGCAAAGATCGGGAAGGCAAGAAGAAATTAGTCCTCAAGGGTTCTAAGGTGGAGAATGGTTTTCCTAGTGGTGAGGCCAAGGCCAAGGATATGGGAGCAAAGGGAAAGTGTTTCCACTGTGGTATGACAGGACATTAGAAGATGAATTGTCCAAAGTTTCTATCAAAGAAAAGGACCTTAGGTATGATTGAGTCACTTGTTTCTGAAGATAGTTTTGCAATTGGTACTTCAGAATCCTGGTGTGTTGACTCTGGTGCAACTAATTACATATGTAATATGTTACAGGAGTTACAGGTAACCAGGAGGATTAGTGGCGGAGAAATCATTGTTAACCTAGGATCGAAAGACATGACAGATTCAGTGTCAGTGGGAGTAGTAACTTTGTTATTTTCAGATATTAAGTTGATTTTGTCAGAGACATTATATGTACCATTTTAAGACGGGATTTTAATTTCTAGTATGATGAATACGAGTTATTCTATTACTTTTGGTAATAAGATTGTCTTAAAAAGGAATGGTACTCTTATATATTCTGACAAGGTAATCAATGGCCTTTATTTGTTTAACTCCCACAATGATGAGATACATGACACTGAAATTAATAATAGACTATCATTAAAGAGGAAGTCACCTTCATCTAATCCAACAAAACTTTGGCACCAGAGGCTAGGTCATATAAACCTAAACAAGATTGACAGGTTAGTGAAAGATGGTATCTTACCTTCATTGGTGGTAGAACTAATGTCTATCTGTAAGTCCTGTCTGGAAGGCATAATGACCAAAAGGTCATTTTCATCGAAGGGCAGAAGGGCCAAAGATTTATTGGAGTTAGTGTATACCGATATGTATGGACCCATAAATATTAGAGCGATAGAAAGTTACGAGTACTTCATCACTTTCACCGATGATAACTCAAGATATAGATACATATACCTTATGCACCGCAAGTCCGAGACTTTTGAATAGTTTAAAGAGTTTTGAGTGGAAGTGGAAAAGGCAATTAGGTAAAAGTATAAATACTCTTCGATGAGATCGAGGAGGAGAATATCTCTCCGCTGATTTTATGGGATACTTATCAGAAAATGGGATTCTATCCCAGACGTCTGCTCCTTGTATGCCTCAATAGAATGGAGTAGCAGAAAGAAGGAACCAGACTCTCTTAGATATGATCAAGTCTATGTTGAGTTTCTACGGATTACCTATATTTTGGGATATGCAATGTATATACTAAACCTCATTATATCTAAGTCTATACCTGAGACTCCCGAGGAGTTATGGACCGGGCGAAAGCCTAGTCTACAACTGTATTAGGGTTGTCCGGCACACGTGCTGAAGGATAAGACGGATTAGTTGGAATCGAAGTCGGAAGTATACACATTTATAGAATATCCCAAAAGAATTAAAGATTGGTTATTCTATAATCACAGAGAGCATAAAGTGCTTGTCAGCACGAATGCGGTATTCTGGAGGAAGTTTATATGATTGACCAAAAATCTTTAGAAAAGGTTATCTTGGAAGAAATTCAAGAGCGATCAATTCCAAATCCAAGAATAACCGAACTTTAAGAAAATTCGCCCATACTTGACCCAGAAGTTACACCAGTGCCTTGTCGTATTGGGAGCATTATCAGGACCCTTGACATGTTCTCGATTTTGGGAGAATCTTACGAGGTAATCCCGGAAGAACCAGAACAAGATCCATGTAACTATGATGAAGCAGTTAATGACATAGTTTCGGGACTTTGGCTAGATGCTATGAAAGCTGAATTGGAGTCTATGTACTCCAATCGGGTCTAGATACTTGTGGACTTGCCTACCAATAGCAAACCTATTGGGTGTAAGTAGGTCCACAAGAAAAAGAGAGGACTAGATGGAAGAGTTGAGACCTTTATGGCCAGGCTTGTTGCGAAAGGATATACTCAGAAAGAAGATATCGATTATGAGGAAACCTTCTCGCCGGTAGCAATACTCAAATCCATCCGGATACTCATTATCCATTGCTGTTAATCTCGATTACGAGATTTGGCAAATGGAAGTCAAGACGGAGTTTTCTCAAATGACCATCTTGAGGAAGACATCTATATGATGCATCTAGACAGTTTTATAGCTAATAACCAAGAGCAAAGAGTTTGCAAGCTGCAGAAGTCCATTTATGGATTCAAGCAGGTATCCTGGAACAGGAACATCTTTTTTGACTAGGTAATCAAATTGTTTGATTTTTGTCAAAATCCGGATGAGTCATGAGTGTACATGAAAAGTCAAGAAGGCAGGGTAGTTTTTCTGGTATAATATGTTCGATAACATCGTTCTCCTAGGGAGTGATATAGGGATATTGTCAACAATAAAAGTTTTAGGTTGGCTAAGACTTATGATATGAAGGACTTGGGAGAAGCTAGCTACATCCTAGGGATCAATTTCCATTGAGACTGCAAAGTAGGATGATAAGCTTATCCCAAGATGCGTAAATAGATAAGGTATTGGTACGGTAAGCTATGCTTTATACCAGACCGGATATCTGTCACGCAGTGGGCCTAGTCAGCAGATATCAGTCTAACCCAGGTCCTTATCAGTTGGACTGTTGTAAGATGTGTTATCAAATACTTGAGAAGAACTAGAGATCACATATTGATTTACAGCAGTGATGAGTTGATTCTAGTCAGTTACATAGATACTGACTTTTAGTCAGATTAGGATTCCAGGAAATCAACCTCTGGCTATGTGTTTATACTATAGCCGCTTGAGATGCAGCTAAGGAAGCAACATAGCTCAAAAGATTCCTTATGAAACTTGGAAATGTACTTTTGGCAGGACAGCCGCTCACAGTTTACTGTGCTAACAGCAGAGTAGTCGCGAAGTCCAAAGAACCCAAGAGCAAGTTATACATGGTTAGATGGATTGAGCAGAGAGGTGATGTTATAATCACCAAGATAGACTCTGCAGACAATCTGGGAGATCCCTTTTCTAAGCCTTTGACTACCAAAGTCTTTGAGCAGTATGTAGACGGGATGGGCATGAGATGCAACCCTAATTGGCATTGAGCCCAACTGGAAGATTGTTAGTTATATGGTCTCAATCCATTAGATTGATTAAATAAATTGATTAATTTCTTTATTTATCAATACTATCCTTTCATGAGATGAATAATGTTTTATTATATACTCGAACATAACCAATATGAATGACATGATGGTTCATGAGATGAACCGGGGTCCATAAGTATATTAGATGTAATACATGTGTATGGATGAGATCCACGTACGGGAGACATGTATTACAAATCTTATACTTAAATTTCTTCACAACCAGTAATGAGACTGGACATCTCATACTGATAAGGTTGCAGCACTTGGATCACTATGAGATAGTGTGATTTGTCTCGATCATCAAAATGGAAGATTCTGGATCATAGTACTGGTACATTGGGTGTATTGAAGGACCATGAGAAACACCTTATAAACACTGTCTTTATTTTAAGGTTTGCTCTCATAATTTTCTAGCAATAAGCTCTCAATCCTGAGACATTAATGAACTCAAGTTTCTATCTATTCATTTGTTTTGAGTCACCAATGAGTGAGGCCAACTGTAGGTCAACACCTCAGTGATTCGGATACGTGGTAGTAGATCTGTGGGATCATTCAATGGTCAAGATGGAATCTATCTCTAATATCCTCTTGTGCCAATTAATGGATTTATCATTGGTAAGTGCGCACCCATTCTGATTAAGAGTTAATTGGAAAGGTACCTATGATCATTATAATTAATTGGGGCTCAAGGATAATAAGATATGGATCTAAGTTTGGAAGACAAGTCCAATTGATCCATGGATATTGATAGAGGGGCCTACTTATGGTAATGTGGAAGTTTAGGGTCTTCTATGTAATATTCATAAGGCTGGAGTTCAATTGCATTTATATAGTGGAGTTATTTGCAATTAACTGTAGGCCCGGATTACACATGAGATGTGGGGTCGCAAGTCCCAGTTGGAGTCAGCTTTCTAAGGAATTCCTAATGGTCCCCACGCTAGCCCAATTATTAGAAAGTTTCTAATTCTAGTTGAACTCTAAAAGGAAAGTTACAATTTCTATTTGAAGTGAGACTTCTAATAGTAGTATTAGTAAAGTTACTAATTTTAGTAGAAGTGAGACTTTTATTTTAATTAGAAAGAAATTAGAAAGATACAAATCATATTTGAAGTGAGACTTCTAATTATGATATAGTAAGTTACTAATTATTGTAGAAGTAAGACTTCTATTTCAATTAGTAAAAGAAGAGACTTACTAATTGTTAGAGAAGTGAGACTTCTATTTCAATTAGAAAGAGAATGAGGCTTTATGCTATAAATAGAGAAGAGGGTTGGACGCCTAAAAAGTTATTCCTCCTTGAAATTCACGCCCATAACTCGTGTGTGCAAGTGTTGCACACCCAGCCCTCCATAGTGCAAGTGTTGCACATCTTCTCTCTTTTCTCTTCTAGTTCCTCTTTTGAGTTCCTAGTAGTACTAATTTTCTCTTAGAAATCTCACCATCTTCTTGAGAAAAGGAGAATCTGATATGGGTCATAACGTGGAAGATCAAGAGGTTTGGAGATCTTAATTTGATACATGAAAGTGTTTCATCATCAAAGAAAGACGCAAATCCTCCATTAGAGCACAACCGAGCTCCAAATGTATAATCTAGTTCCTTGTATGTTGTAGATTTATTTGTTGCTTGTTTAGTTGTTGTTTCTATCTTCTAGCTAATAGATTGATTTACTGATTATGATGGTTAAGCTTGAGGGTATGTATCCTGAATTGGGTTTTAGAGCCTTCTGGATAGTTGATCACTGAGTTAAGTTGGTCAAAATTTTTAAAACCTATCCTAGAGGCCCACCTATTTCCAACATTTCTTCACATGGGTCGACCCAGAAGCAAAGAATAGCTCAACATAGTTGCATTGTGGAGCCTGACATGCTTCTTTTAGAGATTGATAATAGAAAAGATAGAGAGATCGTTGTTTGATTGATAAATTGATTGATCTCTATAGAGTCTATATGATTAGAGATATGAGTTGCTTATTATAGATAGAGATAAATAAGGACTAGCATAGATTTTAATGAATCAAATTTAAATTTCATCATTTCATTTTTCTAAATTATTTTATTATTTTATCTACAGAATTGCAAGGGCAGAATAATGGGACCGCTGCAAACGTTAGAATAAGTACTTCTTCTAGAGAACTGGAAGAACAAAATATTGCATCAACTTTTAATGCCGTAGAACTTAAATGACATTAATTGATGAAATTTCTTTTAGATCAACAAAATTTCTTTGAATTACCATCATTTACATAACTTTGAATAATAGTGACGTGATCTATATTTTTACCTTTTTTTCAGACTAAATTCATTTGATATTTTTTTAATGGTTGAATAATTTTTTTTAATAATTGCACGTGTTGGGAATGGGCGTTTTTCATAATTTTTAATGCTCTCGCAAGAAAACTGTGATTCACGAAGCAATTGTATTTTGGAGGCCAGGGCTTAGCACGGGCCTTGGTTGCTAGTTTGGATATATAATGACACTAGTTATTGGGTTGTTATGTTAAAATTTAGTTTTGCATTTGCATGCTAGAAGGAACAAAATACGCATTAGTTTTCCAGTTTTCTTTCCTTGTCAGACTTTTGCAGGTTATTGAATTTCTTTTTTCCTTCAACCGCGGAGAAGTTGGATTTGGTTTCTCTTTTACCCTGGCTTTATGGTATTTTACCCTTTTTATGTTGCTGATTAAAAGCTTACTTTTAGCAAGTCCTATAATTGCCTTTAAAAGTTTCTATGTTTGAAGTTCTATAAAGATATTTTTTAGATTCAATATTTTTATGTCAATAAAGGATATGTTCACACTATAGCTTTAGCTACCAAAGAATGCCATTAATTAGAGACCCAAAGAATTTAATACCTAATTGACAAAAAGACATGTGTTTTTGAAAATTATTTCTTAACAATTGTAGCATTGTTACTTATTATCAAATTCCTCCCAAATTCTGTGTTTGAACTGCCTGGAAATTATAAACATGGCCTACCTTTGAGTTTATTCAGACATTTTTCACTGTCAATTTGATGGTGGCCCAACTTTAGAAAATTGAATATTAGCCTCCTCTAAAAATACCAAAGCAATTGTGATTTTAATCCCAGTTGATTTTAGATTTGGGTGACCAATTTGTTGGTGAGATTCCAAGCTCATTAGGCTTTTTTACTCATTTAAGGTACTGTGAGTACATTGTGCCTTCTAATTTTTTATTACAAGCTGTGTGGCTTTCAGACTAATGCTCTGTTATCTTTTCCTTTTACTTTTACTTTCAATGTCGTAACTCTTTCCCTTGGATCTCTCGTAGGAGGTTTCACAAAGACAACTTATCTGGGCAGATTCCAAAAGCCATTGCTAATCTCAAAGTTCTTTTATTAATTCTTGTATGTGTTGTCCACAACTTTTATTCATTTTACCCTTTCAATATCTTTCAGTCAGAAAGTGTTACTCTAAATGATCTGGATCAAGGATTTGTCATTCAATAATCTTACAGGCTCAAATCCAATGATACGTGCAAAAGACTGCGGGCACATTTGTGTACATACCCTTTCTGCGGAAAAGGGGAAATCGCCATGTCGGCAAATTCCATAGAATAAAAACCTCGGAAAGGATTTCCGTAGAATTTAGAAATTCATGTTTGGTGCAAAGAAAATTCTCTCATTGAATTGGTGCGGCTGTGGATTCCTAATAGAAAATTAAATTTTCTTATTCAGTGAAATATTTTTTGAAGAAAAATAGCATAACATGTATATTATTTATTCAACATCAAATAATAATTTTTTTAAAGAAATAATTAATGAAAGAGTAGTAGGGTTTTGGATTGAAATGGATAATAGTGAGGAAAAAAAAGAAGTTTTTCGAGAAAATCCATTTCCCATACCCCCTCCCATAGGAAACTCATTTCCACCATTATCAAGGAAAATGCTGACGAGGTAGGAAAGCGTTTCCGCGGAATTGTTCCGCACCAAACGCTAGAAAAATAGATTTTCAGCGGAAAATCTTCCACTTTTTCACAAAAAAAGTGTTATACAAACATGCCCTACAGGTGAGATTTAGTGGAAAAGAAATCTTTTTGTCGAGTACAACCTTGGAAGGTGCTTCCCTTTTAATTAGTGAAACATACGATACTGGGCCTTTCCATCTTGTGGAAGGCAATAATAGAAAGTGTTGTTCCGAGTACATACAGAAGTAGTTCAGTATTTAGGAAACAGATTTACCCTATAGAGAAAATAAAAAAAAAATAGTTAAAGAGGATTACAGAATATAATCTTGAAATGTAAATCCACTAATTGTTTGAGAGCAGAAAATAGTACTGTAAGACCCCGACTCGAGAGACCTCGATAGAGTTAATTAAGTTGTATTTTAGTTCTAAGCGTGTTTAGTAGGTTTTTGGATTAGTTTGGGGATTAGAATAACTTTTATAATAGCATTGGGGAATTTGGAGAGCCTTTTTACCTGTGGGACCATTTGGGGGTTCTTCTTACAAAATGTGTGAGATTGGGGGTTTACCGATGATTTCCAAATAATTGTGTTTTTAACCCCATTGGACTTATCTTGTTAGTCCCTACAACTTTCATGTTGACATCGTTTCCATTCGAGGAACTTAAACCCGACTTTTCACAAATTGAGGGCAAAATGGTCTTTTTACCCAAAATCTGGACACCGATTTCAATATCACCAAAACGTACAAAATATATACTTTTTGGAAACTAGAAATGTCGCCGATCAACTTTGTCTTCTTCGTCGAATTCGTTTGAATCCCCGAAAGCCATGTTTTTAGCCCGAGAAATCTTTTAAGTTGTAGGCCCCATCCCCACTTGCTATATATAGAGAGCTTCTTCTTTATTTTTCCATTCTTGCTAAAACCCTAGAGGAGAAGAGAAATCCCAGCCCTAAGGGTTTTTCCCTTGTTCTTCTTGCTTCTTTTTCATTAATCATCACTAGAACTCTTCCCAATCAAGAGATGGACCTTGCAATCTTCTTCCTCACTTCAAAAGCTCTCTATTGGTACCATTTATGAAGACATGCATCACCATTAGAGCTTCTTGTGAGCTCTCTCCACTAATTTAAACCACTTTTAGGTAAGTGATCCCTCCAATCTTTTAGAATCTTGTTTGTTTAGCCCTAGGGATGCTCCATTTCGTTTATTGGAAGATTTCGTTTTGTTTTACTTGGATTTTGATATTCTAGGGTTTGGATTTGGGGGTTTTTGTGTAGATTTGGTACCTTAGCTTGGAGAGGTGTTTAGAGCTCGATTTGATTTGCATTGGACCCAAGGCAAGTGGATGAATGGATTAATTTCATGTTTTCTTGCTATTAAGGATTTGAACCCTCATTTATTGCTTTTACCTAAGTCATCTTTATGAGTTTTCATGATTTTGGAAACATGCATAATGTTGGGCTATTAATAGTCTTCTTGGAAAACATGTGTTTTATTGTCTTGCTTTTAGATCATTTATGATAATTTATGGATTTTCATTTATTCTTGCATTAAATGAAATGGAAATGGTTGAGGAGTTAGTGTTTGGTTGGTGTGGTTGTTGGGAGAAGTAAATGATGGATTGAATGGGGTTTAAATGAGGTGTTAGAGACCCTCAAATGTATGCTAAATGGTTGCTCAAAGGAGGGTGAAAGGAAAGAAAGAGGAAGGAACGGACTGTGTACAGAAATCAGTTTCTGGACAGTTCGCTCGAGCGACCATGACACATCGCTCGAGCGAACCCGTCACAGAACCTCGTTGGCTAGAGCCAACCCTCTGATCGCTCGAGCCAACTTGATCCGAGCAGGTCCGCTGGAGCGAACCTTAAGTCCGCTCGAGCGAACCCCAGACAGAGAGCTGTTCGCCTGAGCGAACCTCCCAGTTCACTCGACTGTCATGGGTTAATGCCTAAGGGTTTGAAACTTTGTTTTTAGGCTTGGGGAGGTATCACATGGAGCCCCAATGCCATGTAAGGCGTTATATGAAGTCTGGAAGAAGGAGAAACCTCATCATGAAGATTTCATGAGGTTTTATAGATTGACCAATGTGTATGAGGACCCGGAATGTCCCTAACTCTTAAAGAGTACCAAATTACATCATGACCGACATACGGGACCCTATTCACACTGATTCAATTCTAGGAACCTCCATGTTTAGCTTGTAAATGTATGAGAAACTATTTGTATTCGATTTTCAACCAAACTCCTATTTTGAGATTTCAACCCACATGATATGACTGGACTGTTCCAAGAGTACTAAAAGTGATATGTTTAGCTTTTGCTAACCTGTATATGTCGACTCGAGATGAATGGGTATTTGTTCCTCTTGGCACCCCGTTTCTTACTATGCATATGATTTGATTTATCGTATTTGACCTATGAGTCGGCACCACTGAGCTTGGAAGACCTCGTCGATTTGATCCACCGACTTGGGGCTCCTTCCCCTCCCGATAGTCAGCAGTAGTTTGGAACCCGCAGAGTTTTACCCGGTTCGCTACCGTGGTCCCGCAGAGTATATATATATGTATATTATAGAATCTTATCGTTGTCCCTCCTCACCTTGTGTGACTGAGGTCAATGATCTCGTAGGGTATGTGCTCTCTTCACATTAGTGAGAGAGGATCTAGCTTTGTGTGGTTGCCACCTTGATACTCCCGAATCCTTGTAACCCTACATGTTTTATTGCATATGTACTTTCTTTTAAATGATATATTATTCTTTTACGAAATTCATCATTTATAAACAAGCTTTCTAACTCTTGCAAAATTCATTGTTTTATTATTGCTGTATCTCTTCACCCACCTGCCAGACCGTCATGTCTGATCCATTTATTTTGGTACGCAGGTCCCGAGCTTATTGCCATTGAGGAGGAGCTTGAGGAGGCGGTCGGTGAACCGCAGCGAGTGATTGAGGGGCAAGCCGACGATGTCATGTAGACATTCAGCCTTGCCTTGAGAGCGACACATTTTGGGGAACTTGTGATAACTTTATTTTGGGTTTCATTTGGTTGTATGGTCTTTGTTGAGCGTTATTTTGGGGCATTAATCAACTGATCTTTTGTAAATACACTTAACTTTACTTTTGGGGAAATATGCTTATGATCATTGCTCATTCTGATACCTTGTCGTGTTAATCATAAATCAGTCTTTTTTATGGAATGGAATAGTATTAATATGGTTTGCTACACGCTTCTGCAATCTTGAATATGTGTTTGATAAGCTTATAAGTGAGATGATGTGTAAAGATAATCCTCACCGCGGAACCCTGTGGGAAATCACGTGCACGGATAAACATTTTCTTAACTCCGTGTGCAGTTTAGCCAAAGAGATGCACGTGGCGCGGCATCATTAGTGTCCCGATCCCGGATTTGGGTCCCCTGACCCGGTCCGGGGTCACGACAGGATAGGTATCAGAGCGGGACATGTTTCAGGCAATTAAAAGAAACTAGAAATCTTAAGTACGTGGCGAGGATTCATTAGATAGAATCGTGTGACCAATGTGTGACCACCCTGTACTTGATTTATATGTGCTAACAATTTATTTTGCAGCGTTATGCCACCTCGCAAATGAGCAGCAAACAGTAATCACGTTGCTAGTAACAGTGAGAGTGCAGGGACCTATTGCAGAGGAACCACAGGACAACAACATGCTGAATCAAGTTCCAACAGATGATGCAGGCCTTGTTAGACCAACAACGTCAGGCCAATGAGAACCAGGCTAGAATCCAAGCACAAGCACATGAGACACAAACCAGATTGCAAGAACAGATGCTTAAGAAAGATGAGGATCATGCTAGGGAGATGGTTCAAATGCAGGCACAGTTGTTGGGTGTGCTAGAGAGGAGACCGGAACCAATCCCTGTTGCACCACCTGGTCCGGTCAACAATAGAGGGAATGACCCTAATGTGTTGTACGAGCGGTTCAGGAAGAGAGGACCAAAAGAATTCTTGGGGACCGAGGATCCAATGGCAGCAGATGACTGGCTTGAGCACACCGAGAACATATTTGAGATCTTCACATGTACGGGTGTAGAACGAGTACAGCTTGCAGCCTCTATGTTCACGGGCTTAGCAAATATTTGGTGGAAGACCATCAAGGCAGAATACAGGACAATGGCGGATGCAGAAGCTTGGGCTAACTTCAAGAGACAATTTGGAGAGAAATATGTACCTGCACATGTCAAGAGGTAAAAGGCAGCAGAATTTCAGCAACTTGTGTAAGGGAACATGACAGTCCTCGAATACCTCACCAAATTCGAGAGATTGTCAAGGTATGCACCGGAGTTAGTAGACACGGAGGAGAAAAAGATAACCAAGTTCCTTGAAGGACTTCACCCGATTATTGAGAGGGATGCTACCGGGGTTGTACCACCCGTTACCTTTGAAGAAGCTGTCAAGAAAGCATACAAATTTGAGAACTTCCACAACAAGATCATCAAGAACCAAGGAAAGGGTCAAGGCCAGCAGCAGAACTATCAACAAAGAAACAATCCGAACAAAAGGCCAAGGCAAGAGCAGAATGCACAGAATCTAGGAGCTTGCATCCACTGTGGAAAATATCATGGGAATGCCCAATGCCGTACTATCACAGGGGCATGTTTTAGATGTGGTTCGATGGATCACCAGATGAAGGATTGCCAGAGGCCAGAAAGGCAGAATAGATAGCAGCAGGGAGTGCAGCGTCAAGCACCACCTCAGAATACGTTAGTAGTTCAGAATCAAGTGTCACAGCCCCCGGACCGAGGTCCCGCTAAACGAGGCCTTAATCCGGGGACGTGGCGTGACGGGCCAGAAAATTCCGCCCGCACACGCTAGTTTCCGACAGGTTTTTGCGGTAAGGATTCCCGAAATCCGATCCAACAGTGATAAATAAGAATCACTTTCATACAAAGAACTTACGCGGAAGCATTGAAGCAAACATAAAAGTCTCTTACAAACGGGTAAAAGGTGAGAACGCACGAGACTAGCATCAAAAAGAGAAACATTTCATTTGGTAGGCCCCAAAGTTAGTTTAAAGTTGATACAAAAGTAAAGTTAATCATTAATTACAATCTTTTCCTAAAAAGTAAAAGCCAACAATGGCCACAACAAAATCCCAAAATGTATAATATCTATTCCCAAAATGTGATCGCAGCTCCAAAAGCAACCCGACGTCTAAACGACATCATCGGGCAGCCACTCGCCCTCCACAAGGACTATGGGTTCCGCCTCGAAGTGCGCCTCAACCGCGAGGGGCTCGACATCTGGCACCAAGCATAAAGGGTCAGACACAACGGTCTTGCAAGCAAATACAACAATAATAGGATGATAGAAAAGCAAAGCGGTAAATGAATGAGAGCCACGATTAAATCACGATTAATAACAATGACGAAGTAAAGATAAAAGATAAACATCTCGATGGTTTACAAATCCAATGTTATGATAAGTAAAATAAACAAATACCATGAGATGAATATTAAATGTATGAAAACAATGGCAAACCACGTAAAGCTATATTCTCCTGTTACCGAAGTAACCGGAGTAGACAAACCGTAGCCACTACTCGTGGGACCGGAACGACATAGTCGTTATCAAACAGAACCGTAGCCACTACTCGTGGGACCGGAACGACATAGTCGTTATCAAACAGAACCGTAGCCACTACACGTGGGACCGAATATAACCGTTGCCATGGTCGGTACAGACAGAATCCAAACTGCAGCTGGCAGACAAATTAAAGATCCCAAGCTGGATGATCAGTCCGACAAGGTGACCTAAGCCTAGTGGTGCCATTAGAGTGAAAGTTCGAAACCTCGAAACAATACAAATCCGTTTATAAGATACCTTTCCAAAATCGATAAGAAAGCTACTCCAAACAAATGCTTAGTGGCGAATCCGAGCAAAATAGGTGAGTAGTCTTATCAATATCTAAGTATGTGGTAAACCACTTCAAAACATTCAAAAGGATTGGAGAAAGAATCCGGACAAAAGTCTTTTTACACGGAATGAATGTATGATGATTCAATCGACTAGAGCGGGTAGTCTCGATGTACATTTGATCCCTTTATTGTCATTAGTAGAAAGTAATTTGGTGCCACGGAGGATCCTTGACAATCACAAGAGATGAAGTGTACATTTAGACTTGAAGGTTTCCCAAGTGGTCTTAATCATAGTCCAAGTCACTTCTCACAATAAATTCTAGGCTTGAAAAAGGGTTGAATGGGCTTCACTTATAGAAAAGAGTTTGGGGCTGAATTGGGCTTGGACATAGGCTTGAAGTGGGCTTGAAATTATCTCCAATAGTCCTCATTAAACGTAGATTTAAACCCCTTTTTAATCAGGCCCACAACTGGCCTTACCCAAGCTCAAACAGTCCATTAAATAAGCCCAAAACAGTCCTTAAAGTGGCCCAGAATTCCAGCCATAAAACAGTCCAACATTAGGTCTCAAAACAGCCCAGAAATTGATCTTGAATCAGGCCCAAGGAAGCCCTGAAATCAGGCCCAAAACAGCCTTTAAATGGCCCAAGAACAGGCCTGACCCGAGCCCCCCAGGCTGGGCTGGGCTCGCTCGAACGACCCTAGGTCCGCTCGAGCGGAGCCCAGACAGTACCTGGGTCGCTCGAGCGGACTGGGCTCTGTCCAGTCCGGCTCGGCAGGCAGATTTTTCCACTTTTTTTCATTCTTTTTGGTTCATTTTTCATTCCTTTCCTTCCTTGCACCATTCTACAATAACTTGGGCCTTTTCTCAACCTCCACAAATCATCAAATCATCATCCATAATTATCCAATAAATCAAACACAATACTTTTTAAGGGAATCAAAGTTTTTCCCCTTTTCTTTGAGCACCCATCTTTAACACAAGGAAACCAAATTTTCTAAAGAGCCAAGTGAAAACAAACTTCCAATGCATTGTAAGTCAATAACATAAATTGAAATCAATGTAACATTGGTTCATTCAATCAAAGTAAATCCTTAAATCACAGAAGATTAGCACATAAGAAGAAAAACCATGAAATAGGACCAAATAAGAAAAATCATCATATTAGTTGTGGAATCTACTTGCCTCTAGTCAAGATAGGAGTAAAATTACTCTTCAAACAAAGCTTTAGTGTCTCAAGCTTCAAACCTACAAAAACCCCAAAATTTTCCCAAGGAAAACCCTAAAAAATCAACATTTGTAAATCTCCAAGGAAAACCCTAGCATATGGGATTAAAACACTCTAAATGGAGAGGAAAACAAGAATCTCAAGTTTGGAAAGCCATTGCTAACCTTGAGAAACCCCAATGAAGAAGAGAAGCTTGAATGAGGGCCTTTCCTTAGCTCAAAATCCTAGAAAAAGGTATCTTTGGAGAGCTTAGAGAGGGAGGAAAGACTTGAGAAGATCAATCCTCCAAGAAAACTCCACCAAATGAGAGTTTCAGATGAGAGAGAGAGTGTGGGAAAAGAGGGAAAACCCTAGCCAAAACTCTTGCTGGAAATGAAATGAAGGAGAAGAAGGGTTCCCCTTCTTATAAGATAAGTCTTGTGGGCCCCGGTCTTCACCAAGCTAAAAATGGTATTTGCTGGCCCCGAACGAAAACGACGAAGAAGACAAAAACGATCAGCGAAATTTCTAATTTTCAAAAAGTATATTTTTGTCAATTTCTGAAATTTTCGAAATTTGGGTACAGATTTTGTGTGAAAGGTCAGTTTTGCCCTTTTCCTCGAAAAACGCAATTTCTGATCATTAAATCAAGTTGGCCAAAACATGAAAGTTGATGACCTAGATAAAATGAGTCAAAATACACAAAAAATGGGATTTTACGAACATCAAAGTTAAACTCCACAATTCACACACAAATCCACGGGCGCCCCGGCCCGCGTCAATCGTAAGTCAATGACTCTCAAAAGTTCTCAAGGCTAATCAAACATTCTAATCTAGCTTAATAAAATAAGCTAATCATCCACTAACCCCACTTATCCACTAATCACGGTTTAAACATAAATAAATATTTCAAACCTGGGTCGGGGTCTGACATCAAGCAAGGCCACTACAGCAACAACAGTAGTATAGGCCACAGCAGCAACAACAGGCCCGTCAGCAAGGGCAGAATCAGAATAAGAATCAGCGTCCTCAGAATTAGAACAGGAATGCACAGCAGGGCAGGCAACAGCAAGGACAAAACAGGCCACAATAGAGGGCACAGCTTTATGCTGTCAATAGAGCGGATGCAGAGGCGGAAGGCAATGTAGTGGAAGGTACACTTCTCGTCAGTGGTTTTGAGGCTACGGTTTTGTTTGACCCTGGCTCTACTCACTCATTCCTATCTCCAAAATTTGCTAAGTTGATTGATATGCATGCTAGAGAGTTGAGTTTCATTTTGACTGTGACTACCCCTTTAGGTAAGGAAGTTGTTTATAGAACTTTTTACCCTAGTTGTTCAGTCATGATAGGAGAAGTAGAATTACCTGCAGATCTCATTTTATTGGAGATGCAGGATTTTGATGTCATCCTAGGGATGGATTGGTTAGCAGGTTACCATGCTACTATGGATTGTTTCCATAAGACCCTGACTTTTAAGTTAGAGGAGACCCAAGCAGGGGTATTGTTTCAGGGAGAGAGGAGTAGTTCTGGTGCAGGGTTTATTTCAGCGTTGAAGGCTGATAGGCTTCTAAGAAGTGGTTGTGAGGGTTATTTGGCGTTTATCACGGAGGATAAACAGTCCCAAGGGGTGGAGGAGATCCTAATTATTTATGAGTTTTCGGATGTTTTCCCGGAGGAGATACCAGGATTGCCACCCATTAGAGAGATAGACTTCACTATTGAGTTGTTACCGGGGACCGTTCCGATATCTATTGCAGCCTTACAGAATGGCTCCGGCAAAATTGGGAGAGTTGAAGATACAATTGCAGGAACTTTTGGACAAAGGTTTTGTGAGACCTAGTGTGTCACCGTGGGGAGCACCAGTTTTGTTTGTAAAGAAGAAAGATGGTTCTATGAGAATGTGCATTGATTATAGGAGATTGAACCAAGTGACCATCAAAAACAAGTATCCATTGCCAAGGATAGATGAATTGTTTGATCAGTTGCAAGGAGCTGCTTACTTTTCGAAGATTGATTTGAGGTCAGGCTACCATCAGTTTAGAGTCAGAGATACAGATGTACCAAAAACTAGCTTTTCGGACAAGATATGGACACTATGAGTTTCTAGTGATGCCATTTGGTTTGACTAATGCACCGGCAGTTTTCATGGCATTGATGAACAAAATATTTGCGGAGTATTTGGATCAGTTTACAGTGGTATTTATTGATGATATTTTGGTGTATTCCAAGACCGAAGAAGAGCACAAAGAACATTTGAGGATAGCACTTCAACTTTTGAGGGAGAACCAATTGTTCGCAAAGCTTAGTAAGTGTGAATTTTGGTTGGACCAAGTCACATTTTTGGGTCATATCATCTCGAAGGAAGGATTGTCAGTGGACCCGTCCAAAATTGAGGCAGTTATGAATTGGGATAGACCGAAGAATGCATCAGAGATCAGGAGTTTTCTTGGATTGGCAGGGTATTATCGGAGGTTTGTATAAGGATTTTCGTCGATTGCTGCACCTTTGATGAAGTTGACTAGGAAAAACACACCATATGTATGGACAGACAAGTGTGAAGATAGTTTCCAAGAGCTGAAGAAGAGATTGACTACAGCTCCAGTCCTTACTTTGCCATCTGGGAGCGGCGGTTTCACCATTTTTACCGATGCTTCCAATGTTGGACTTGGATGCGTGTTAATGCAAGATGGGAAGGTAGTTGCTTATGGATCCCGGCAGTTGAAAGACCATGAGAAGAATTATGCAACACATGACCTCGAGTTGGCAGCGGTCATTTTAGCTTTGAAGATGTGGAGACGTTATCTATATGGAGAGAAGTTTGAGGTTCACTCCGACCACCGTAGCTTATAGTACTTATTTTCTCAGAAGGAGTCGAATATGAGACAGAGGAGATAGATAGAATATATCAAAGACTATGATTTTCCGATCAAGTACCACCTGGGGAAAGCGAATGTAGTTGCAGATACCTTGAGTAGAAAGTCAGTGAGCATGGCAAGTCTTCGAGGGACTTATGTGGTACAACAGTTAGAAGAGTTGGGAGTAGATTTTCAACCACTAAGAGAGGGTGTCATGTTGGCAAACATGTCAGTGTCAAAGCCTTCTTTCATACAGAAGATCAAAGAGAATCAGTTGCAAGACCCAGAGTTGGCTAAGATTTTTGATCATTTAGCAGATCGTCCGGATTTTCGTGTTGTAGATGGAGTTTTGTACTATCGAGACCGTTTATGTGTGCCTAACTTGGAGGACTTGAGAAATGATATCATGACCGAGGCTCACAATACTAAGTATTCCATACATCCAGGCAGTACGAAGATGTACCAGAACTTAAAGGGCAGATTTTGGTGGAATAACATGAAGAGAGAGATAGCAGCTTTCGTCTCTCGTTGTATGACATGTAAGTTGATCAAAGCAGAACATCAGAAGCCTCCAGTGTTGCTACGGCCATTAGAGATTCCGGAATGGAAATGGGAGCACATTACTATGGACTTCATATCGGGTTTGCCGAAGACTAGTAAGGGCAACAATGCTATTTGGGTCATAGTGGACCGTCTCACCAAGTCAGCTCATTTCCTACCGATGAAGACTGGGAAGAAGATGCATATGTTACCTTTGGCACAGTTGTTTGTCACAGAGATCATCAGTCGGCATGGACAGCCAGTTTCCATCACATCCGAAGAGACAGCAGATTTGTCTCGAGATTTTGGAAGACACTGCATGAGTCTATCGGTACGAAGTTACAGTTCAGCATAGCCTATCACCCACAGACTGATGGTCAGTCAGAGAGGACAATTCAAACACTTGAGAATATGCTCCGAGCTTGTGTGTTAGATTTCAAGACTCAGTGGGATGAAGCCTTACCGTTGTGTGAATTCGCTTACAACAATAGTTTCCACTCGAGTATTGGTATGGCGCCTTTTGAGGCTTTGTATGGTAGAAGGTGTAGGACACCTGTTTGTTGGGAAGAAGTTGGCACTCGCGGTTTTCATGGACCGACCATTGTTAGTGAGACAAGTGACAAGGTCAAGTTGATCCAAGAACGTCTGAAAGTGGCTCAGAGTAGACAGAAGAGTTATGTAGACTCTCACAGAAGGGATTTACAATTCAAAGAAGGAGATAAGGTTTTCTTAAAAGTGTCACCTACTCGTGGAACCTTGAGGTTTGGACAGAAGGGCAAATTGTCTAGGAGATACATTGGACCGTATGACATTGTGAGCCGGATTGGTGATGTGGCTTACAGATTAGCCTTACCTCCTGAGCTTTCCGGCGTACACAATGTTTTCCATGTGTCTATGTTGAAGAAGTACGTTCCCGACGGACTACACATACTCCGTTATTTGGAAATCCGAGAAGATGCTACATATATTGAGAAGCCTAAATAGATCATTGACACCAAGGAACAAGAGTTGAGAACTCGGACTATTCAGTGGGTCAAAGTACTTTGGGAGAATCATGGACCGGAAGAAGCAACTTGGGAATTACAGGATCAAGTTCAGAAGAAGTACCCACATCTCCTACCGGAGGTGAGTTTTAATTTCCATTTGGAGGACCAAATGTCCTAAGGGGTGGAGGATGTAAGACCCCGACCCGAGAGACCTCGATTAGAGTTAATTAAGTTGTGTTTTAGTTCTAAGCATGTTCAGTGGATTTTGGATTAGTTTGGGGATTAGAATAGCTTTTATAATAGCTTTGGGAATTTGGAGAGCCTTTTTACTTGTGGGACCCTTTGGGGGTTCTTATTACGAAATGTGTGAGATTGGGGGTTTACCGATGATTTTCAAATAATTGTGTTTTTAACCCCATTGGACTTATCTTGTTAGTCCCTACAACTTTCATGTTGACATCGTTTCCATTCGAGGAACTTAAACCCGACTTTTCACAAATTGAGGGCAAAATGGTCTTTTTACCCAAAATCTGGACACCGATTTCAATATCACCAAAACGTGCAAAATATTTACTTTTTGGAAACTAGAAATGTCTCCGATCAACTTTGTCTTCTTCGTCGAATTCGTTTGAATCCCCGAAAGCCATGTTTTTAGCCTGAGAAATCTTTTAAGTTGTAGGCCCCATCCCCACTTGCTATATATAGAGAGCTTCTTCTTCATTTTTCCATTCTTGCTAAAACCCTAGAGGAGAAGAGAAATCCCAGCCCTAAGGGTTTTTCCCTTGTTCTTCTTGCTTCTTTTTCATTAATCATCACTAGAACTCTTCCCAATCAAGAGATGGACCTTGCAATCTTCTTCCTCACTTCAAAAGCTCTCTATTGGTACCATTTATGAAGACATGCATCACCATTAGAGCTTCTTGTGAGCTCTCTCCACTTATTTAAACCACTTTTAGGTAAGTGATCCCTCCAATCTTTTAGAATCTTGTTTGTTTAGCCCTAGGGAAGCTCCATTTCGTTTATTGGAAGATTTCGTTTTGTTTTACTTGGATTTTGATATTCTAGGGTTTGGATTTGGGGGTTTTTGTGTAGATTTGGTACCTTAGCTTGGAGAGGTGTTTAGAGCTCGATTTGATTTGCATTGGACCCAAGGCAAGTGGATGAATGGATTAATTTCATGTTTTCTTGCTATTAAGGATTTGAACCCTCATTTATTGCTTTTACCTAAGTCATCTTTATGAGTTTTCATGATTTTGGAAACATGCATAATGTTGGGCTATTAATAGTCTTCTTGGAAAACATGTGTTTTATTGTCTTGCTTTTAGATCATTTATGATAATTTATGGATTTTGATTTATTCTTGCATTAAATGAAATGGAAATGGTTGAGGAGTTAGTGTTTGGTTGGTGTGGTTGTTGGGAGAAGTAAATGATGGATTGAATGGGGTTTAAATGAGGTGTTAGAGACCCTCAAATGTATGCTAAATGGTTGCTCAAAGGAGGGTGAAAGGAAAGAAAGAGGAAGGAACGGACTGTGTACAGAAATCAGTTTCTTGACAGTTCGCTCGAGCGACCATGACACATCGCTTGAGCGAACCCGTCACAGAACCTCGTTGGCTAGAGCCAACCCTCTGATCGCTCGAGCCAACTTGATCCGAGCAGGTCCGCTGGAGCGAAACTTAAGTCCGCTCGAGCGAACCCCAGACAGAGAGCTGTTCGCCCGAGCGAACCTCCCAGTTCGCTCGACTGTCATGGGTCAATGCCTAAGGGTTTGAAACGTTGTTTTTAGGCTTTGGGAGGTATCACATGGAGCCCCAATGCCATGTAAGGCGTTATATGAAGTCTGGAAGAAGGAGAAACCTCATCATGAAGATTTCATAAGGTTTTATAGATTGACCAATGTGTATGAGGACCCGGAATGTCCCTAACTCTTAAAGAGTACCAAATTACATCATGACCGACATACGGGACCCTATTCACACTGATTCAATTCTAGGAACCTCCATGTTTAGCCTGTAAATGTATGAGAAACTATTTGTATTCGATTTTCAACCAAACTCCTATTTTGAGATTTCAACCCACATGATATGACTGGACTGTTCCAAGAGTACTAGAAGTGATATGTTTAGCTTTTGCTAACCTGTATATGTCGACTCGAGATGAATGGGTATTTGTGCCTCTTGGCACCCCGTTTCTTACTATGCATATGATTTGATTTATCGTATTTGACCTATGAGTCGGCACCACTGAGCTTGGAAGACCTCGTCGATTTGATCCACCAACTTGGGGCTCCTTCCCCTCCCGATAGTCAGCTGTAGTCTGGAACCCGCAGAGTTTTACCCGGTTCGCTACCGTGGTCCCGCAGAGTATATATATATATTATAGTATCTTATCGTTGTCCCTCCTCACCTTGTGTGACTGAGGTCAATGATCCCGTAGGGTATGTGCTCTCTTCACATTAGTGAGAGAGGATCTAGCTTTGTGTGGTTGCCACCTTGATAGTCCTGAATCCTTGTAACCTTACATGTTTTATTGCATATGTACTTTCTTTTAAATGATATATTATTCTTTTACGAAATTCATCATTTATAAACAAGCTTTCTAACTCTTGCAAAATTCATTGTTTTATTATTGCTGTATCTCTTCACCCACCTACCAGACCGTCATGTCTGATCCATTTATTTTGGTACGCAGGTCCCAAGCTTATTGCCATTGAGGAGGAGCTTGAGGAGGCGGTCGGTGAACCGCAGCGAGTGATTGAGGGGCAAGCCGACGATGTCATGTAGACATTTAGCCTTGCCTTGAGAGCGACACATTCTGGGGAACTTGTGATAACTTTATTTTGGGTTTCATTTGGTTGTATGGTCTTTGTTGACCGTTATTTTGGGGCATTAATCAACTGATCTTTTGGAAATACACTTAACTTTACTTTTGGGGAAATATGCTTATGATCATTGCTCATTCTGATACCTTGTCGTGTTAATCATAAATCAGTCTTTTTTATGGAATGGAATAGTATTAATATGGCTTGCTACACGCTTCTGCAATCTTGAATATGTGTTTGATATGCTTATAAGTGAGATGATGTGTACAGATAATCCTCACCGCGAAACCCGGTGGGAAATCACGTGCACGGATAAACATTTTCTTAACTCCGTGTGCAGTTTAGCCAAAGAGATGCACGTGGCGCGGCATCATTAGTGTCCCGATCCCGGATTTGGATCCCCTGACCCGGTCCGGGGTCGCGACAAGTACTCTGTGGTTGAAGTTATAAAGTCCAGAAATTCGCAGAAGAAAGTTGATCAAGGCTAGTGTGCTTAAGATAAATTTCACCCCTGCAACTGGTGCTTTCGAGTCTTCAGTGGCGTTTGTCTCCCAAGATACAATGATTGGATTCACACGGTAGCAGCACTACAGACTGTGTGACGGGCGAACCAAAAGTGTAGCAAAACTCTCTCTTGACTCTGATGATGACCCTGATGCAATGCAACAACAGTGAATTGAATGAGAAAAAGGGCATGGACGAGATGATTTTTATAGCCTGCTTCAGGACTCTTTCATGGGGTATCCTTTGTTCAGTATAGTGACTGTTCAGTGAACATATGCTTCTTTAGACACACCTCTTGGGTTGGACACACCCTTTCAGATGCGAATGGACACACCACTTTGGACACACCCCATTTGAAAAAAAAATAAATTTTATTATATAAAGTTTCTCCAAAAAATATAAATGGGTAGTGGGCGGAGCCAGGCCCGACTCGCTCATGAAGTCCAAACCCAAGCCCATGCTCGGCCCAGGGCGGCGCGCGTGCGAGTGTGGTGATGACCCCACTTTGGTCTAGGTCCTCCATCCTTTCACAAAAGTGGGATGCCCCTTGGGGATCATCCTATACTACCAAGGTAAGCATATTTATATCCAGAGAATGTTTTGCTCCCAAGCAATGTGGGATGCAAGTTGGCCACTTCCTTTTGTTTCTATATTTAATATGCTCAAGTAGTGGTGTTAGGAGGCAGTTTTTCATTCACTCCTTAATGGATTAGAGCAACCAATTACATGTCCTTAATCTACTTCATGGAGTAGATCGCATTCCTATGTATTCCCAACTAAAAGGATAAGTGGGTCCCACTTTTATTTTGGCTCAAAGTTGACTAAAATAATGGGTGCTCTAACCATTTTTTTCCAATAATCCCCCACATGAACGAAATTGACTGAAAGTAATGAAATGGTATGCAGACACACACATAGAGAGAGTGCAATTGGAAATCTTCTGTATAGAGAAAGGTAGCTTGTGGCCTTGAACCTTCCCTTGTGAATTACTATCGGATTTACTGGTTGATCAGTGAACATGATGTCTTGAACTGTTCAACCTTTTTGCGTAAACCTAGACAATAGAGTTCACACAGAATCTTCCCGGACACAGTTGGTTCTCATGATTCTGTTCATTTTAGCTCTGAACAATGCTGGTTTCATGAGTACTTTAGAGAATTTAGCCTTATTATTCTCATAGAATCGGCCCAGTTCACACTCACATAGGCAATTCTTATTAAGAGTATCCTGTTATACCTCATCCGATTAACCAAGTTATAAGAATCGTTAAAAGCTTTGCTTACCCTAATTACCGTTGCAGGTATCACTATTAATATCATAGGAATGAGCTGGAGATTTTATCTCCATAGTGATATCGTTAAGTCACACACAATTTGGTTGTCCCTTTGAACCTAGATCTTGGGATCTCAGTCAACTAGGTTGGGTTGCCATTATGGCGACTTTTCATTCATAGGCTTTAAACCCATTCCCCTCGATGAACGGTTTACTTGCTCTCTCGCTAAACCTTTGGTAAATGGATCCGCAATGTTATCTATTGACTCTATGTGCTCAATCGTTATAATGCCATTAAAGAGCACTTGTCTCACAGTATTATGCCTCCGACGAATATGTCGAGACCTACCGTTATATATTTTACTCCGTGCCCTTCCAGAAATAACATATGTGAGCATGAGCCAGTACCGAGCTCCTGTTAGTTGAGGAGCTCCAGTGAGTAGCCTCCTTAATTGGCTACTTGCATCTTCTGTATGTGTGTGTGTTTTTTTTTTTAACTACAAGTTATTTCTTTTGTGTTTTAAAAGTCCTTCAATTTACTAAAGTGACTATTACTGAATATAATTTCATTGGTGCACATGCTAGAAATGTCATCTTCATCACAGGCAGGGGACCGGCCAACACAGATGAACACACACGCATCTACTTCAGGTAATTACATATATTCAAAAATAGTTTCATAGGAAGTTTAGGTTTAATAATCTTCTCTTTTTTTGCAAATTATTTCTGTAATTAACACTCATTGTTTAATAATAGTTCTTTGGGTACTTGTTTTTTTCTTTGGTAGTGATCATATCAATGATTTTATTTTCCTTTCCTTTGTTTTTGAAGATTCTTTATTTTGGGTTTTGTTGGTTTTTTCTTATATGAATGCTTGAGTCACAACTATTCTTTGAATTCCCATTTGAAGACTCCTGTTGCTTTGTCATAGTTTTTCTTTCCCTTTTGCTTTAAAGTTATGAGTTTTAGAGTACAATTCATTTAGCCAAGCCCATGTTGAAGAGATAAAGCATTGGAAAGTTGTGCATATTAAAGTGACGATGTGGCCAAAGCATGTCCAAGAAGCTGAAAATAGGGGGATGGAAGCTCTTTGAAATAGGGTATTCATGGATCTGGAAATTGTTCGAAAGGTTATATTGAAGTAAATCGGGTTGCGCGTGCCACCCTCTTGAGGGGTTGGGAAGCATAAATAGTTACATTATTTCTCTTCAAACATGGTATCAATGAAGGAAGAAGGCAGTTCATCTTTCTCATTATAATTGACATTTCTGTTGTCTTTTATTCTCTCTTTTGCCCTTTCATTAGATGGAATCATTTGAAGTACTGTAGTGTTCATGAGGGAAATTACACAGAGTGGTGCTATTGGCACCATAAATTTTTCTCTCCTCACCACACTAGAAGACAAAAATTTTTTTTTCCTAAACTACCCTTCCTCCCTCCTCCCTCCTCTCTCTCTTCCCTTCCTCCTCTTCCCTCCTCCTCCCTCCTTCCTCCCTCTCCCACCCTCCACCCTCTTCCCTTATCTGCGTCCACCCCCAGTCGCCGGCAGGGGAGCACCTGTTGCAGCCCAATCTCCCTCCCTGCCGGCAACTGGGAGGGGGAGGGGGAGGGAGAAAAAGAGTAGGGGAAGGAAGGAGAGGGAGGGAGAGGGAGAAGAGGGAAAGAAGAGGGAGAGAGGAAGAAAGAGGGAGAGGGCGAGGGAGGCCAGCCGGCTGGGGCTTCCGCCGCCGGCTGCCGGCCAGGGCTCCCTCCCGCCGGAGACTGGGGGGAGGGGGATGAGGGAGGGTGGAGGGTGGGAGAGGAAGGGAAGATGAGGGAGGAGGAGGGACAAAGGGGGAGGGGTAGTTTAGGAAAGGTTTTTTTTTCGCGGTGGGAAGAGCAAAAATCGTGGTGCCAATAGAGCTCCCCAATTACATATTCTAATGAAGCTTCAAGGCACCTGAAGATATATACTATGTATGAAGTTGAGTTGATCTGTTGTGACTGTATTCATCACAGAACACTCATCAGCAGGAGCAACTCATCAGCAAGAGCAAAGACGGGCACTTTTTGATGGAAACTAGCACTTGGGTCTACCATAAGTGATAAGTCCACAAAATTGTACTTTTAATTCATTAATTCACAAGAATTTGTGGACTTAATTAAAAAAATACATTGAATTAATAGATTTTCACAAAATCATGCAATTGGTCTCTCATGGTTGAATTTAAGTGAGAATTAGTAAAGATTTCATAAAAATGCATGTCCTGGTGAAATCGTCAATTTTTACATTATTGGACCCTATGCATAACATCATTCCTTTTAATAAAAACTATTATTTTCTGAATTAATTTTAATTGATGTGTTCATAAATTGAGGCCCGCAAGAAGTAGAAAATCAAGTGAAAAGTCAAATAAAAGAGAAATTGAAGAAGACCCGCCATGGTAGGACCCAAGGCTGTTGCAAAATTCAGAAATTGCTTCATTTAATTGTTTGGAGATATTTACACTTTCAAATTCAAAAATTGAAGAACCAAAGAGAGAGAGAAAATCTAGAGACTTGTGAGACCAAGACACCAAGAAAAGAGTTCCAAGATCCCATGCATTATGGGACGTCCAATGGTTGACTCTCCATGTTGGAGGACGTCCATGCATATATCCATTCAAGTAATACACACCCTGTGGGGTCCACCTCTATTCCATCTTGCAACAAAGTATTCGAATTTAGATTTAAGATTTTTATTAAGAGAGGAAGTGGGCCCAAGTTCAGAGATTTTCAAGCTACGAAGAGATTTAAGAAGGGAAGGTGTGTGCACTAAGAAAATTCAAGTTGGAAACAACTCCAAAAGAGTCCCAATTTTTACAAATTGGATTTCAATAGGCTTTAAAAGTTTGAAATTTTGCAAAGAAAGAAGATAAATCAAGAAGTGCACCTCCAACACAATGCCAAGCCAAGCACTCACACGTCCAAGTTGTCCCAAGTTGCAACAAAATCTGAAATTTCAGATTTAAATTATTTTGTAAAAGTGGGACCCTTTTGCTAGAAGAGCAAACAAATCAAGGAAATAAAGGTGGAGCACGGTTTTTGGAAAGAGTAGTTATGCAAATATCTTAAAAAGGAAACATTATCCAACATGGATAAAGACCTCTCCAAAACTTACCAAAGAAGTTGCAAAAGTTTGTTGGATATATCCAAGATTTTTAAGATTTGAAAAGTTTCAAACCTTGAATTTACGTAGGAAATGAGTTGGACGTCCAACAAGGGAGGCCCCAAATATCTTACGTGAACTCCTTTCACCCTTGTGTGGGGATGTCTCCCAAAGTATTGGGATTATATTAATCTCGGTGTTAGTGTCGGCTAATCACGCCTTGACCTTGCAAACGTCACCAAGGCGCTATCCGAGACCGAGACCGTTTTTGGTCTCAGACGCCCCTGACCCCGGCACCGAATGGAACTGAATCCTCACTGCGGTCACCCGACCTCGGCACAAAGTCTTCACCTCGACCACTCAGCTCGGCACCAGAGCCAGACTGCTAGCCGAGATGGATGCCGACGACTATACTTTCACGGATATCCAGCTAAGTCTGACAAAGCCATCTTGGCCGCCCCTCACCCCTGACAGAGCGGCATCCAGCGGCTACGTCCCATCAAGGTATGGCTCCAGGCCAGGCCCGATGGGACTAGGCCCAAAAGTCAGACAGGGTAAGGCCCGATTAGACCAGCATTTAATGCATAATGGGCTAATCGGACTGCCATTTAATGTATGGTGGGCTGACATGACAGCACCCCTGGGAGTGCTAAGACGTCATCATGAGTCCCACCATGCAACACTAGCTTCCTCCTCTATAAATAGAGGAATAATCTCCATCCCAGGTACACACAATCACAACCTGAGAGCTGTTACTCTGTCTCTCTTCTCCCTCATCTCCATCCTACTGCTTAGTTCCCATGTTGACTTAGGCATCGGAGAGCCTTGTGCTGCCCACAACCAGGGTCCTCTGACTTTTTCATCTTTTCCCCTTTCAGGTTTCCAGGCCACTTTCCATCTTCAAAGGAGCATCGAACTCGCCATAATCCTCATTACAAAGTCCGTAATATTTAGGCACTTACAGTTGGCGCCGTCTGTGGGGAAGCATTAACCGAATCTTCCCAAACATAGCCCAAACAACATGCCTCCCAAAGCTAAGAAAGGCGGAGAATCCTCAAAGGCGAAAGGCGGAGAATCCTTGAGGGCGATAATCCAACTGCCACCACCCCCGGGCCCGTCGCCGGTTGCTCCTCCTCAGAGGCAATCCAAGGCAAGGTTTGGTGCAGTTGCAGTCGAGGAGCGCCCTGACGCACACCTCTTCATCCAGGTCCCATTCCCGGAGCGAGTCGAGGATTCATCCCCGGAGGAGGAGGTTATGCCTCCCTAGCGAGATGAACAGTGACAGGAGCGTCCTCAAAAGGAAAAATCTGTAGCAGTCAGTAAGTCCCACCATTCTCGTCACTTCGCTGGCGATGGGGATGTCGCGGCCAAAAACATCCTCATCCAGGAACAAGAAAAGTTGATTCGGCAGCTCCAACAGCGGCTTCAGCAGCAACCTGAGCAGAAGGCAAAGGTCGGCCCCCAACCTTCCAAAAGTAGGCTGACCCATCGATCCGAGATCGACCTCAGGCAACACCTCGAGCACAAGAGTCATTGCCAGGCTCAGGACGAGGGCTCCAGCAACAATCACTCCAACAGAGGGTCAGAGCCCCTCTTCGAGGACAAAGAAGATGAAGAAGCGGGGCTTGACGAGCTCGTCAAGCAGGCTATCCGGTGCAATATGGAAGTTCTCTCTCGCAATCCTTTAGATTCGTAAGACTCTGGCGACGCCGGCTCGTCTCCTTTCTCTCGGGAGATCAAGGATTTCCTCTTGCCCAAGAGATTCAGCGTCCCAATGCTCGTCCATTATGATGGCACCTCAAATCCGGCAGCGCACCTCCGACATTTCACCCAGAAGATGTCAGTGTGGCGGGATGTCGGCCATTTGAACTATAGAGTTTTTTCGTCGAGTCTGGGAGACCTCCCCCTCACATGGTTTTGCAGTCTCCCAGAAGGATCGATCTCGAGTTGGTTTCAGTTGTGGAACTCCTTACTGGGAAAGTTCCAGGCCCACAGAGTCATCCCGAAGATGGATGGCGACATCATGGCCCTCAAGATGAGGTGGAACGAGAGTATCACCCAGTTCGCTAAGAGATTCTGGATTGTCTATAGTGAGATCGAGAACTCAAACGATGAAGTGGCGATCATGTCCTTCCAGCACGCCCTGCTGCCGGGCAATGACCTTTGCAAAGAGCTGGTCGGGAGCCCCGTGACCTCTGTGGAAGCACTAATGGCCAGGGTGAACAAGTCCATCGCCCAAGAGCAAGACGAGGTCAGGGCCAATGAGAGCTTCGGCGTCTCTAAACCCGTCTCCAAAGGCCAGTCCAAGCCTGAAGACCGAGCCACCCAGCATGACCGCCACCCCTCCAAGAAATCCTTCTCCAAAAAGGAAAAGAGGACGTTTTAGAGGGAAGAGAGGAATCGATACCGAGCTTCCACCAGCTCGGCAGCAGCCTCGTTTCCCAACGCGGATGACAGCAAGAAGTCCAGGCCATATGTCCACACAGTATTCGTGGAGCCTATCCACAAAATACTAAACAAGATTAAAGACCAGCCCTACTTTAGCTGGCCGCAGCCTATGCAAGGCAACCCCGCCAGCCAAAACCAAAGTAAGTTTTGTGCCTACCAAATGCAGAATAGGCACAACACCGAAGACTATTTCTCCCTCAAGTCACACCTTGAGAAGCTCGTCAAGGAAGGGCACTTAAAGGAGTATGTGAAGGGAGGAAGAGCAAACACCAACCGAGCTCAACGCCAGGATGACGGAGGTCACTCTAGCAATGAGTCAGAAAAAATGATCAGTGTCATCCACTTGGCTCCCGCCCTAAAGGGGAGTAACCAGGCCCGTGCCGAGGCCAGGAGGGCCGCACACGGCAAACAGGTGATGACTGCCGAGCTCGAACCAGTATTCAAGAAAGCTTGGAAGGAGAAGCCCAGGATCTATTTCTCTGAGGAAGACTTGGAAGGAGTCCAGCTCCCCCATAACGATCCGCTGATCTTCACCTTCAAACTCAAGAACTGCATAGTTCAAAGGATCCTCGTCGACCTCGGAAGCTCTTTCGAGATCCTTTATTTTGATTGCTTTAGGAGGATGGGCCTTAGAGAAGAGAACCTGGAGGACGCGCGGACTCCCCTGATAGGCTTCAGCACCAAACCAGTATATCCCAAGGGGAAGATCTCCCTCACAGTCCAAGTCGAAAGTGCCTCCATAACTGCCGACTTTCTTATGGTAGATGCGTCGTCTCCCTATAATGCCATAATGGGGAGAACATGGCTGCACAGCATGGAAGCAATACCTTCCACCCACCACCAGAAACTCAAATTCCCCTTAGAGGACAAGAACGGCGGAATAAAGGTGGTCACTATCAGAGGCGACCAGCAGGCAGCCAAGCAATGTCTAATGGCCGTCGTGCCCGGAGAAAAGGAGCCGCAGCAAGTAAATATGGCTGAACTGGAAGACGAGCTTGATAAGGTCGGCCACAATCCCAAGAAGAAAAGCGTTGAGGATTTGACTGAGGTTAGGCTCGATCCCACCGACCCCGAGCGCCACTTCTTAATTGGCAGTCAGCTTGCCAAGACGGAGCGGGCCTAACTCGTCAGTTTCCTATTCAGGAACAATGAGCTCTTCGCTTGGACCCCCTATGAGATACCCGACATTGACCCCGAGGTCATGTGCCACAGGCTCAGCGTGGACCCTCAGCACAAACCAGTGATGCAGAAGGCATGCGGGATGGGGGTACCACAGTCAGAAGCAGTAGCCGAGGAGGTCGGGAAGCTGCTAGAGGCGGAGGCGATCAGAGAGGTCAAGTATCCGAGGTGGTTGGCGAATACAGTGGTTGTCAAAAAGAAAACTGGGAAGTGGAGAGTCTACATCGATTTCACTGACCTGAACAAGGCCTGTCCCAAAGACAGTTTCCCACTCCCCAAAGTCGGTTAGTTGATCGACGCCACTGCTGGCCACGACAGGATGAGCTTCCTCGATGCTTACCGAAGTTACCACCAAATACCGATGTATGGACCTGACGAAGAGAAGACTGCGTTCATAATGCCCAGAGGCATTTACTGTTACAAGGTCATGCCCTTTGGGCAAAAAAATGCATGGGCAACCTACCAAAGGTTATTAGTCACCAAGATGTTCCAGGCCCAGCTCGCTCAGACGGTGGAGATCTACATTGACGACATGGTTGTCACGTCCAAGCAGTCCCAAGACCACTTGGCCGACCTGAGTCAAGTGTTCGACATCCTTAAGAGGTTCAAGCTCAAGCTCAACGCCTCCAAATGTGCATTCGGCGTCTGCTCTGGCAAATTTTTTGGAAGCCTAGTCACTAGAAGAGGGATTGAAGCCAACCCAGATCAGATCACAGCAATCCTTAGAGTACAAAGTCCAACAACGACAAAGTAGGTTCAGAAGCTGACCGGTATGGCTGCCGCACTCAATCACTTCGTTAGCAGATCCTCAGATAAATGTAGGCCTTTTTTTCAACTCCTCAAGAAAAACATGAAGTTCCATTGGACCTCGGAGTGCGACGAAGCGCTGCAGAGGCTCAAAGCCTATCTCTCCTCACCTCCCCTGCACTCGACTCTGAAACAGGGAGAGGTGCTCTACCTCTACCTCGCGGTCTCAGATCATGCGGTCAACTCGGTCCTCCGCAGAGAGGACGACAAGCAACAAATGTCGAACTACTACACAAGCAATATCATGCTTGACACCGAGACCAGGTACCTACTGATGGAGAAGCTCGCGTTGGCGCTCATCAGTGCTTCCCACAAGCTTTCCCACTATTTCCATGCCATCTCCATCATGGTTGTGACAGAATACCCACTCGGAGCGGTCTTCAAAAAGGCCGACTTCACCGACTGAATCTCGAAGTAGGCCGTCGAACTAGGGTAATACGATATCAAATATCAACCTAGAATGGCGGTCAAAGCTTAAGTTCTAGTGGATTTCATCATCAAGTTCGCCTCTCCAAGTTCGGCACCAACCCCGCTCGTCACCGAACTGGGGGGCAGGAGGCATGAGGACAAAGTCACTAAGACAGAAGAAGAGCGGGCTTGGAGACAATTCCTTGCTTCCACTTGGAAGGTCTTCGTTGATGGATCCTCTACCTCCAAGAGGGCTGGCGCCGTCGTAGTTCTTCAATCTCCAGAAGGATTGGTTATCGAGCAAGCCCTCACTCTTGATTTCAAAGCATCCAATAATGAAGCAGAGTACGAGGCTCTAATAGCCGGGCTGAATAGCGCTAAAATCCTAGGAGCTCTACAGCTGGCAGTTCTCAGTGATTCACAGTTGGTAACAAGCCAGCTGACTGGAGACTACCAAGCTCGCGACGACAGGATGGCAGCCTACTTAGCATATGCGAAAAAGCTTCTCTCGCAGTTCCAAAAGGCCGAAGTCAAGCGGATCGGCAGAGACTCCAACTCTCATGCTGACGCCCTCGGCAGCCTAGCTTCAGCGGTTGAGGCCGGGAGGAAAAGGATTGTCGAAGTAGGATCGCTGGAAAGACCGAGCACGGAGCTTCCCCCACCTCGGCAAATTCTATGCGTTAACCTCGGCCCGAGCTGGATGGACGTAATCGTCACCTTCCTTAAAGATGACCAGCTCCCCGAAGACAAGAACGAAGCTCGCCAAATTAGGCTCAAACAAGCTCGGTTCTGGTTGAGCCTACAAGGTAAGCTCTACAAGAAGTCATTCACCAGCTCCTACCTTCAGTGCGTCCACCCCGACAAGGTCAATGACTTCTCGTTCGAGATACATGAAGGAATCTACGGAAGTTACATCGATGGATGGTCGCTGGCATACCGAGCTATCAGCCAGGGGTACAGGTGGCCGTACATGCAGACAAATACGTAGAAATATGCCCATAGGTGCGAGAAATGCCAGAAATTCTCACACTCCCTCCATCAGCCAGCACAAGATCTGAGTCGGCTCTCCAGCCCATGGCCCTTTGACTAATGGGGACTGGACATCGTAGGACCTCTCCACCGAGCTCCAGGAAATAAGAGGTGGCTGATAGTAGCCACTAACTACTTCACCAAATGGATAGAGGCAGAAGCACTCTCCTCCATCACCGAGCACGACTCAAAGAATTTCGTTTGGAGAAACATCATCACAAGGTTTGGAATTCCATGAATCTTGATCTCAGACAATGACCCAGTTGGACTCCAACCTCTTCAAAACCTTCTACTAGGGACTCGGCATAAAAAATTGTTACTCCACCCCAGCATACCCCCAATGCAACAGTCAAGCCGAGATCTCCAACAATGTGGTGCTTGATGGACTCAAGAAAAGGCTCGACCAGGCCAAAGGAAGATGGGTGGAAGAACTACCAAGCGTCCTGTGGGCTTACAGGACGACACCTCGGCGCTCCACCTCGGCAACGCCTTTCTCTCTCGCCTATGGCATGGAAGCCGTGATCCCACTTGAGGTCAGCCTCCCGACCTCGAGATCGGAACTCTTCGACCAAGGCCATAACGACATGAACCTGACTCACGAGTCAGACCTAGCCAAAGAACGCAGAGAAGCAGCGGCTATCCGCCTGGCTACCTATTAGCAGCAGTTGGCCGGGGGCTACAACCAAAGGGTCAAGGAGAAAAAATTCTCAGTCGGCGAGCTCGTCTTGAAGAAGTCTCTCCCGTAGGACAAAGATCCGAACCACGGTAAGTTGGCACCGAATTGGCATGGACCATTCAAGGTCACCTTGATCTGCGATCGATCAACGTACAAACTTGAGGACATGGGCGGTAAACAATTACCACGACCGTGGAACGCGAAGCACCTCAAGAAGTTCTATTTCTAAATTGTAATTGATTTTTGAAGAGCAATAAAAGCACTCTGTTCTCTGTCTCTCTTTTCTCTCCAAGATATAGAACTCGCCGACAATGCCCAAGTAACTACACGTCTCGGATCTCCATTTCGTGCTATGAGAGCACCTCGGCACTCATGCCAGGTTGCCGACGCGCCCCTGGCGACAAGCCAATGGGTCTTCTCCATTTCGTGCTATGAAAGCACCTCGGCACTCATGCCAGGTTGCCGGCACGCCCCTGGCTACAAGCCAATGGGTCTTCTCCATCTCGTGCTATGAAAGCACCTCGGCACTCATGCCAGGTTGCCGGCACGCCCCTGGCGACGAGCCAGTGGGTCTTCTCCATTTCGTGCTATGTGAGCACCTCGACACTCATGCTAGGTTGCCGGCGCGCCCCTGGCGACGAGCCAGTGGGTCTTCTCCATTTCTTGCTATGAGAGCACCTCGGCACTCATGCCAGGTTGTCGGTGCGCCCTGGCGACGAGCCAGTGGGTCTTCTCCATTTCGTGCTATGTGAGCACCTCGGCACTCATGCCAGGTTGCCAGCGCGCCCCTGGCGACGAGCCAGTGGGTCTTCTCCATTTTGTGCTATGAGAGCACCTTGACACTCATGCCAGCATGCCAGCGCGCCCCTGGCGACGAGCCAGTGGGTCTTCTCCATTTTGTGCTATGTGAGCCCCTCGGCACTCATGCCAGTTTGTCGGCGCGCCCCTAGCAACGAGCCAGTGGGTCTTCTCCATTTCGTGCAATGAGAGCACCTCAGCACTCATGCCAGGTTGCCGGCGCGCCCATTGCATTTCTAGCAATGAGGCAGCAATCCTCATTTTTTGATCCGAGGCCAGCCTAAGGGTAGCTCGGCACCTATCCCTACCGAGTTCTAATACATCTCGCTTGTTTCTGTCCAAGCCTGGTCAGTAAACTGAGCGGTATGTACTCATATGTTCGGGGCATGCAAATCAGATTCTCTAGCCGGGCTTGAAAGAAACTGCGATTCAGGTCAGAATTAGCGGAAGACATTCATGGCTAATTTGTAACATGACAGATTTTAAAAATTCTGATTTGGACAGCATAAATCAGCCATAGTAATCGCATGAGAACTCCATGAATTCATGACCAACAAGTGTATAATTAAAGGAGAATGAAGAAGACTAATACCTCGAAGATTTGTAGACTTCAAATCTCTGAAAAAATAGATCCAAAGGCCCGAACTCAGACTTGCAATTTGCAAACAAGTTGCTGGAATTTTCTGCACTAGTATTGCCTTTGATCTTCTTCTCTATCTCACTTCCAAATCTGATTGGCTAAGATGGTGGGATCTTAATCTAGGAATTGAGAACTATTTCTCCAAGAAAAAATCTCAGACCTTAAGCTCTCATCTATCAAGAAAAGAACCTCCAAAGGGCTGGACGTGTGGCTCTCCCAGTGGCTTCTCAAAGTGTTGGACGTCCAAAGAGGGGATGGGTTTCTTTTATAGAAACTTTGAGGAAATCTTTCCTAAAAGTTTATCTCTCCTAATTCTTATGGATGTTCTAAAAGGAAAGACTTATTTCCTTTAAGAAACACTCCAATTAGAAAAGGAAACTAAAAGGAACTTCCCATGCAATTAGTAATCCTAGTTGTAGAACACTTACTAATTTTAAGTTCCTAATCCAAAAAGGAAACTTTCTCATAGGAATACTAATCCAAAGAGGAGTCCAACTTTCCAAGTAGAGAGTCCTACTCAAAGTTGGAAACCTTACCCATGGAAATCCTATTATGGACGTCCCCATTGATAATGCACACCATGGCCAACATACAATTTAACTAGAGTTAAATTCATGTATGCCATCAAAGGCCTATTTGAATTTAAACTCAAAATTATTTTTCTACTAAAATAATTCATCCAAATGTTATCTAAACATTATAGGAAACCATGCCAATCTTGGTAAGTGACTAGAGAAGGGACCAAAAGACATATTTGCCATTGGCTCCCAAAATGACCAAAATGTCCATGCTAAACCCATAGCAACATAAAGACCATTTTAACCTTAACTCATTCCACTAAAGAGTTATGGTTGAACTCCAAGGACAAATATATAATATAATAAGCTCGTCATAAAATGACGGTTGTCTTCGACCTACTAAGTGTAATGACCTGAATGCCCCTCTATGTAACATCCATAATCGAGTCAGGTTATGACTTGTACTATCAACCTTCCCGATTACATCTAAACCTTAGAACTTCATATCCTTAAACATAATCATCATTCGAATATCATTCTCTTGATCCAGGGGGCGACCCACAAGTTCAATATCCATATGGAACATCCATATACTAAGATCTTAGATTTTGATGATTAATCGGATAATTCTAAGGGGACGATTATTCCATCATCAGATGGCATAGATTCTTTATTGCATCTGCACGTCCCAACTGATCAAGTCCGAGTACCCAAAACACAGAGCTGTTGACCCATGAAAAGAATCTCACCCATAGTGAATTAAAGCACAAGAACTTGACTTCGTTAGTTCATCCACAAATGCTCAAGATTAAGAGCACCGGTCACTCAGTAGCATGAGGTGACTTGATCTCTCTCTGTGATAGTACTATTTTAGAGATCACACCTACCATGGTCCTGTTCAATGCATTACATATGCACTAATGAGATAAATCCGGGAAAGCCCTCCCATGACTTAGGTAAGTCACCCTGAATACAAAGAGAGTCTCTCATTATAACTTCTACCAAGATGAAGTGCCCAGCTCCATCTCTCAGTTATGAACAAATATGATGTTTCCAGTTGTCCATGAATTAGACCTATCTGTGCGTAGACACTACACACCTAATTCATTTACTAGAAACAATGGGCCTTACACAACCATACATATATACATGTTTAAGCATAAAAAAGTCATTCCATTAAATAACCAGTAAATATCCAGTAACAAAAAGATGAGAGTGCAGCTAGTGGGCTTTAGGGCATACACCAATCCCAACAGGGCTCACATACTTATGCAAAATATTTGAAAAGCAAAAACATGCATGACAAGGAAAGTGATCCCGATATTAGCCAAAGCAAACTTCAGCTGTATTGAATCTCCATTCATTACATAAAGCAACCAAGGGGTACAATTGAAAAGCAGGAACAAGAAAAATACATAAAAAATGAAGGCAATTAAAAATCTCCATGAACAGAACCTGACAGGACCTGCCTAAGGTCACGCAGGATCGGAGGTATGAGGAGTGGCAGCAGCATTGATGTTGATCCCGGCCTGATCAGCATTTGATTCTTCGACAGCCGCCTCACCAGCAGGGACAACGATGGGAGGGGCAGGGTTCGGCACCGGAGTTGGGTACGGGGGCGGATCCCTGAAGGACGGATGGCCTTCCGAAATCCCCGCCTCCTTCAGAGTGGAACACCATTCCTTCGCCCAGCTTTATCCCTCACAACAAGAACCCTGGCCTTATAGTGAGCCGCCATCTGCGCTTTGGTGTCCTCAAAGACAGCATCACACTCTGACTCGAGTTTAGCCTCGGCCTCATCTGCCCTTTTTTTTATTCAGCCTGGAGCTTGGCCTCGAAGTCATCCTTCAGCCTCTCTAGAAAGGCCTCGAGCTTGGCCACCTTTCTCTTTTCGGCCTCTGTCTCACCCCTCGCCTGCTCAAGCCCCGCCCTAAACTCATCTTCGGCCTTCGCTAGGATTTTGGGTGACGGATTCTAGAGATTCCTCGAGGCCGTTCTTCTCCGCGTCCAATTCGGCGATCATAAGGCCATGCCTCCTGAGCCTGTCCGCAACGACCATGGACTTCTGCACCGTCTGTCAAAGAAACAAGGCATTCAAAGAAAAATCACATAACTAAAACACTTGGCATAAATTGAAAGTTTCAACGAACTCACCGCAAAGCACGACTGCAACAGCGACCAAACCAGCTTCGAGTCACTATGCCTCTCTAGCTGAGCCATGTCATGGGGCAGGGGGCAGGCCCACCCGAGCTTCTCGAGAACGAGGGGATCGGGCTTTCGGAGAATGCGATCTTTACTCGACATCAGTCTACCCGGTTCGAGCAAAAAGCTCGACTCCCACGGATCCGACCCGGCAGATTGCGACATTATGGCCGAGCTGGGACCCACTTCGATCCTGGGCCTTTTATTTGATTGACCTTCTCTCCGTCCGACCTCAGCTGAAGGCGACCGAGCCTCCGGTCTTGTAGGCTGGACAGGAATGGATTCAGAGACAGAGGCCCCAACTCCGGCAACCGTGGCCACCAAAGATTCGGGGGCGGGGACCTCGACGACATCCAGGTTCGTGGACGCATAAGAGGCCTGAGGTTCTTCAGCCCCAAGCGCCAAAGTCTCAAGGTCCTCAAATGACAAGCGCCTAGCATGCCGTTTATCTGAGCTCGACGAAGGAGATCGGGTGTCCGACGCGCCCTCTTCTTCCATAAAGGGGTCTCGCGCAACCTTGGGGCAGAAGTAGAAGCCTCAGCGCCAGACGTTACCATATGATCGGCGCCGACCTCATCCTGTGAAGCCTTTCCCCTTTCGATGGGAGCCTCGGGAGCAGTCTGTTCTCCTCCGACCTCAGGGTCAGCTCCTTCCAGATTTTCTCCGCCAACCGGCTCGACCGTCCCCCTGATGTAGCCGCAGTACTGCGGCTTGTACCTTAGCAGCGATCAGGCCGCCCTACAGTTAAAGCCTTTGTAGTCCCTGACTTTCCGAAGCCAGACCTCGTTCTTCTGCCAGATGAACTGAGCAGCCTGTCTTCTCTTCTTAGCAGCTGCACCACAAACAGAAGCATCAGTTCGACAAGACAAAGAAAACGAAAAAACGGGGGGGGGGGGGGGTTGAAAGCATATCAAATAAAAAAGGATATGGCATTTACTTGGAACAGTCCAGAAGTGGCGGGGAATCCTGTAGGCTTTATCCGTTTAGTTCTGCCGAACTCCCAGTTACCCAAGACATACAAGAGATCATCCCCGGCATACTTGTTATAGTCCTCCAAGTACCGGATAAAGCCTTGCTGGTACGGCTTAGCTCGGAGATAATATGCATCTCCGAGCATGCATATGTCATAAACATCCTCAATATCGAAGACGCCGAGGTCGATGTTTAGACCTCATTCAGCTTGGCTTTGCCCATTATGATCTTGAAAACATTGGGCAACAGCTGGCAGGGGCAGAGGCACCACTGGCTGAGACACCTCCTCAGGAGAGGGTGAAGGGGAAACCGAACCCTACCTTCAATCACAGCCACCAGCGGGAAAGGCATCCAGCCTCCTGAAAAATCACGGAGGTTGATACCGTTGGGATCAGCCGCCCTGAGATGGACGTCGGCAGGGATTTTGTACGCTAACCTAAGTCACTTGATCGCCGCCTCATTCTCCAGCCAGTGACTGTAGATACCCATTTCTACCGAAAAAGAGGCTAGAAGCAGAAGGAAACCTAAACCCGCGGAAAAAGGCAAAGGAGAAAGAACTTACGAAGATGAAACTGAGATTCAAACCGACGGAGGCTCAATCTCGGTAGCACTTCTCTTCTCAGACGAATCTCTCCTGCAACGTTCTCTTCCTCTCCGGCGCGAGGCAGGAATAGGGAAGAAGAGAACCCTAGCCTCCCATATTTATAATGAGAGGAAGGGTACCCTTTTCAAAAACCCTAGGGACGCACGTGCCGGACGCCCCCTAGGGCCCCAATCAGCAACGCATGCCTCCTCGATGCGATTGGACAACCAACCGGATGGTGACACGTGGTGCCATCGGTACGTCTACATTAATTAGCGAGCATCATTTATTACCTTGGGCAGGTACAGTGACTACAGATAGAGACCAAACATCAGCGGTCAAAACCGAGATGAATTCCACTCTAGAAGGATCTCCCGTTTTGTAGTTCCCGACCTCACGTAGTTAGCAAACTCCATGAAGTCAGAAGCTAGGGGGCAATTGTGTGGGGATGTCTCCCAAAGTATTGGGATTATATTAATCTCGGTGTTAGTGCCGGCTAATCAGGCCTTGACCTCGACAAACGTCACCAAGGCGCTATCCGAGACCGAGACCGTTTCTAGTCTTAGACGCCCCTGACTCCAGCACCGAATCCTCACTGCGGTCACCCGACCTCGGCACAAAGTCTTCACCTCGACCACTCAGCTCGTCACCAGAGCCAGACTGCTAGCCGAGATGGATGCTGATGGCTATACTTTCACGGATATCCAACTGAGTCTGACAAAGCCATCTTGGTCGCCCCTCCCCCCTGATAGAGCGGCATCCAGCGGCTACGTCCCATCAGGGTATGGCTCCAAGCCAGGCCCGATGGGACTAGGCCCAAATTTCAGACAGGGTAAGGCCCAATTAGACCAGCTTTTAATGCATAATGGGCTGATCGGACTGTCATTTAATGTATAGTGGGCTGACGTGACAGCACCCCTGGGAGTGTTAAGACGTCATCATGAGTCCCACCATGCAACACTAGCTTCCTCCTCTATAAATAGAGGAATAATCTCCATCCCAGGTACGCACAATCACAACCTGAGAGTTATCACTCTGTCTCTCTTCTCCCTCATCTCCATCCTACTGCTTAGTTCCCATACTGACTTAGGCATCGGAGAGCCATGTGCTGCCCACAACCAGGGTCCTCTGACTTTTTCATCTTCTCCCCTTTCAGGTTTCCAGGTCACTTTCCATCTTCAAAGGAGCATCGAGCTCGCCATAATCCTCATTACAAAGTCCGTAATATTTAGGCACTTACAACACTCCTCCCATTTCTCTCACGTCATTATCTATTTATCTCTCACTCTCTCTCCCTCTCTCTTTTCTTTTACTTTTCCAAAGAGCACAAGTGTAGAATTCTTAGAAGAAAAAGAGAAAAGATGGAGGGGTAGATTTCTAACTTGTAATCTAAGGAAAAAGGTGTAAGTTTATTTACTTTTTTGACTGAATCTATCGGTAAATAAGTTCAAATTAAAATCTAATTTTTAGTTTATTGGTCTATTTTCTTTATTTATGTCTTTTTGATGCTTTATTTTCACATGATAGATTGCATGCTTAAACACCACTAAATACTGAAAATATTCGTAGGAAACTAGAATCATTTTGAAACTCCTTAAAAATTAATAAATCTGGATTTTCAGATTTTGAATATTGAATGCAATCACCCATATTTTCAGTTCTTAGAAGAACGATTGAACCTGGACCCTTAGATTGCAAGGCCTTTATTCAATTCTAATTCTTAATTTAATTATTTCTGAATTTTTAACATCTCCAATTGGTTTTCTAATTAATCTTATGATGGATGCAGTTTTTAGCTTAGGTTTATTAGACTAGGTTTCTAGTTTAGGATTTTTCTTTAATTCATGTTGTAATTAATATTTATTCAGACTTGTAATTAATTTTTAATCGAAGTAGAATTTGTGGTTTGTATAGATTCTTTTTATAGGATAGTACTAGTTTTCCAATAGGACAGGTACAATGTGATCATTGGCTCCATGTAGATCGACCCCGGACTCACCAGGATTTTAACTACATTGTGACGACCCTACACTCCCTACACTTAGGGCACGATCAATAACATAATCTATTGAGACTGATTAGGAATTCGGAATCAAAAGAATTAGTGGAGTTTCCCTGTTTTGCATACCCCCTGTTAGTTTGAGGGATCATGCAACATTTACATTATTCTCCTCATCATTTACTTAGTGAATCATATGATGGATTAATGCTGGTCCTTTCGATTGGGAACTTCTGGCATTTTCATTTCATTCATCTAGCTACTCTAAGAACAACTTCTACTGAGTATTTTGTTGGTCCCCTTGGGCCCCATTTTCATTCAATTGTTCTGTTGTTATTTATGTTAGATTATATGTCCTCAATCCAGTGGATGATGTAATTAAATTCATTTATTATCTTAATTGATTTATAACTTCATGCTTCATTCATGAGATAAATAAGATTTTATTTTATGGTTGCGCATAATTAATATAAAAATGACTTGATTGTTCATGAGATGGACATGAGCCCTTAAGTATATTAAATGTGATTCATGTATGTGGACGGGATTCACATGTAGGAGACATAGATCACAATTCTTATACTTGAAGTATTTCACAACCAGTGATGAGACTGGGCATCTCATCTGAAAAGGTTGTGGCACTGCAATTACTATGAGATAGTATGGTTTGTCTCAACCATTAGAGTGGAAGATTCTGGATTGTTGTGCTAGTACGTTGGATGTATTGAAGGACCATGAGTGGCACCTTATACAAAATATTGTCTTTGATTAAGGAGAAAACTCTCATAATTTCCAAGCAATCGGCTCTTAACCGTGAGGGAGTAATGGACTCAAATTTTCTGCAACGCATTTACTTTAACTTACGAATGAGTGAGGCCAACTGTATGTCAACACCTCGGTATATTAGGTAGATGGCAGTGGGACTGTGGGAATATATATTCTCAAGATGAAATATGTCCTCTAAAAGAGAAATACCCCTTGTGTTGATTAATGGAATTAATCGTCGCTAAGTGCACACCCATCCTGATGAAGAGGTAATCAAATGGTATCGATGATCATTGTGATTAATTAGGCCACAAGGATGATAAGAGGTGGATCTAATTTTGGTTAGACAATCTAATTCCTATGGATCCATGGATGTAATTGATAGATGGGCATGCTTGCAGTAATTGGAAAGTTTAGAGTCTTCTTGTAATTATTCTTATCACTGGAGTGCAATTACATTTATTTAGTAGAGTTATTTGCAATTAACTATGGATCTGAAACTTGCATGAGATGTGGGGCCTAGATGCTTCAGTTGGAGCCAAAACTAAGGAATCCCTAGTGGTTCCCATGCTAGCCCTAAGAAAGAGAAAGTTATATTCCAATTGGAACTCTTAAGGAAATGAGGAGTATAATATAGAAGAGAATTCGAAGTGAGACTTCTAAATGTAGAGGAGAGGTTATTCCAAATCTATATATAGAGAGGCTAAGGCTAGACGTCCCATAGCTTACACACCCAATCCTTGGACGTCCCCATTTGGTCCCCTCTCTCCCTCTCCCTTCTCCTCTGGCTTCCCCACTTGAGTGCCTAGAGTTTACTCAATTGAGATCCCACCATTCCTCTTGAGAAATTCTCTACGCGAGGGTCATATCGTGGAAGATCGCAAGGCCTAGTAGACCAAATATGCAAAAGGGCATTTCAAGTTCTCATTGCACTTTAACTAAACAATGGCATTCTTGTGATTCTCTCAAAAGTCTAGGCTATTTGGACAAACCCACTCTCATTTCCTCCCATTCCCCTCCCGATCCAGCAAAACCCCCTTATTCTCTTCATTTTCTCATTTTCTTATATTCTTCTTTTTCCTCTTTCTTTCTTCTATCCGCCTCCATGGCTCCCACAACTTTAAGCTCGCACCTTGGCACCTCCCTTGAGCTCTCACTCTCTCCCTCATTGCACTCTCACTCACGGCCAACCCTCCCTAACGAATCCCATCTTCTTCCTTTAGACTTTCCTCCTTCCAGTTGTGTCACACCCCGAAATCGGGCACTACAGTGATCCGACCTCGGGATGCGAAATTTTGAGATTAATTAAAATTTTTGGCTATATTTCCCAAGATCCGCGTGAATGAGGATAATAAAATTCCACACAAACTAAACATATTTTCGGGGAAGCTAAGCATGGAGTTGCGACCCGGAGCCCGTGGCCATCGGATTCCGCATCGCACTCAACCAATGTCATAAAGCCATCAAATGAGCAGGCTGGCACAAATCATAATTAAAAGAATACTGAGCTGGCAGTAACATGACATCTTATTTCCCACATATGTTAAAGTTACAAATAACAAGTGTCTTAATTACAAATCCCATGAAAAAGGCTTACAAAGCCATACAAAAATAAACAACTAACTAAAATGATACCCCGAATGATATTACGAACTCCGGTGCCAACTTGACATCTATATGACATCAAAGGCAGCCTCTCGCATCAGACCGGCAGCTCAACCGCCTCCTCCGATCAAACACCTAAAAAGCAGTAGGAGAGAAATCTGGCACCAAACAAACAGGGTCAGACACGACGGTCTGGCAAGCAAAAATTCAGATAATATGGTAATGGGCATTTATAAAACCTTATGGAATCATTGTAAATCCATTTAAAGAGTCCAAACAATAATAGAAATAAATCATGATAAAGCGATTGAAAGTCTGAACATAAATATCAAAGCAAATAAATGAATAGTATCTGAAACATAAATATCTTGAAAAGATGACTGCCTACGTAAAACATTTCATAATTGGAAATACATTTAAAATCCTGAATAATATAGACAATACGATAAAAGATCGATTTCTTATAAACATTAACAAATTCAAAGACTATAATGAGCATAAACAAACAAGAATCATAAAACAAAATATCAAACGGATAAAACATTGGCAAACCACATATAGCTATATTCTCCTATTACCGAAGTAACAAGAGCAAACAGAACCGTAGCCACTACTCGTGGGACCGGAACGAACAAAGTCCTTATCAAACAGAACCATAGCCACTACACGTGGGACCGGAAATAGAATCGTTGCCACGGTTGGTACAGACAGAATCCAAGCTGCTGCTGGCAGACAAAATAAAGATGCCAAGCCGGGTGATCAGCCGACAAGGTGACCTAAGCCTAGTCGTGCCTTTAGTTCTCAAAACCTGAACCAATACAAATCAAAATAATAATCCCTTTGGCTCATGGGCTCGCACTACAAAGCTCTGGCCCCATCTTGCCTCGAGGTTTATTCTCAAAATAATAGTCCTTTTGGCTCATGAGCTCGCACTACAAAGCTCTGGCCCCATCTTGCCTCGAGGTTTTATTTTCAAAATAATAGTCTTATCGATATATTTCCGAACTTGGCGAACCACTCAAATCTATCTCAAATCAGTTCATAGAAAAACATACAAATTTATGTGGTAAACCACCCGGTTCTATCTCAAATCACCGATGCTTTCAAACGTGATAAATCACTTAAATCCTTTCAAAATAATTTGCCGAAGGACACATATACATTTTCTGACTTGGAATGGAATGGAGTAGAATAGTGTAGAATGACTTAATGACTTACCAAGGGACTATCTCAATACACACTTAACTTTTAAACATTGATTAATAAAAGAACATGTTTGATGCCAATGAAAATCCACAACATTTAAATTTAAAATGATAAAGTGTGCATTGAGATTTGAAAGATCCCCAGGAAAATTTCACATTTAGTCTTTCTCTCATGTTCCCCATTCAATTCACAAATTTTCAAGTATCACAATTTATCCAAATCTTTCATGGGCTTTTAGGCATTAAAAGGAGATTAATGGGCCACAAAACAAGGAGGAGAAATGGGCTGAAATGGGCCTGAAACAGGCCTGAAAAAGAACCCGAAGACAGCCCAGAAGATGGGCCCGGACAGACCTGGGCCCGTTCGAGTGACCCAGGGTCCGCTCGAGGGCTCTGTCTCAGTCCGAGTCGAGTGCAGAAATGCACTCTTTTGTGCATTGTTTTGATTCTTTTTCCCACCTCTTCTCTTCTACAATCAATTTCATACATTCTTGGGCTTCTCCTCACCACTACAAAATCCATTAATCATCAATACACTTATCCATTCCATCATTCAAACAAATCCAATATAAACATAACACTTTCATCCACTAAAACCTTGAAATCTTTGAAAAACATTAATGACAAATCCACAATTTCCAGATTTGTTGCAAACAACAACTTAAGGGAAATAAATAAGAACCATTACCTAAGCATATCAAAGAAATTAATCTATCAATTAAAGAGAGGTAGTTCCATGAAGAAGAAAGGCATAAAAATTCCAAAACTCTCAAGAGAAATTATCAATCAATCACATTAACTGAATAAATACTTGCCTCAAGCCAAGATGGAGAACAAATCACTCAAAGATGGCCTCAACAAAGACTCTAGCTCCAAATCCACAAAACCCCCAAAATAATCCAAGAGAAAGCCCTTTGGTAGCTCAAACAAGGAAGAAAGGCTTGGAAGAGGGGTCTTCTCTAATTCAAATCTCTTGAAAATGGCATCTTTGGAAAGCTTGGAAGGTGGGGAAGAAAGTTTGGAGATCATTCCCCCATTTAGCACCCAAGAAGAAAGCATATATGAGGAGAGAGAGTGACTGGAAAAGGGTTCCAGCCACAGCTGGAATAGTTGCAGGGAATGGGAGAAGAAGAAGAGGGTTCAGCCCCATTTTATAAAGTGGGCAAGTGGGTCCCATGGGCCCCAATATTACAAAGGGCTGAAACTAACATTTGTTGAGATCGACGAAGAAGAAAAAATCGATCAACTAAATATTTATTTTCCAAAAAGTGTATTTCCCCCAAATTCTGAAATTTTTGAAATTCAAGTACAGATTTAGTGTGAAAGGTCAATTTTGCCCTTTTCCTCGAAAAACGTATTTTCTGATCATCAAATCAAAATGGCCAAAACATGAAAGTTGATAAACTTAATAAAATGAGTCAAAAGGAGTAAAAATTGTAATTTTCCAAAATAAGAATAATTTATCACAAAAAAATAAATCATATGGACCGGGTCAAACCAAAGTCAACGGTCCTCAAATCTCCAAGGCTATGAAAAATCTAGTCAAACCCAAAGACAAGGTCAAACCAACTCTAATCTCACTTAAAAAGGCTAAACCATGATTAAAACAATACTAAACAAAAGAACTGGGGGTCGGGGTCTTACAAGTTGAAGGTTTAGATTGTGAGATTGTATGACCTCAATCCAGTGGATGATCCAAATAAATTGATTTATTTCAGTAATTAATTTATATTTTTATTCTTTATTCATGAGATGAATGGTATTTTATTTTATGATTGCACATGACCAATACAAAGTGACATGGTGGTTCATGAGATGAACCGGAGCCCACAAGTATATTAGATGTGATCCATGTGTGTGCATGGGATCCACATATAGGAGATATAGATCACAAATCTTATACTTAAATTGATTCATAACCAGTGATGAGATTACGCATCTCATCTGATAAGGTTGCAGCACTGTGATCACTATGAGATAGTGTGATATGTTTCGATAATCAGAGTGTAAGACTCTAGATCATTGTGCTAGTACATTGGATGTTAGAAAGGCCATGATTAGCACCTTGTACAAATCTATCTTTGATTAAAGGACCACTCTCATAATTCCCAAGCAATAGGCTCTTAATCCCGAGAGATTAATGGACTCAAGTTTCTACCATACATTTGCTTTGAGTCGTCAATGAGTGATACCGATTGTAGGTCAACACATCGATGTCTTGGGTACGTGGTAGTGGGGCTGTGGAAACATATAACTCTCAATATTAAATCTATCCCATTAAATATCCCCTTGTGTCAATTAATGAATTTTATCATTGGTAAGTGCGCATCCATCTCAATTAAGAGTTAATTGGATAGTACTGATGATTACTATGATTAATTGGGTCACAAGGATAATAAGAGATGGATCCAATTTGGTTGGACAGATTTAATACAATTGATCCATGGATAAAATTGATAGAGGGGCCTACTTGTGGTAATTGGGAAGTTTAGGGTCTTCTTGTAATTATTCCTAGGACTGGAGTGCAATTGCATTTATTTAGTGGACTTATTTGTAATTAACTATGGGTCTAGAGTTCACATGAGATGTGGGGTCCAGATTCCTAGTTGGAGCCAAATTCTAAGGAATCTCTAGTGGTCCCCATGCTAGCCCTAATAAGAGAAGGTTACTAATCCTATTTGGAACTCTTAAGGAAAGGAGGAGTAGGACACGTACTAAGAATAGAAGTGAGACTTCTAATCTTGGTCTAAGAGGCAGTGTTCCATAAACTATAAATAAGAGGTGAGGGTTAGAGATCTCTACATACAATAATTTCTCAAGTTCCTCTCTCTCTTCCTTCTCTCTCTCCTCTGGTTTCCTACTAGAGTGCAAGGGTTTTTCTTCTACTTGGAGATCCCACCATTCTCTTTTAGAAGTTCTCTGGAAGGGTCATAGAGTGGAAGAACACAAAGGCAAGGAAGATCAAAGTTTGCAAAAAGAGTTTTTCGAAGAAATCAAGTTCTTGATTAGAGCACAGCCAAGCTCCTCAAGTATAGATCTACTTCTAGTTGGTTCTAATAGATGTTTAATGCTTGTGTTGTTTTGTTTTTTATCTATCTTCTTTATAGATGTTTGATCTTAATGCATGATATTAGGATTTTAGATCTTGGGGTTAGGTTTTTGGCTATATGGATATTTGATCCCTACTTCAAGTCGGTCAAAAGTTTTTAAATACTTATCCACGAGGCCCACCTACTTCCAACATAGATGACCTTCTCTCCCTCTTCTTTCTCTTAGCTTAGAATCTCATATTTACTCTTGGATTTGTAGCATGCAAACCTTTATTCTTCCCATTCCTTGGGTTTTTCATGTAGGGTTTGAAATCTTGTGGAAGAGTCGGTAGAAAAGAAGGATTGACCCTAGGCTTGTTGGATTTCAAAGGGGCTTTGCTAGAAAATGCACCTGAGGCAAGTATTCATGTGTAAGTTCCATTTCATGCATGTTGTTTGTATATAAATTATTATGTCTACGGGCATGATGTTGTGGTGGATTCTACTTACCTCTCATGCATGTGTTTTTTTTTTTTAAATTCTTTGCTAATTGCTTCCTTTGAGATGCCACGATAAGATTAATTTGGTGTTTTAATGCCAAAATGCATGTTATGTTGGAAACCCCCATATGAGAGGACCTTAGACTTGGCTAATGGCCTACAATTATGGGACCTATGATTAATAAGAAATTGAGCTTAGCCATTGCCTACCAAGTGTTTGTAATAATGTGTGAGAGACCAAACCATGTCAAAGGGGGCAGTGACCGTGGGCCATGGATACTCTTGGTCATTATAGGATTAAGGTTGGTGTAGATGATATTTGGGATCCACCGTGGATCATCGTGTTGAATGGTATAGTGTCCACTCCAAAGAGGGTAAATGAAAACCTAGGACTAGCATTAGGGTTGTAGATGACTCAAACTATGTGACACTTCATCAAACTCAGACCCTTATAACTACTAACTCTTGAATCCCTAGGCACTTAGTGTATGAACCATCCTACCTTGATAGTGAGGTGTCGGAAGCCCAAGCAGGAGGTAGGAGTTGTGTGTTGGCCCATTCACGACTCACTAAATCTTCGACCCAAAACCGTAACTGCACTGGTGCCTTTGCATGACCCTTGACCTAGGGCCTCGGTGGACCTTGGACCCCTAGACCATCTTTGTTACTGTTAGGCATGGAGCACCCTTATAACATATGATTGTGCCTCGTTTGTTAGGACTACTAGACACTTAGGAGGCAAGTATAGGGTAATGCTAGCTAAGGGTATATTGATATGGAGCTTTGAGTGTCCACTACCTACAAAAGCACCAAGAGAATCATTTAGGCACCACGGGCTCTATAGGGATCATATCCTTATCCAGTAGCACCCTTGTAGGAGGATATCTATATCAGAACCTAGGTGTAGTGTAGTAATGTGCCTTGTTAAGTAAAATGGATGACACATATATACACTTGCACACTTCCCACTCTAAATGAATAATAAATTATGTCTTTTATATTATATGATTGTGCCACCGCATTATGCGGATAAATATTTGCTTTGCTTTACGCACGGTAGGTATCTTCGGATACTAAGACATCCAGCATGCAGGTGTTGGGTGCTGTAGGTGTTGCAAGACACCGAGTTTGGAAACCCAGATATTTGGATAGTAGGGCTTTAGGTTGGACCAGATCTGAGTTTGATTATGGTGCGCATTTTAATGTGAAGATAAGTACATTATGAGTATATTTGGTGATGATGCACACTTGATTATGACGTATGGTTGTGGTGGTGTGGAGTGACTAAGATGTTGGATACAGATTATTATATGTGGATTGATGTGAGTGTGCCCGCCCCATTTACTGTGTTTGATATAGAGTGTGTTATACACTACCGTTCGATGTGAGTATGATGGGATGGCTTATATCATTTATTATGTTGTAAAGCTTTGGTGTGTATGTTACCTTGCCCACATTAAGATTGTTTGGTTTAATAACATTGTAAACATAAATTAAAGTAATAAAGAGCTGAAGTGAAAAATAAAGTGTGTGCGCATGGCAATTCTATTTCAACAACTAGAGATCCCGGGCATTACACTAAGCTTCTGGTATGTCCAGTATGCGGACTGCCAGTACTCCTGTCTATAGAGAAATCACAAAGCATGTCCTTATTTCTGGAGGGGAAGAAGGCCGTTAAGAACATCTTTTTCCCCTTTAGAAGAGGTTTCTCATGCATGACATTCCTTTCAATTCTCTCTCTCCCTTTTTTTATGCCCTCTTGGGATCGGAGCCACATCTCCTTTTACAGGTTTCCTTCGCACGTGATGTCATTCCTGCCTTTGTTTAGAGACGAAGGCAAACCCAGAGTCAGTTACATCGTCTACCTTCCTCTCCTCACCTTTATCAGTCAAGGGACATCGTTGCTTTTCGCTCCTTTTCTTTTACTGGCAGATGAAGGCAGGGTTAGAGCCCAGCCTTTGCCAATCTTGACGAAGGCAGGATTTCCCCCTCCTCGCTCTTTTCAACCTACTAGAGGTAGTGGGCCCTGCGGCAGTTTCCTTTCGGCTCGAAATTTTTATGTGCCTACAAACATGCATAGTAGATATGGGTATGTCTAGATGTTTGGTTGCTAGGTTGAATTGAATATGTTACGTATAGTAGCTATGTGCACGTCTCGACATTGGATTACTAGGTTTGGATGGGAACACCGGTTGATGGATTGTAGGTGTTATGATGGCCTTGAGAGGCCTTAGGGACGAGACTACCCTAATATTGTTTGTTACTGTTGTTGCCTATTGTCACAACCCCAAAATTAGGATATGATTAAGGGGTTGTGATACTAGGGACTACTGTAGTATAATCTTTCATTTTTCCCAGGATCTGCATAGGTGAGGATACAAGGTCCATCATAGTCATGGAACATTTAGCGGAAGCTTGCATTGCGGTGCTTATCAGAATCCGTGTTTCATCACTGATGTCTTACTAGCCATATACTACTGTACAATACCTTATCAGACTAGTACAACATAGTTGGGTGATCGATCCCCACGTGTAGGGTGCGATTGTGGTAATAATCTAGTAAATTCAGGTCAATCCACATGGAACAATGCTTTTTAAGAAACCTTCCAACTTTGACCTGTCCTAAATAAACATTGAATCTGGCCTAAATGAAAACTAATTAAATTACATCAACTTTGTTAAAATAACTGAATGTAAAAAGTTTAATTATAATGCTTTCCAAAAATAAAAGAACTATTGTAATAAAGGAAACCTAATCTAAGCAATCCTAAAATATCTAAAAACCTGCAAAAGAACACACAAATCAAACAACCAATTTAATATAAGAAAAATCAAAACAAACTTTCCTAAATTAGATCCTACTTACCAAAATCAATCTTTATACAAATATGAATTATCTATAATGCCATAAATGCTAACATTAATGCAATTTTATGCAAGTTTCTAACTATATGATGCATGCTGTAAAAATTCTAAGTTGGAAACTATTGCGCAGCCCCAACTTTGCTTGACTGTACGACAGGCCTAAGAGGATATGAACCTAAATCCAATCACTGGAATCAATACTCTTATGATGCATGAACACAATAGAAAAAGAAGAATGCAAAAAGGACTTCAAATAAAAAATATATGATCACCTAAAGATGCCTAGTTGAACAGTTTTGTGTTGGAAATCTGATTGCAGGCTTTGCTGGGTACCCCTGTTTATGCCTCTGGTTGACACGGTTTTTGAGGTTATTTTTGGCTAAAATTCTGGGGTTTCAAAGAATTGTGTCCAAATATTAATTATGCAAAGTTTCAACAGAAACTAAGGTCGTTTGCCTAATTTTCAAATCGCACACTTTTGAGAGAAAAATAGCCTGAAACTGCTACAACAATGTTGTCTTCTTCACTATTCATGTACAAGGTCCGAATTTGATCTTTCTAATCAGTCATCAAACATTGTGATTTCAGCCTCAAAAGCCTGTTCTAATGTAATTTCTAAATATAACGCATGTACAAAAACACTTTCCAGCCATAGATTATAACAAGTAACAAAAATAGTAAGTTTTTACTAAACGTGGAAAGATGCAAGTTGGGGTTTCTAAATCAAGAATTTGCAAATAAAAAGATGATCAGAATATTAACTTAAAATAAAAAAAAAGGGGTGGAAAAAGTAAGAAGCGGAAAAGATGTATCAAAGATCTAGAAACTAGGCGATCATATAAGTATTGAAAATGCGATAATGAAGTCCTCTCTTCTCATAGTAGGAAAAAAAAGAAAGAAATGCAAGTGATTACCTAATGTCTCTTGACTTTTAATCCATTTATTTTATTTTCAAAAACCTAGATCTAATCATGTGAAATATTGTCTCCAATCAAAACACATAAAAGAACTAGAAAGACAAAATTAAACCACTTACATAAAGAACATGCATAATCAATCCAAATAGTGTCTTTATTCCTTGATCTTTGAGTAAAAGAAATTAATATTCTTCAATCTTCATCATTCTCTCAACATGGTCTCTCAACCTATGCCTAAAAGAATTAAAAGAAAGAAGAAGAAGAAAGAGACTTAGAGAGAGAAAGGAGAACTTGAGTGGAATGGAATGGAGAGAGAGAGCCTTCAAAATTGCTACCAAAAGTGTTGGACGACCAGCCCGGGCTGGTCTCTTTATATATATATATATATATTTTAATGCCCTTGTTGCCAAGAATTCCCCTCCTTCATAGGGCTTTTGTTTCCTCTTTTGCTTTGATTCTTTTCTTCATCTCCAAGCAATTCTTATCTCTTTGGAAAGACTTTGACTTTGAGAGGATTTCCTTGCCTTACTGAATTCCTTGGAGAGCAATTGTTTCTTTGTAAAGTCCAAGAATATCTCAAGAGATTCCTACATGATATGCATGGGAGAGAGCTTTCCAACAATTCAAAATCTTTGAACATAATGAAGGATTCCATGCATGGGACGTCCTTTACATGTGTGAGACCCATGTGGGACCCTACTTTGACTTAGAATAAGTCAAATTCATTGCATATCTTGTGCTGATGTGGATTCCCTTTCCTGACATGGTCTTCATGGATAATTCTTGCCTTTGAAAATTTTCAAACTATGGAAGGCTTTGATGTTAGACTTTTGGAACACTTGTGGGCCCTATCTTTGAACACGTAACACTTAGTGGGTCCCCAACATGGGATGTCCAAGCTTGTCTTGAGAATGTTCCAAATCTGGATTTCAATTTTTATCTCACATTTTGAACACCTGATGAGCCCCACTTTGGATTTGTCTTGCTTTTAATGGATCTCAACTTAGCTGGTAGGCGTGTGTAACGTCCCCCACCATCTTGGGAATTCTTCAAAATCTAATTCTTTGATGTGAGTTGTAATATTGGATGAATGGTGGACCCCACTTTCTTGATTTATCCTACAAATTAGAATAGGCAATTTTTACATTAATCATATATAAAAGATAAATATGAATCATGCATGGGACCCTACATGCCTAATGATGCACCCAAATGACAAACTTTCCAAAAATAGCACATGGTCCCAAAAATAGCAAGTATGCATCGATGAAGCCAAAAACTAATTTTGGGGGTGATGAATGATATGAAAAGTCCCAATTTCACAGAAATCATGCAATTCAATGAATTTTGACCAATTCTGACCATTTTCCCAAAAATATCCCCTAATACATGTAATTAAGTGCAATTCTATGCAATTAAACCTAATTAAGTCCACAAATGCTCATGAAATGATGGCCTAATGACCTAATTTTGTGGACTTATCACATCCCTCAACCAGCTTTTTACTAGTCCCTTAGCAAAATAAGCGATAAGGAATAAAAATCACTAAACTAATCCTTAGGAAAATAAACTAATGCAGAAAATAGAAATGAAAAATACCACTTTCGCTGGCACTCTCGACTACATTTAGCGTATGCAGTAAGCCCTTAAACCCCTTGGTTCCCCCTAGTGGACGAGTTGTGCCTCGTGAGGTTTTGCAGTGAATATACCCACAAAATTCCTTTTTTTTTTCAATCAAAGTAGAAACCTAACAAAACCAGGGGAACTTCTGCAGATGAAAATTTACAAACACCAAATATTCTCGATTCTTGGGATTTTTCAAAGGCAAATCTTAAATTAGGTTCACAAATCTCATCTTTTGGTCAGAAATTCTCGAAATCATGCTGAATTGATTGTGCATGGTGATAAGTGCGTATACTAAAAAAAAAACATAGGTATCAAATGATCCACCAAAAATTTCTATGAAAATGATTTTTTATCCAAAAGTCTGGGCCACCTAACCTTAGCAAAGAAAAATAGCTTTCCTCTCAAAGCGACCATGACGGCTTTCACACTACTATTTTTTTCAAAGGCCGTAAATTTTTTTTTCAAACACACACATGTGACTGTGCAATGCCTAGGTCCCTTAAGCTTTCTAATTAACCCATGTAATGAACGTAAGGCCAATGACTCCCAAACCAAATATCTTTAGGGTACTAGGCATGTAAATACCCCTACGGGCTTACTAGCTCGGGTTAAAAGGCTACGAACCCAAACTAGTCACACAACTTCTTATTCTTTTCAAGACTTATAACTAAACACTTTCTTCTTCTTCTTCTTCTTCTTCTTCTTCTTCTTTACGGTCCCCAACAATAGGCAGCCCTTTCCATGTGCCTGAATTAATTCAATGGTTTGTGGCTGATCAAGCCACCCATATGAACCGGGAAACTGTGAAACTAAGGGTCGGTTTTATATCATATTTTCAATCCAATCGTCAAAGAAAACAGAAATCATAGCTTCACATTCAAAACCTTGAAACGTATACAGACTGTGTAAAAGTGAGGGATCAAATTTCAGCACTTTTCCAAAAATCCTTTCCTTAAACAAAACAATGAACCATTATATTTTTTCCTCACCCAAAGCTTCAAAAATTCCAAAATTTGAGGTATCTTTGTTTTATAAAAAATATCTCGAGATTTCCTTTTTCTTTTGAAAACCCTAAAACCAATAGAAATAGCAAAAAATTTGAAAAGTTTTAGAAACATTTCCTAAAAAAAAAAACTAAAACTAAAACACAAATGTGTAAAAATTCTGTCTGACAACAGACAAGTGTGCTTATCCCCACCCCCCAACCTAGCATGAACATCATCCTCGATGTTAAAATGAATGAAATGCAATGAAACGTATGAAACATTATGATTAAAAATATCGGAGGGTAAAGTGAAGAAGTCACCTAAGAATTAGAAACTTTTCAGAAACCCTGTCCATGGTTAGACAAAACACACAAAAACAAACAAGAAACAGAAAAAATAGAAGCTACACTACTGGGTACTCAACAAGGAACCCACCTGGATCCCAAACAAGATTTTCCTCTACACATTGGACAAAGACTAGATGAGAATTTTCAGCAATTCGGACCACACATTTCTTATCCAATGGTGAGAAGGTAACCAACATTAAAGTCTCTTCCTTTAAAAATGAACCATGTAAGTCTGAAGGAAGAGATTGCATAGATGAGCTTCGTGGTTCAAGTGATTCCCGTGCATGTAATTCCTCAAAATCGAATATCTCAAATTCTTTTATCACAGGTGTGGAACATGTGGTGGCAATGTCAACATTTGAATGTTTGGAGGGATCCACGTATGATTCTGAGAATTCAGACTCGAAGGCCTGAAGAAGGCCATTTTCCTCAAATTTGGCAACAGGGTCCTCCTTAGGGCCCACAATGTACGCATTTTCTATTTCCCATAACGATTGATCATTAAAAGCTAAGGAATGAGTAATGCATGAGTTCAATGATTTCAAATTATCAGAGTCGGGAATCTGAAAAACATCCACAAAAGTTTCAAACCCATAAGGAGGATCAAAATGTATATTTTTTATTTCCTTCAAAACTGGAACATCAAATTCTTGGAAATGAACAATACTTGATTCCATTATTGTGAAAGAATCAGAATCTAAGAGGGACTCCCGAGAGTCTTTCTCTAAAATCTCTTGGTGGGACCATCTCAACCGTTGGGGAAAAAGGATTGCGGGCTTATATGGTTCAGAGTCAAATTATTTTTTAATCATACCACCAACACTACTCTCATCTCCACCCTTAGATATGGATTGTGCATTTGTATGATCCCGTAATAAAAAGTGGTCAAGGTTTATCGGATCATCTATTTGAAGATCATCTTCACTAGTAAGGGTGACGTCCTCTTGTATCATATGACAAATTGAAGCTGTTAGGTCTCGTAGTTCTTGCTTGATGGTTTGATTGAATTCATTTTGGTTCTGAATAAATTCATTTTGATTCTGAATAAATTTAGTGATCATATCCTCCAAAGACTGCACCTCCGGGGGTGGTGGTGGGGGTACATATGAGCATTCGGATGGTGTTTCATATGACCATTCGATTGATGGGGATACAAATGGCATATTTTGCACATATGACCCATTCGGAGTATGTTCTTGGGGGAGATTGGAAACATCATCCATGTGCCCATTTTCCCAACTGTAATCATAATGATCATCCCATTGTGGACTATGCATGTTACCTATGTTATTGGAACAAGGCCATTGATATGCGTTGGCTTCATCCTCGATTTCTCGCAACACCTCTATGTAATAATCGGATCTTGTTGAACAAGTCCATGAAGATTGGGTGTTGTATCCACATCCTCCCCACACGTTCATAGATGAAGAAGTGTTCGCATGTGTGGGGTATAGGTAATCACGCAAGGACCTTTTGGGTTGGTCATCTTTCATTACGTGCCAATTTGGTTGGAGATTATCATGTAGGCTCTTAGACGGTTGGGTCCCACTAAAATTCTCGTATCTTTCATATTCTATGGTGTCACTAGATGAACCTGAAGATTTTGAGAAAATGAGATTTTCAAGTGCCCAGTTGATTTGAGATTCCCTCTCTTGGAACATGGTTCAATTATGGAATCAAGAGGGAAGGCTGGCTAAAAAAAAAATTTTATTTTAAAAAATTTAATGAAAAACAACTAACCTGGAACAAACACGTAGTCACTCTTAAGGTTGTAGAGTACACCTAGGCCTCCAATCCGGTCCTATGAAACCAACTCAGCTAGGTAAGCCCCCAGGTCAGTGGTGGGGTCACAACGGTCCTGTTTAAAAACCACTTTTCTTGAACATAAAATGTCTCCCGTTACTTTCCTTAATACTGAGGTGATCAAGGAGCGCAATTGGTGTAACCTTGAGTGGACTTTCCTTCCATTAGAGTGTCCTACCAAAAATAAATCCTAAATAATAATAAAAAATTAGAAACTTTTTGGTAACTTTTTGAAATTTTTGAAAAATCAATTATGCGAGTTGCTAACATTCCATGCACCTTCCTATTCCAAATTAGGGCAGTTTGTCATTCAATGCATGCACCCTCCGATTTCTAGCAAGATGCCAAAAGTAAAGCACAATTTAAAATAGGAAAGTTAGAAAGTTACCTTTAATAGTGCTCCCTGGCAACGGTGCCAAAAACTTGATCGATCCCCAAGTGTTGGGTGCGATTGTAGTAACAATCTAGTAAATCCAGGTCGATCCACAGGGAGCAATGCTTTTTAAGAAATCTCCCAACTTTGACCTATCCATAAACACTGAATCTGGCCTAAATGGAAACTAATTAAATTACATCAACTCTGCTAAAATAATTGAATGTAAAAAGTTTAATTACAATGCTTTCCAAAAATAAAAGAACTATTGTAACAAAGGAAACCTAATCTAAGCAATCCTAAAATATCTAAAAACCTACAAAAGAACACACAAATCAAACAACCAATTTAATATAAAAAAAATCAAAACAAAGTTTCCTAAATTAGATCCTACTTACCAAAATCAATTTTCATGCAAATATGAATTATTTATAATGCCCTAAATGCTAACATTAATGCAATTTTATGCAAATTTCTAACTATATGATGCATGCTGTAAAAATTCCTAGTATGGAAACTATTGTGCAGCCCTAGTTTTGATGGACTGTATGATAGGCCTAAGTTGATATGAACCTAAATCCAATGGCTGGAATCAATACTCTGATGATGCATGAACACAACAGAAAAAGAAGAATGGAAAAAGGACTTAAAACGAAAAAGATATGAGCACCTAAAGATGCCTAGTTGAACAGTTTTGTGCTGGAAATCTGATTGCAGGCTTTGCTGGGTACCCCTGTTTATGCCTTTGGTTGACATGGTTCCTGATGTTATTTTCGGCTGAAATTCTGGGGTTTCAAAGACTTGTGTCCAAATATTAATTCTGCAAAGTTTCAATGGAAACTAAGGTCGTTTGCCTAATTTTCAAATCACGCACTTTTGAGAGAAAAACAGTCTGAAACTGCTATAACAATGATGTCTTCTTCACTATTCATGTACAAGGTTCGAGTTTGATCTTTCTAATCAGTCATCAAACATTGCGATTTCAGCATCAAAGCCTGTTATAATGCAATTTATAAATATGATGCATGTACAAAAGCACTTTCCAACCATAGATTATGCAAGTAACAAAAATAATAAGTTTTTACTAAACATGGAAAGATTCAAGTTGGGGTTTCTAAATCAAGAATTTGCAATTAAAAAGATGATCAGAATATTAACTTAAAATAAAAACAAAAAGGGGTGGAAAAATAAGAAGCGGAAAAAATGTATCGAAGATCTAGAAACTAGACGATCATACAAGTATTGAAAATTCGATAATGAAGTCCTCTCTTCTCAGAGTAGGAAAAAAAAACAAATGCAAGTGATTACCTGATGTCTCTCGACTTTTAATCCATTTATTTTATTTTCAAAAACCTAGATCTAATCATGTGGAATATTGTCTCCAATCAAAACACATAAAAGAACTACAAAGATAAAATTAAACCACTTACATAAAGAACACGCATAATCAATCCAAGTAGTGTCTTTATTCCTTGATCTTTGAGTACAAGAAATTAATATTCTTCAATCTTCATCATTCTCTCAACATGGTCTCTCAACCTCTGCTTAAAAGAATTAAAAGAAAGAAGAATAAGAAAGGGACTTAGAGAGAGAAAGGAGTGGAGTGGAATGGACTTAAGAGAGAGAGCCTCAAAATTGCTACCAAAAGTGTTGGACGACCAGCCAAGGGGCTGGTCTCTTTATTTATATATTTTAATGCCCTTGTTGCCAAGAATTCCCCTCCTTCATAGGGCTTTTGTTTCCTCTTTTACTTTGATTCTTTTCTTCATCTCCAAGCTATTCTTCTCTTTTTCGCAAGACTTTGACTTTGAGAGGATTTTCTTGCCTTATTGAATTCCTTGGAGAGCAATTGTTTCTTTTTAAAGTCCAAGAATATCTCAGGAGATTCCTACATCATATGCATGGGAGAGCTTTCCAACAATTCAAAATCTTTGCACATAATGAAGGATTCCATGCATGGGACGTCATTTACATGTATGAGACCCATGTGGGACCCTACTTTGACTTAGAATAAATCAAATTCATTGCATATCTTGTGCTGATGTGGATTCCCTTTCCTGACATGGTCTTCATGGATAATTCTTGCCTTTGAAAATTTTCAAATTATGGAAGGCTTTGATGTTAGACTTTTGGAACACTTGTGGGCCCTATCTTTGAACACGTAACACTTAGTGGGTCCCCAACATGGGACGTCCAAGCTTGTCTTGAGAATGTTCCAAATCTGGATTTCAATTTTTATCTCACATTTTGAACACCTGATGAGCCCCACTTTGGATTTGTCTTGCTTTTAATGGATCTCAACTTAGCTGGTAGGCGTATGTAATGTCCCCCACCATCTTGGAAATTCTTCAAAATCTAATTCTTTGATGTGAGTTGTAATATTGGATGAATGGTGGACCCCACTTTCTTGATTTATCCTACAAATTAGAATAGGCAATTTTTACATTAATCATATATAAAAGATAAATATGAATCATGCATGGGACCCTACATGCCTAATGATGCACCCAAATGACAAACTTTCCAAAAATAGCACATGGTGCCAAAAATAGCAAGTATGCATCGATGAAGCCAAAAACTAATTTTGGGGTGATGAATGAGATGAAAAGTCCTAATTTCACAGAAGTCATGCAATTCAATGAATTTTGACCAATTCTGACCATTTTCCCAAAAATATCCCCTAATACATGTAATCATGTAATTAAGTGCAATTCTATGCAGTTAAACCTAATTCAGTCTACAAATGCTCATGAAATGATAACCTAATGACCTAAGTTTGTGGACTTATCATTGGGATATAAGCAAAGCTTAGACAAGTAAACAGGAGATTACATGCCCGTATTTCAAGTTGGAAATCACAAAAGATGTATTAATTACAATTTCCAAAATAAAAGGGGAATCGAGGCTAGTACAATAGTATACAAAACCCCAAAATTAGATTCCCCGTGTTAAACATCTCATGTGCCAAGAGCGAAGTCTACATGACAACCTTTGAACCTTATTCACTTATCTCCAGCGGTACCGAAACCGCCTCCACGGGAAACCACACTAGGGCACAGGTCGGGAAACCATACCTATGACACCAATCATAGGTCAGACACGAAAGCCTGACAAGTATCAAAAATAAAAGCACGGTTTGCAGATACAAAGGAAAATATAAATAACAGGTTGATTAATACGAAGTCGGATAACATGATAACTAGGTAGGTTAGTGCATCAGGAGTAAATTAACAGAATCATAAATAACAGATGTACATACTACTATCTAAATGGCAACCCATGTGGCATAAATCCTCAGAAAGGGGTGCCTTTTCTTGTCCCCTTCCGAACTGGTTGGTAGTGTACCACATGATTCCACCGGGAGCATTGGCCATCAGAATTATCTTATCAATAATAATAATCATAAGACGGTTGGGTGGTGCTGACTCGGGAACTCATGAATAATTCAGGATTCCGAGTTTATGAGAGTCTAGTTTCTAAGTCAGATTGTAATAAGGGGTACATGAGTAATTCTAGTTCTCACAGTGTGTATAAATATAGACATGGGGAAGATAGATAGTTTAGTCGGGTGTGAGCAATTCAGAACTGAAAGCAGTGCGGTTTCGGGCAAGAAACACAGTCCATCTAGGTCTGAAAATCCCAAGTCAAAATGGGAAGCATTTCGGCTAGAAATGGTGGTCTCGAATGGGTGGTAAAAGAACAAGATGATCCTAATCTAAAGAGTTCAGAATAACAGTTTTTACAGAATTTATAAATAACCCTCAGTCTTTCTCAAAATTACAAGTAGGCCCAAAAAGGGTCAAACTAGGCTCAGAGGCTCTCAAAGCTTTTTAAAGCTATTCAAAAACTATTCTAACACACAAAACACAATGATTGGTCTCTAATCCCACTTAGTAACCCTGACCGCACTATTAATTAGTGTTAAAGATAGGGGTTAAGGGTCAGGTTCTTAATTTGGATTGATATTGTTTGTTGCCAAATGTTTTGTACTGGATTCCATCATGTACCTTAGTTACATATCTACTAACATTATATGAGTTAACTTTTTCTTGCAAGGTAAGACTCTATGTCTATATATTTACATATGAGTAAATAGTTATTATTGTATACATGTCATGTTATTTACCCATGTTTACTTGCTTGGGCTTTTAGGTCTAACCCTGCTCTTGGTGCTTATAGGCTGACCTCTAGTGCAAGGGTAACACTTTAGTGTAGACATTGCAAGGATGTTCAAAGGGATGTGCAGTTGATGTGACTTAGGAGTGCAGTCACTGCATTCGAGAGCCACACATCTATCTTACTTTACCCTTTTGGTACACTTTAGTTAGCCTTCTTGGAATCTAGATTTGTATTAATTCAACTGAAAAATATATTTTAATTGTCATATTTGAAACTAAAATGTACTATTTCGCCCATGCTCTAATAACTATGTGGATTTAAATTGTCCTCTTTATTTGATTTATATGTTTAATATATTCACACTCATGTCTCGAGATATGAGGCGGCCGGATCTTGGGGCGTGACTTGATCACCTGTCTTCATATTTTTATTTATGCTAACATTATATGCCATTCTTAATGAGAATCTTGCCAAACTATCGTGTCTAACCCTCCTTTACACTTGGTGCCATAGGTTATGTTTCTCTAGACCGGTCCCCAGAGCTGATAGAGCAACAGCTGCGGGGCTGTAGTATGCGAGTGGGCATGTGCAGAGAATGTCTCGTAGACATGGTTTATGCACAAGAGTTGTCGTCACATTTTAGGCAGTGGTATTTTGGATTTATCTTTATCCTGTACTGGCCTTTGTTGGCCTTTTACTTTTGGAATGTAATTAACATACCTTTTGTTTATAACTTGAATATTGTGAATGAAATATCATGTTCCCTGTGTAGCTCTGCACTTTATGGTTTTGTGATTATTTTTCAAGTCTGATTAGTTATGATAAGATAGTGAGCATGTGTTAAGTGATAGGTTGTGACACGGAATTCGAGGGCCACGAACTTCGCGTCGCAAGGCCATGTAAGCTTCCGCGAAATGTTCATGATTGTGATAGGGTACTCTCTTTCTCACACAAGCGGACTTTGGGATGGAAACATGATTACTATAGTATGCCCTAGTTCGGTCTTAAATCTGGTTTTGCGATTTGGGATTGCCATGGATGGTATGATATCAAAGCTTGTTTTACAAACTATTCAATGTGCCACTTTTGTGAGGTTGTGGCTTTTGTGGCGAATAGTGTGGACCAGTCGAGAGCAGGTTTGGTACTTATTGCCCAACTTATGTTTCCTGCTTTTGTTTGACATATATGGCATGAACGAAATTGTAGAATTTTATTTTCATAAATCAAAGCGCCCAGCTCAAATTCTTCATGAAGCGCTCCACCAAATTTATAGCAGAGTTGTGTTTCTGGATATTTAGATTCCATAACCATATTATGGTTTCTGGAATCTCCCTCCTGCCAGGGATGTGCGTCTTCGCTCTAGAAGTTAATTTTGTGTGTGTGATGGATAGAGGAGGTTCTCTATTGTTCATTTGCAAACATGCCTCATTGGAATTTTGTGGCATCCAGAAGCTTATCCTGAATTTGACACTATTCGGAGGAGTATTTTATATTTCAGGCGATAACATATTTTCTTGGATCGGTTCCTTTGCATGTTAGTAAAATCTATTTTGAGATGGAACCTTCAATTTCCAAAGTCTTGATGGACCCTTCTACATCACCTTGGGCACATCATTTTGAAGTTAGACGATTAGCTAGGATTATTCAGAACGTTACAAGAGCTACCTTTTCTCAGCTTAATCCTATGACTTGGTAGCTTGGGCGCAAAATGAAACAATGTTGTTTGTCTCCTTTTTTTTATCTCGTATGGAGATTATTCAGTTATGGCATAGTTAATACCTGTGCCTGGGTTGTGGGCATCATGGTGGAATTCAAGTCTTAATATTTCTTTAGTGGCCTACTGATATTTTATCTACTCATATGGGGTATGCCCCATGGGGTTTTGCCTACTATTATGGTTAGGTAATCCTTTTTGTGGTAATGAAAATATTAACTTAACTTTGAAAGAAAAGGAAGAGGAGGAGGATTGTGTTGCAGTTAACGATCCAGCAAAGGTGGAGAGCATTTATGATATTGAAGTTAGGAGATTTGAGAACAAGAGAAGTAGAAGAAGAAGAAAATGTGGGAGAGAGATTCTTCTTATATTCTTCTCAAATACTGCAAAACACCTATACTTCACCGCACTATAAACTCCATTACAACTCCACCTCTCTTCTCTTTCTCTCTCTAAAGAACTCACCTTCTAGAAGCACTCCACGAATGATTCCTAAAATGCGTTTAACTGCTCCTAGTAAAAAACCCCATTGTTTTATTTTTGATATTTCAATCTCCCCGTGAGATTTCTGTTCTCCCATCTCCAAGGCTAATAGAAATTATGCCCTTTTTCACATGAAAACTTTAAAATTATAATGTAATCGTGCCACATGAATGGCACCTTCACTAGAAACGAGTAAATTATCAAAAGAAAAAAATCCGTGTTAAATGGTTGGGCACAAACATGACTAAGGGTATAATGTTGATGCTCCAGGTTGGGCTGGGCCAAGCTGATCCAAGTTCTAGTACTCTATTAGAATATATTAAAGCCAACAATTTTGGATTCAATTTTAACCAAATTCCTTTTATTGACTTTTTTAATGAGCCCTGTTAAAAGGCACAAACATGACTAAGGGTATAATGTTGATGCTCCAGGTTGGGCTGGCCCAAGCTTATCCAAGTTTTGGTACTCTATTAGAATATATTAAAGCCAACGATTTTGGATTCGATTTTGACCAAATTCATTTCATTGACTTTTTTATTGAGCCTTGCTAACAAGTTAAAAAAAGGAATAGGTGGTGGGATTTTAACTCATACTCTTCTACATTTTGAAATTGATCGACCTAACCACTACACCATACAACACCAACAAGTAAATGCTTATTAGAAAAATGTCAACAGTAGTTAGATGGAACGATGACCCTCCCCATGTGGGTCATGCCCATGCTTAGCACGGGTTATTGTACTAATGTTTTTTTGACATAATGCCCCTTGTAGTTTTTGAGTTTTTCAATTTAGACCCTGAACTATTAAACTTATCAATTTACCCCTTACATCTATCGATTTTGTATTAAGTCCGTTTAGATCAGAAATGGAGAGTCAAACGCCATTCAAAACAAATAATGGGCGACTAGACGTCCCATTTGTGAAAAAATTGAGAGTGTCCAAAGCCCTAGAGTCCCTTTTCACTCACCTTTTTTGTTGGACTCTGGAGTGAAAAAATTGAGAGTGTCCCTCGGTTCTTCTTCAGGTGCCCCGACAGGATCCATCACCACCTCATCGGTTGGAACCTCGGGCATCACCAAGTCTTCCTCTGCTAAAAAGAACGCGATCGGAGAAGGAAGATGACGAAGAAGGAAGGCGAGGAAGAAGTAGGGTGAATGAAAAGGGACGGCGATTGAAGAAGGAAGGCGACGAAGAAAGAGGGCGACTGGAGAAGGAAGGCGATGAAGAAGTAGAGCGAATGACGAGGGACAGCGATCAAAGAAGGAAGGCGACGAGGTAGGGCGAACGACGAGGGACGGCGATCGAAGAAGGAGGGCGACGAAGAAAGTGGGCACCGAAGAAGTAGGGCGAAAGTAAGGCCTTGCTGTCTGGAAATTAAAGAAACGCCCTGGTTTCTGGAGGAGGGAAATTGTAGAAACGCCCTGCTTTTTTGACATAAGAAAATCGAAGAAAGCTATTGGTTTGTGGAAGAGGGAAATCGAAGAAATGGACTGGGAACATAGAGAATCAACCTACGAGGATTTGGCTGGTTTGGATTCTCTTCCTTATGGTAAGCATCGTTTCTGTTTTTGCTTAGAATGTTTTCATTTGTAAATTTAAGCTTTGTTTGTATCCATTCATATTGCAGAAGAAGGGGATGAGTATTATACCATTCGAATGCATCATGGTGGAAAGGTGGGTCATTTTGATTTTTGCCACTCAGATAAGATGTTAGCCTTAGATTTATTTGCAATGGCAAAGTAACTTGAATGGATTAAGTTATATCCTTCCAATATAAGTTGCAAGATCATGGATGGAAAGAAGTAATTTCAGACGTTGATGCTCTGGAGATTGTAACACCCCGACCCGCCTTAATCTCGTTTTAGAGTTAAATAATTTAGATTAATTGCTTAATGGATGTTTTGGTTGTGATTGGACTTGATTAGGTAGAATTATTGGGGTTTGACCATTTACTAGGTAGATTATGACTTTTGGAGTGTTTTGAGTTTTTGTGTGTACTTAGAAATTTTTGGGTTTTTAATGCATTGCATAGAGCATTTCATGGGCCTTAACTTTCATGCTTTGACCCATCAAATTCGGATCCATTTAGGCCCATTCCCAGCCCATTCATCTAACCCAGGCCCTTATTTGAGATTTCAGTCCATTTTGTGGACTTGCATGCAACTGCAGGATAAGTTGGGATAAAACCCATTTCAGCTATTCTATTTCCTTGTTCATGTCCAGCTGAGAGTTCTCTTCTCTTCTTCTTCTTCTTCATTTCTTCCTTCACTTCTAGCATCAGCCAAAGAATCCTTGCATGTGAAGAAGCCGGCCACCACTTCATCTTCTCCATCTCATTTGTTAAGGACTACATTTTCTAAGCTCAAGAACCTCAACCATCTCTACATTTTCTTACTCTTGGTAAGTTTCAACTTCCATTTCATTTCTCTTGCTTCATATTAGTGAAGAATGTCTAAAATTCGTGTATGCATCATCTTCTTCCCCATTCATTTTCATTCATTTTCGTTTTCACCATTTTAGGGCATTTGAGCTTTCATATTTGGGGATTTTGAGCTTAAGAGGTTTTAGGTGTGAGAGATAGCTTCCAAGCACCTAAGGCAAGTTAAACTTATACATTTGTATGCATGATTTCTTGTTTGATTCATCAATATATGTAATCTTGCTTAGATACCCATCTCTTGCTCAAAAATGGATTTTTTGTGGATGATTTCTTTTGCTAATGTAATATGAGTTTATTGATGTTTTTATGAGCATTTTGGAAGCTCAAAGATACCTATTGGTAGTGTTTTAAAACCTGATGGAATGCCTTGAATGGCTTGAGAGAAATCAAGAAGTTTCAGATTTTCGGACACAGAAATTTGACAGTTCGCTCGAGCGAGCGTGAGTGAACGCTCGAGCGAAGGGCTCTCTGGGAGAGTTCGCTCGAGCGAACTCTTGGTCCGGTCGAGTGAACAGCTCTCTGTCTGGGGTCCGCTCGAGCGAACATTTGGATGCTCAAGCGAACCTGATACCTGTAGCATGCAGATTTTCCAATGACCATAACTTTTCAACCGTAAGTCCGTTTTTGGAGATCTACATAACGTTGGAAAGCTCATGATGTGTAAAACCCAACAAAAGCTCATGATGTGTAGAACCCAACAAAAGATTATTTGATTTGAGCCTTGAAAAAGATTATATGTTGGATTCTATATAATTGTGACAAATGGACGTTTCCATGAGCCGGACATTGAACCGTAGCTTGTTCTAGTTGATTGGCCTGATAGATGGACCTGTAGGATGTGCACCCTGAACTTTTATCATGACCACTGGGTTTGTTTAATTGTGGATATGGATTGAGCACCCGTACCCACAAAAGGGGCATTGTGTTCTTCGGATTGTAACCGTGCCAAATGTGTTCTATTAAGGGATTCGACATCCAAATTATGTAACGCCAAGGGGTCCTCGTAGCCCGATAATGTCGAACTCTTAATACTACCCTGAGTTGGATGGTGAAGACCACATGTGTTTCCAAGACCGTAAGCTTGGCTTGAGTTCTGTCTTGATTCCGATTATGATATTTATGTACATGCCTTGCATTCCGTTTCCAGTATTCTAGTGTGACTTGATCATGCTTCTGTTCGGTTATGTATTTTCTGTTACACATCTGTTATATTACCTTTATTTATGGTTTTGTTCAGCATATTTCAGTAAGTCCCGATTTGTTACCTATATGACATGTCCTGTATATGTCTTGTATCTGATTTACACTGTTCTGCACCTGATCTGTTGTATGTATATTGCACTCTATGAGTCAGCACCACTTAGCTTCGACCCTATCTAAGTCGGACCCGGCTAAGTGTGGGTTTAGTATATTTCTGGCCCGCTGCAGATGGGAATATATTCTGAGGGTTTACCGGCACCCTAGGTCTACGATGGAGAATTCTGGGTTCCTCTGTCTCCTAGTAGCACCACCCTGTCCTGTCCTGATATTCTGCTCTCATTTTATTTTCATGTTATATGATTAACTTGAGAGAACATAGCTTATGTGGATGTGCCAACTAGTACTGTTAATATGTTTATCTGTTATCTATGACTCGTATGTCTCATGCTAATTCATGCACTGATATGCCTAGTGATTATTCCTTGATCTCTTATGATTTATACCTGTCTGACTATTCATTTGATACATGTTATATGGACTGTATATGTTTGTCTTGCTTAGCTTAGTCTAATGGTGCTACACTTGGCGTTACAGGTGAATATGTCGACGCCACTCCCCCGGAGATCCTTGAGGAAGAGGAATCTCTCCAGAACGTAGCAGAGTGGACTCCTGATGATGTCTTCTAGACATCCACTCGATGAGAAATGGACGTTTAAATGACCCACTGACCGTGGCTAGGATTGCCACATATTTTGTAGTAGTTTATAAACTTGTTTAGCTTTTGGAATTGTAGACTTTAACTTAACTAACTTACTTCTTCTCTCTTTATCTCTTGAACTTGAACTTGAAATCTAATCTATGCTCATGGACCCTTATGCTCTATATCTTGATGATTGTGTTATGTTAGTTGGATATCTATTTGACAGATTTATACAGGCATGTTGAGAAATATAAACCTCACACGTGATATCCTGTGGGTAAATTCCGTACGTGGGAGTTGACTCGAATTTCCACGCAGGCGTGTGTCGCGCCTCGGGATGTGTGAAATCTCGGGCTCGGGGCGTGACAGAGATGGGCCTATTTGTTGATTCCAGTAGATTGATTGATCTTTATGTCAAAGAAAACTGTGTGAATGTGAATATACAGAGTCAGGTTCAATCAAATGTAGTGAGTTCTACTTCCAAACATGAAGTTGATGCTGAATATGAAGTTGATGTGGTGGATGGATATTGTGTCAATCCTGACAGTAGTGATTTGTACTCATTGGATGAAGAACTGATTCAGAGAATGGGACCAATGGTAGTTATCAACTGTCAAATGATTCCAGTGTTGAGGATGATGATGCCTTATATGAGGAGGCGGTTGATCCTAAAGTTGAGTTTGTTGGGATTAGGAATGAGGATGAGCAGGGGACAGAGGAAGGTCAGACTGAGGCAACATCAAGGGATAAGACTGGGGAAGGTAATGATTTTGATGACCTAAGGAGTCTTAGTAGCTTATCAGATGGTGAAGAAGGAAAAAATGAAACTCTAAGTAGGAAAAAATTGTTAAAATATACGAAATTCAATCCAGCTACTGATATAGATGATCTAAAATTTAGCCCCTTGGTATGATATTCAGCACAGCAGAAGTGGTGAGGAATGCTTTGAGGAATTACTCAATAAAAAATGGAAGATATCTCAAATACTTTGTGAACGAGAAGTTTAGAATTCGAGCTGCCTGTAAAGATCCAAAATGTGATTGGTTATTTTTTGCTTCAAAAATGCAAGGTGAGTCATCCATGCAGATTAAGACCCTTAGGAAAAAAACATAAGTGCAATAGGGCTTGAAAAGTCAGTAAGCTAAACAGTGCATGGATTGCAGAGAATTACAAGCATAGGATTAGAACTAATCCTACATGGCCTGCAAAGTCATTGCTCGAGACAATCCAGCAGGAGACCATGCTTAAATTTAAATAAGCAAGCTATATACAGGGCTATGAAGAAGTCAGCCTCAATGATTGAAGGAAGTGATGATGAATAGTATGCCATGCTATGGGACTATTGTGAGGAAGTGAAGCGAACTAATCCTGGTAGTACTGTGGTGATCAAGATAGCAGTTGTTGGAGACAGTTCATGTTTATTCAGGTTCAAAAGGATCTACATATGCTTTGATGCCCTTAAGAAATTTCTTAAGGTTTTAGTGAATATTGTAGGCCTGTGATTGGATTGGATGGATGTCACCTGACAGGACCAAGGTCTGGTACTACTTACAGCTGTTGGTAGAGATGGAAACAATCAGATGTATCAAGTTGCATATGTTGTAGTAGAAGCAGAGAGAGCCAAAACTTGGTGACGGTTTGTGAAAAAGTTGAAGTAGGACTTGTGTATGGTAAACTCATACGGTTGGACTATCATATCTGACAAACAAAAGGTATATGTTTTGCATTGTTCTTTTCTCCCACTAATTCTTTGTACATTGATTTCATATGTATACTGAATATAATTCATTACCCTATTATTTTTTGTTATATTATGTAGGGATTGAGGGAAGCAATAGAAAATCTATTGCCAAATTCAGAACACGGGTTTTGTGTGTGACACATGCTTAATAATTTCAAGTTGGAACATAGAGGATTAAGACTGAGAGAATTATTCTGGAAAGCTGCAAGGGCTTCTAGGGTTGTGGATTTTGAGAATGCAATGACAGAGATTAAGGAAGTTGATGAAAAAGCCTACACATGGTTATGTAAAAGACCACTTGTTAACTGGTCCAGATCACACTTTAGTCCTTTCCCAAAGTGTGATCTACAAGTCAATGACTTGTGTGAGGCTTTTTAATGGGACAATCTTAGAAGCACGGGGAAAGTGATCTATAATTACAATGCTTGAGAAGATTAGGCTGATGTTGATGAACAGGTTAGTTCAACAAAGAAAGACAGTAGCAATCTCCATAGGCATTCTTTGTCCAAGTATTCAGACCAAGTTAGAGAAACTGAAGGCTAAATCTGCATCATAGATTCCTCACTGGAATGGCAAAGACAAATTTGAAGTTGTTGGAATGCATGGAGATCTGTTTGTAGTGAATGTTATTGATAGAACATGCAACTATCGACTGTGGGACATTAACAGGGATTCCATGCAAGCATGCAATTGCAGGGACCAACCACTTTGGATACAATCCAGAGGATTATGAGCATGAGGCCTACAATAGTAAAGTTACTTTCTTGAATTGTTACAAGTATTTGTTAGAGCCAATGGATGGGAAGGATGACCGGCCAAAGATGGGATTAGCACCTTTACTGCCTCCGAAGTTACTAGACTTCCTGGGAGACCAAAGAAATTTAGAAGGAGAGAATCAGATGAAGCTCCCAAAGGGTCCAAGCTGAAAAGGAAACAAACCATTATCAAATGTAACAAATGTGGGAATGAGGGGCTCAACAAAAGGAACTGTGGACCACCTGGCAAAGGGCATGACACTTCACAAGGCAATGTGAAGACTCCAAGCCAGAATACTACTTCTCAAACATTGATAGCTGCAAGTCATAGACCAAAATTCACTATCAGTATTTAAATTAGATTCCTCACATCTTTTGTCTTTGTTCATTGTAATTGTCAATCCATTTGTCGTTTTTCATCTTTCAATTTTCATATCCATATATCATGTCATGAACAGGTCAGACCATCTCATTTAGACCTCCACTTCAATCCAGCTCTATAAGTGGAATTGAAATATCTGTAGTAAGGCCAGGACCACGTCCACTTGCACAGTTTAGACCTCCACTTCAATTCAGGTCTGTAAGTGGAATTGGAAGATCTGCACTTAGTCTAGGACCATGTCCACCTGCTCAGATTCCCTCCAAGCCAGTATAGAGAGGTCCAGTACCGAGGGCTCCACGTCCACCTGCTCACATTCCAGTACATCCAGTAGTTAGACTTTCACTTCCAACTACTTCAAGTTCTATGGGATTTTGTTCCAGTAGTACAAGTTCAGATCAAAGCGCAGCTGTTCCAGTACTTAGGGGGTCCATCTTCCACTACACGTTCAATGAGAGTTTATTCATCTTCTTCTACATCGACGACAGTGAATGTTAATGTTGCAAGCCAAGTTCAACAGCCAAGGGGAGCACGACTCAGCAAAGAGGAGTGAGAAGGATCAAAAATCAAAGTGCAAAATAGGAATGTGGTTTTTGTGCTTTGTTCTTTTTTGGGAATTTTTTGATGTAAAAAGTAGACCACAGTTTGTCTGATGAGTTTTTTGGGGACAAACTTTAATGTCTTAGGGGTTGTGGTGTTTCTATAACATGAATGTAAGTATTTTGGTATTCTTCTTGACAACTTGTAGTGAATGCTTTTACATTAAGGACCACATGCATTGTTCAGATTTGCTCATTTGTTTGACATGACAATAGATAGGTCATTCCACCATTGTCCACCTGGTGATATTCCAGTGGTAAGGAATTAAAATTTGAAATACTAAAATTTGAAACAAAATTCCAAAAAACAGACAAGAGAAAAAACATGGAAATCTGCATTCATGTACATTAATCATCAAAATCTACAATAGCCTGAATGGGCTTTGAATTACATTAAGTATCCAGTCAACTCTAAAATTACCCTTTGTTACAGATCCCACTAGATCACACCCACCTAAAATCGGATTATAGTCCACATAGCCCTTTCACAACTCAATCACAAACATTTCTCCCAAGAAATATTGCAGCGATCAATACCCATGAAAAAAAAAAAACAAAGATACCCACAAATTCCTTTCTCGTGCTCTGTTCCTCTGGAGTTGATTCTCAAGCCCTCTCACCTTTCGTAGTAGTCCAGGAATAATCTGCCGTGATCGACTGCACATCACTGGATCGATCCATTGAAAGAAACCACATACTCGATCTTCACATGCAACAAATCTTTGCCCTGGATTGAGATCAGTCCAAGATGTCTTTTTCTCGGCCACCTTACCACAGTGACATACGAACTCCATGGTGATCAGCTGCTTCCCACTTCAGTCAATGGAGTTACAGTCCTAATGTTGCCTTCCTAACCAAATCACGTTCTTGTTTCTTAAGTCCTAACGTCGCCTTCAATCTTCACCCTTTCTTGCAAATCCATCTTCAACTACCGTCCCTTTCGTCGCCAGACGAAGAAGAATGACAAAATCCCTAATCAGAGGAGAGGGGCAATCTCAACCTAATATATGTAGCCATTTTATATTGGGACGGGGACATCTAGGCCTCGTTTGGCATCAATCCCCAGGATTATTTTCGTATTCTAGTAGAAGAAAAATGACGGAACAATGTTTGGCTGTAACAAAATACCCGTTCCCCTGAAAAATTCTCGTAGAAATATTGGCCATTAGCACAAGAAAATCGGAACGATTAGATTTCATTCCTTCTTGTTCCGGAATGACGGGGCACGGAACATTCAGCCAACGAAAACTATCCCAACATCTTCGACCATCGTGTATAAATCCTCTTGCTCCAATCATTTCTTCTTATCTGCAAATCATCTCTGCAGCACTTCTTCTCAGCTCTACTCTGCAACACTCTTTTTCTCTGCATCGATGCGTTTTCGTTTCCCCTTTTTTTTGTCCTTCTCGGTTTGACGACCTTCAGCACCTGGAGATCTCTCCCCCTCGCTCCAAACATGAAAGCGTAACCTAAAAGTGAAAAAACATGTTTTTTTTTAATATTTTCCTCTACCATTGATATGATCGAACCCACTCTGAAATGATATTTGTCTTTCTCTGTGACTGACCCTGCAAAAGCAGATGTCCTTTTTTATTTTTTAATAATTTCTCTTGAAATGTACAAACTTTCTTTTGTATTTTTTAATGGAAGCCACTTTCTCAACATCTTCTCTTCTTTTATTAGTTGTTGACCGTACGATACTTTTTATTTTTTTATTAGCTGTTGATAGTCAAATAGTGCCTATCTCCTATTCATTTACTGTATATAATTAAAAAAAATTTATTTAACGAAGCCTCTTTCCCATTACCTTCTCTTTGTTTTATTAGCTGTAAATAGTCAAACACCTTCTCTTCTTTTCATATTAGTTTATACAGTCAAACATAACCTCCACTTTTCCATGATACTATCTGTGTGGGGATAATTCCTAAAATCCTGAGATTGTGTTTGTCTCGGCATTAGCACCAACTAACTGCCTCAAACCTCGGCCACCCGTACCGTCGTGTCAGTATCAGGGTGCTAGCCGAAGTCAAGGTCGCTCCCCCGACTTCGGTCATTCCCGACTTCTCTGTCAGTCCCGACCTCGGTCATGCATCTCGGCGACGGAGCTAAAAAGTTAGTCGAGGCAGACCCCGACAGCCGAATTGCTATGGAAGCTCGTTCACATCATGAGACATACGAGAGGACAAGGGCAAGCGCAAGTGGGCCTGACAAAACCATCCTAGCCACCCATGATCTCTGACAGGACGACCCCTAGCGGCCACATCCCATCATGGTATGGCTCCAGGCCATGCCCGATGGGACTAGGCCCAAAAGTCAGGCAAGATAAGGCCCGATTAGACCAGCATTTAATGCAAGATGGGCTGATCGGACTGCCATTCAATGCGTAATGGGCTGACGTGACTGCATCCCTTTAAGTCCTAGGATGTCATCATGAGTCCCACCATGCAAGTCAACTTACTCCTCTATAAATAAAGGAGTCCCTTCCATCCCATGTATGCATAATCATATTCTTAGAGCTGTTACTTTGTCTCTCTTCTTCATCATCTCCATCCTACTGTTGAGTCCTCATACTGACTTAGGCATCAGAGAGCCTTGTGCTGCCCACAGCCAGGGTCTTTGACTGCCTCTCTTCCCCTTCTCTTTCAGGTTCTCAGGCATCCCCATCTTCATTAGAGCATCCTAACGAGGTCCTAATCCTCATTATCAAGTCCGTAATATTTAGGCACTTACACTATCTATGCTTGAACCATCTATAAACCACCAAGTTCTTGCACTTTAAATTTAATTGGTTTTGATCTTTCATAATGGGATGGTGGGCCCACCATTCTTTAAATCATTCATGTCAACCAACTTTGCCGGCTAAACTAATTATAGAAAATCATTTTGACTCTCCATTTCATTCTCTTATATAGTAAGATTAAACTGACTAGTATAGCTTTTTGTAGATGCTTTATTCACAACTGATTATGTTTGGTGGTGTTTATTGATGCCATGTACATGCTTGGTTCCCAAATATATGAAATTCAATTGCTGTAACATGTAGTGATATTTATTTTATTTGTTTATAAATGTTATTTTGTTAAATAACTTTATTGTTCTTTTTTTATATTATTTTATTTTTTTTTAGATGGCTACTTCTCACGAAAAAGAGAAAGATGTTATGATTGTTGCAAAATGGAATCATATGGAGGAGAAAGTTCTTGTAGAACTTAGTGGTTGAGCAAGTGAAAAGGGGGAATAGGCCAACTATAACCCTTTCGACTAAAGCATGAACTGAAATAATTGATGAATTTTATAGAAGGACAGGAAGCAGATATACGAAGAGCCAATTTGTTAACAAATTTAATAAATTAAGGTTAGTATATAGAGAGTTTAAGAAGCTCCGTGACATTCCGACGGGGTTTGGTTGGGACCTTGTTACAAAGACGGTTACAGCACCCGATGATGTTTGGGATCAGTATTTAAAGGTAATGTATAAAATTTTATTTTAATACTTTTTATGATTCTATCGAGAACCTTATCATAAAAATAATTAATGCAATTCAATACTAAACATCTATAGACAAATCCAAAAGCGCAAAACTTCCGTAAGAAGGGATGTCCAATGTTTGATGAGCTTGAAATAACAAACGGTGATACTACTGCTCGAGGTGAAAATGTTGGAGCCTCTACTCAAGGAGTAGTGGACAATGATGATGAGATTGTGTATCCATATGACAAGGAACAAGATAATCATCATGGTGATGGTATTGAAACAAAGGTTGATGATGATGCCGATTTTGTCGGAGAGAATCACACTTGGAGTCGTTCTAAGACTCCTAGTCGCCGACGGGGATCAAATCCAATGACATATTTTGATCAAGCTTGCACAAGCTTCACGGATTACTACCAACAAAGACATGCAAGCTCAAACAAATATGTAGAGAGCGAGGGCGCTTTCTCGATCAAGAATTGCATTGCATTATTATCATTCATATCTAACATTGACAAAAAAAAGTATACTTGAAGGTAGTGCAAGTTAGCACGGCGAATCATAATTGGAGAGAAGCTTTTATGTCTGTGCCTGAAGATACGAGGATATTTATGCTAACACCTTCAGAGCTAGAAAAATACTAGAGTTTTTTTCTTTTTAAATAAAAGTTTGAGATTTTGCTACAAGGTTATTGTAGCTATCATTAAATGTAATAAGTATTTTTATTTGAACTTTAATTGTTGAGGAAATAATATGTAGTTTGAATTTAAGTTCATGTGTGTTTGTTTATTGATATGATTATAATTCACCCAGGTACAATGGATTCGCCAAATTTTGATACGTCATCTGATGAAGAGGAAAGTTTTATTAGTCAAAATTTCTTATGGCTAATGAATCAATATTGTTCATGCATATCAAAGCTTCCAATTAGAAATGCAAGTGAAACAGAGGTAGAATTTGTGCATAAAGTGTTAATTGGACACCCGGATAGATGCTACGACTTATTTCGTAGGAGAAACATGTATTCCAAAATTTGTGTCAAGCTTTGAAAAATAGAAACCTTTTAAAGGACTCAAAATTCATACCAGTAGAAGAACAAGTAGCCATCTTTCTGATGACCATTGGCCATAATGTTAGAAACCGAATGGTAGCAGATCGATTCCAACATTCGGTTGAAACCATTAGTCGACATTTCAAGAAAGTCTTAAAGGCTATAGTAAATCTGGGAAAAGAAGTTATCACTCCTCCAACATTTGTAGATGTACCATTTGAAATTGTCAATAATCCTAAATATTATCCATGGTTTAAGGTATGTTTTAGCTTCCATCCTTTCAATTATTATTTTTTCAACATGATTTTTTTAACATTTAGTAATGTATTTTATCGTAATGTGAAGGATTGTGTGGGGGCCATTGATGGAATACATGTGAGTGCATCAGTTCCAGTAAAGGACCAGATTCCATATCGAGGCAAAAAAATCTCAGTCACCCAAAACATGATGTGTGCATGTTCATTTGATATCATTTCACTTTTGTATATGCTGGTTAGGAAGGAACAACAAATGACTCTCGAGTTTTTGTGGAAGCTATAACTAACCCTGAATTGCAGTTTCCACACTGTAAGACCCCGACCCCAGTTCTTTTGTTTAGTATTATTTTAATCGTGGTTTGGCCTTTTTAAGCAAGATTAGAGTTGGTTTGACTTTATTTTTGAGTTTGACTAGATTTTTCATAACCTTGGAGGGTTTTGAAGACCGTTGACTTTAGTTTGACCCGACTTTGTAATATGTATTTTTATGAGAAATTACTCTTGATTTCTAAAAATTCCAAATCTGGTGTATTTTGACTCATCTCATTAAGTTGAACAACTTTCATATTTTGACCATTTTGATTTGATGCTCAGAGATTGCATTTTTCGAGAAAAATGGGCAAAAATGACATTTTCACTAAATCTGTCCATAAATTTTGAAAATTTCAGAAATTGGGGAAAATATACTTTTTGGAAAGTAAGTATTTTGTTGATCGATTTTGTCTTCTTCATCGATCTCATTCGGGACCCACAAATGTTAGTTTCAGCCTTTGTAAGATTGGGGCCCATGGGACCCACTTGCCCACTTTATAAAAGGGGCTAAACCCTCTTCTTCTCCCATTCCCTGCAACTATTCCAGCTGTGGCTGGAACCCTTTTCCAGCCACTCTCTCTCCTCATATATGCTTTCTTCTTGGGTGCTAAATGGAGGAATGATCTCCAAACTTTCTTCCCCACCTTCCAAGCTTTCCAAGGATGTGTTTTTCAAAGGATTTGAGCCAAGGAAACCTTCTTCTTCAAGCCCTTCTTCTTTGTTCAAGCTACAAGAGGTTAGCCATGGTTTTCCTTTCATGAGATCTTGGTTTTTCAAACCATTTGGAGTATTTTTCTCATATATGGAAAAGGCTTTCTTTGAGATTTGCAATGGATTGATTTTCTAGGGCTTCTTCTTGAGCTATTTTTGGGGGTTTTGTGATTTTGGTAGCTTGAGACCTTGGAGAGACCTTCTTGGAGTGTTTTGTTTCTCACCTTAACCAAGGCAAGTGAATATTCAGTCAATTTTGTGATTATGTCAAATATGAATGATTTCTTACTATACTCATTCTATGTTTTACCCTTCTTATGATTTATGGATTTAATCTTTTAATGATTTGAGCTATGGTTTATGTTACTTCATTTGAGATATGGTTTTGTTAGAATTGAAATCTTTATTCTCTATTTTATCACTTTGATTCAATTCTTGTTCTCCAAAATTTAGTATCTTGTTGAATGAAGTGAAACTTGTCTTTATATGAATGATTGGGATTAATTGGAATGATTAGTGTATATATGATTTAATGGAGTTTTGTCATGGCAATGGGAGACCCAAATAGTATGGAAATTGTTGTAGGAGGAAAGGAGGATGAAAAATCACAGAAAATGGCAAAAGAATGCAAGTAGTGCACATGAACGGACCCATCAGAACTGGGTCCGCTCGAGCGACCCAGTGGGCCGCTCGAGCGGACCTGGGCCAGTTCTGGGTCCTGTTATGTGGGACTGTTTTAAGGTTTTCTCATTAATTCCTTTAGGCCTGTTTAAGGTCCATTTCATTCCTCTTTCCTCTTTACTTTGAGGCCCATTAATCTTCCTTTTAATGCCTAAAAGCCCATGAAAGATTTGGGCAAGTTGTGATACTTGAGAAATTGTGAAATGGAATGAGAACAATGAGAGAATGAATATATGTGGAATTTACCCAAGAAGCTTCCAAGTCTCAATGCACACTTTATCATTTTAAATGTTATGGATTTTCATTGGCATCAAACATGTCCTTTTATTAATCAATGTTTAAAAGTCAAGTGTGTATTGAGATAGTTCCTTGGTAAGCCATTAAGTCATTCTACATTATTCTATTCCATTCCAGATCAAAAAATGTATTTGTACGCTTCGGTAAACTAATTTGAATAGCATTGGTGATTTGATATAGAATCATGCGGTTTTCCATGTTCGAAAGGATTGATCGTATGATTTCTATATAAATTACCTTGATGTGTATTTGAGTGGTTTACCATGGAAATTCGTATGTTTTTTATGAATCGATTTGGAAGGAGATTTGAATGGTTCGCCACATTCGGAAATACATCGATAAGACTGTTATTTTGAAAATAAAACCTCGAGGCAAGATGGGGCCAGAGCTTTGTAGTGCGAGCCCATGAGCCAAAGGGACTATTATTTTGAAGATAAAACCTCGAGGCAAGATGGGGCCAAAACTTTGTAGTGTGAGCCCACGAGCCAAATGGATTATTATTTTGATTTATATTGGTTAAGGTTTTAAAAACTAAGGCACCACTAGGCTTAGGTCACCTTGTCGGGCTGATCACCCGGCTTGGGATCTTTAATCTGTCTGCCAGCTGCAGCTTGGATTCTGTTTGTACCGACCATGGCAACGGTTTTGATCTGCCGGTCCCACTTGTATGTGGCTACGGTTCTGATTCTGTTTCTGGTCCAATGTATAGTGGCTACGGTTCTGTCTGCTCTTGTTACTTCGGTAATAGGAGAAAATAGCTATATGTGGGTTGCCAACGTTTTATCCATTAGATATTTTATTTTATGATTCTTGTTTGTTTATGCTCATTATAGTCTTTGAATTTGTTAATGTCTAAGGAATCGATCTTTTATCGTATTGTCTCTATTATTCAGGATTTTAAACGTATTTCCAATTATTCAATGTTTTACATAGTCCGTTATGTTTTTAAGATATTTATGTTTCAGATACTGTTCACTTATTTGTTGTGATATTGATGTTCAGTCTTTCCATCGTTTTATCATGATTTATTACTATTATTGTTTAGACTCGTTAAATGGATTTACAATTATTCCATAAGATTTTATAAATGCCCTTTTTTTCTCCATATTACCTGTTTATTTGCTTGCCAGACCGTCGTGTCTGACCCTGTTTGTTTGGTGCCAGATTCCTCCCCTACTGCTTTTAGGTTTTGATCGGAGGAGGCAGTTGAGTCACCAGTCTGACGTGAGAGGCTGCCCATTGATATCGTCTAGATGTCAAGTTTGGCACTGGAGTTCGTATCTAAATATTGGGGGTAGTATTTCTATTTAGTTGGATATTATTTTTGTATGGCTTTGTTAGCCTTTTTCTTGGGATTGGTAATTAAGATACCTGTTAATTGTAACTTGAATATGTGGAAAATAAATAGTCTTGTTACTGCCAGCTCAGTATTCTATGATTTATGATCTGTACCAGTCTGCTTATGTGATGGCTTTATGATATTAGTTGAGTGCGACACAGAATCCGATGGCCACGGACTCCGGGTCGCAACGCCATGATTAGCTTCCGCGAAAATATGTTCTGATCGTGTTGGAAATTTTATTAACCACATTCACGCGGATCTTGTGAAATATAGCAAAAATTTTAATTAATCCCAAAATTTCGCACCCCGAGGTCGGATCACTGCAGGGCCCGGTTTCGGGGTGTGACACACACCCACTTGCAGGTTATTTTTTGGTCATGGGTATATATGGCATTTACACATATATATTGCTTTCAAATATGATTTAAATATTATTTCAAATGTTGTTGTAGGTAAATATTATGTTGTTGACTTTGGCTACACTGGTATGCCGGGATATCTTATGCCTTATAAAGGGGAGCGATATCACTTATCACAATACCGTGGATGAGGATGAAGGCCGGTAGGACAGAAAGAGTTATTTAATTATCATCATTCATCATTGTGAAATGTCATTGAGCGGTGTTTTGGTGCGCTGAAGGCAAAATTTCCCATTTTAAAGCTCATGCCACCTTATTCATTACGCAGACAGAGGCAAATTGTAATTGCTGCATGTGCACTTCATAATTTCATAAAGATGGAAATGCAAAGCGATAGATTTTATTCATTGCCAGAATGAGGATCTTATAGTTGAGGATAATGATGGAGAGCATGTTGCTGACAATGGTCCATTAGTACCATTATCAATAGGAACGGCACAAGGACGACAAGAGATTGCACGTGTACGAGATGAAATAGCAGATGCACTATTTGCACGTTATTGTGCATGAGGATACTGATTTATGTACAGTTCAATAATGATATTTAAATTAGTCCAAAGTTAATGGGTGAAATATATAATATTGAATAGTTTTTGTTAGCAATTAATTTATTGTTTTAAATTTATGTATCTTGAATGGGTGTATTGTCCATTCTCGGTGCAATATTCTCCAAAAAACGTTGCCAAACACGTTCTCAAATTTTATTCCTTTAGAACAAATTCTGAGAGAATGTTACCAAAAAAGTTTTATTGACTTCATTCTAAGAATGGGAACATTCTAGAACAACTCATGCTCAGAATGAATCTATTTCTAGACTAGGAATGATGCCAAACAGGCCCCTAGTCGTCCGTTATTTGTTTTGAATGGTGTTTGACTCTCTGTTTCTGATTTGAACGGCTACTAGACAGAGGGGCCAACTTAATACAAAATCGATTGATGTAAGGGGTAAATTGATAAATTTAATAGTTCAGGGTCTAAATTGAAAAACTCAAAAAACTACAAGGGGCATTATGTCAAAAAAACCTTGTACTAATTTATTTATTAATCTCTAATGCTGAATCCTCGATCAGACAATGTGCTTGATACTCAAGCCTAGCCCTGCCTAATACATTTACTAATTAAATAAATGTAACCTTTAATATTTGGCCTAGAATATTAGGCCCTAGTGTAACTACATAAAAATAGAGCCCAGATCCACCCCAATTTTCTGGTGGGGGGCTTGTGTCAAGCTCCAACTGCCCCAACCCTCCAACACAACTAAACACAAGTCTAGCCGCACTGCGTGAACCCAAACTCACTTTCCCAGGCCCACATGAAAATGAAATTTGGCTAAGGCACAAGGAAATAAAGTTGGGGCCGAGCATGGGCAATGCCATATATAACATTGAGACCCATTTGTGCCACGTGTACGGTGGAAAAAATGTCTTCCGGCCACTACCTACGACGACTATTGTATCTGGTTTCAGTTTTCAGTGATCGCGTACACAGCTTTTTCAAGGAAAGGAAGAAGAAGAGAAAGAGAAAATGGTGGTCTCTTCATCATCACTTTCTTCTCCACCATTCCAATCCCTCTCCTCTCTTCGTTCAACGAAACCCTTTTCAACGAAACCCTTCCATTCCAACAACAAAGCTCAGCCGTCCATGTGACGCCCCGGAGTCCCACATTGACTATAGAGAGGAAAGTGATTGAGATTATATGTAGAGCTTACACCCTTACTTAGCATGAGGCCTTTTGACGGGTTGAAGCCCATCAGAAGCAAAACCGTGAGGCCAGTGGGCCAAAGCGGACAATATCATGCATGGGTAAGGGGTGGGGCGTTACAAATGGTATCAGAGCCGACTCTCGACTAGTTCGAGTGTGGGTCCCCTGCCGTGGTCTGGTGCAAGTGGGCGGGCTTCCATGTGGGCGGGCCAAGAGGGCTGGCAGGCTACAGGGGCTGGCAGGCTACTGCACAGGGACGTGCAGCCTTAAGGGGGGTGGAATGTGACGCCCCGGAGTCCCACATTGACTATAGAGAGGAAAGTGATTGAGATTATATGTAGAGCTTACACCCTTACTTAGCATGAGGCCTTTTGATGGGTTGAAGCCCATCAGAAGCAAAACCGTGAGGCCAGTGGGCCAAAGCGGACAATATCATGCATGGGTAAGGGGTGGGGCGTTACAAATAATCTCAATCACTTTCCTCTCTATAGTCAATGTGGGACTCCGGGGCGTCACATTCCACCCCCCTTAAGGCTGCACGTCCCTGTGCAGTAGCCTGCCAGCCCCTGTAGCCTGCCAGCCCTCTTGGCCCGCCCACATGGAAGCCCGCCCACTTGCACCAGACCACGGCAGGGGACCCACACTCGAACTAGTCGAGAGTCGGCTCTGATACCATTTGTAACGCCCCACCCCTTACCCATGCATGATATTGTCCGCTTTGGCCCACTGGCCTCACGGTTTTGCTTCTGATGGGCTTCAACCCATCAAAAGGCCTCATGCTAAGTAAGGGTGTAAGCTCTACATATAATCTCAATCACTTTCCTCTCTATAGTCAATGTGGGACTCCGGGGCGTCACATTCCACCCCCCTTAAGGCTGCACGTCCCTGTGCAGTAGCCTGCCAGCCCCTGTAGCCTGCCAGCCCTCTTGGCCCGCCCACATGGAAGCCCGCCCACTTGCACCAGACCACGGCAGGGGACCCACACTCGAACTAGTCGAGAGTCGGCTCTGATACCATTTGTAACGCCCCACCCCTTACCCATGCATGATATTGTCCGCTTTGGCCCACTGGCCTCACGGTTTTGTTTCTGATGGGCCTCAACCCATCAAAAGGCCTCACGGTTTGTAAGGGTGTAAGCTCTACATATAATCTCAATCACTTTCCTCTCTATAGTCAATGTGGGACTCCGGGGCGTCACATTAAAGGCCTCATGCTAGGTAAGGGTGTAAGCTCTACATATAATCCCAATCACTTTCCTCTCTATAGTCGATGTGGGACTCCGGGGCGTCACATTCCACCCCCCTTAAAGGCTGCACGTCCCTGTGCAGTAGCCTGCCAGCCCCTGTAGCCTGCCAGCCCTCTTGGCCCGCCCACATGGAAGCCCGCCCACTTGCACCAGACCACGGCAGGGGACCCACACTCGAACTAGTCGAGAGTCGGCTCTGATACGTGCAGCCTTAAGGGGGGTGGAATGTGACGCCCCGGAGTCCCACATTGACTATAGAGAGGAAAGTGATTGAGATTATATGTAGAGCTTACACCCTTACTTAGCATGAGGCCTTTTGATGGGTTGAAGCCCATCAGAAGCAAAACCGTGAGGCCAGTGGGCCAAAGCGGACAATATCATGCATGGGTAAGGGGTGGGGCGTTACAAATGGTATCAGAGCCGACTCTCGACTAGTTCGAGTGTGGGTCCCCTGCCGTGGTCTGGTGCAAGTGGGCGGGCTTCCATGTGGGCGGGCCAAGAGGGCTGGCAGGCTACAGGGGCTGGCAGGCTACTGCACAGGGACGTGCAGCCTTAAGGGGGGTGGAATGTGACGCCCCGGAGTCCCACATTGACTATTGAGAGGAAAGTGATTGAGATTATATGTAGAGCTTACACCCTTACTTAGCATGAGGCCTTTTGATGGGTTGAAGCCCATCAGAAGCAAAACCGTGAGGCCAGTGGGCCAAAGCGGACAATATCATGCATGGGTAAGGGGTGGGGCGTTACAAATAATCTCAATCACTTTCCTCTCTATAGTCAATGTGGGACTCCGGGGCGTCACATGGGTAAGGGTGTAAGCTCTACATATAATCTCAATCACTTTCCTCTCTATAGTCAATGTGGGACTCCGGGGCGTCACATTCCATCTGCGTAAGCGCCAGCTTCAGAGCTTCAGCTGACGTTCCTGATTTCCTCTCTGCAGACTGGTATTTCTTTCATCTTTTTTTTCTCTCAATGGGGGTGTCCCTTTCTTTGTTGGATTTCTTGATTCTATGGTTTTCTTTATTTCTTTTTTTTCTCGTGTTTGTTTGAAGCTGATTGATGTAATTGGAAGGAATTTGGGGTGCTTTAGTTAGTTTCTCGTTTGGATCTGAGTCTTCTCAGATGCAGTTAGTTAGATTTTGTCATTGGCATAGGAATAGCTGCTTTACAAGAGTATGAAGAGGGTTGGGATGTTAGAGTAACGAGGATGAACTATTTTTACCTCATTTTGTGGATACAAAAGGGGATGTTGTTAAAGATGATAGATTCTTAAAAAAAAAAAAGGTAAGAAACATTGATAGCATGTTGGAGATGATGTTTCTTGATCCAAATTAGAAGGCCTCTATGCATGCCCAATACTCAATTCTATGGACCATATTTTTAATGTTGGAATAGATTATTACTCTACTGTTTGGACTAGATAGTTGTTTGGCACTATTGGGCATAAGCCACGTAGGGCGCGTTTGTGCAGCACTTCATTTTTTTTTTTGGGGGTGGGGGGGGTGAAGCTTTCCATGGATTTGTGCAAATCCGGTATTGGGTTTAGAATTGTGCAAATCCGATGTTGGGGGCAGAAACTTTCCATGGATATGTGGCAGAATGGGGTTGACCGGAATCCACCCTTTTGAAGATTTTCAAGTCTGAATTCTCGCTTTGGGTGCGAGAGGTCGATTTCTCAGAATGCCCCATTTTTAGCGGGTCCAACCTAAGAATTTTTATTCCCTTTTACTTTCTTTTTCCCCTGTAGATGTTTGCATTCCAAGCCTTTTGCCTCTTTCCAGTAGTGCATAGTTATTGATGCAAAGCAAAGCCAGGCCCTAGACTTGCAACACTTGAATCAAGCACTCAGCCGCACACATCAAAACAATATCCGCTTGATGATTCAATGTGAACCTATAGGCAAAGTGGTCCAAAATAATATGATTTCATCATGCATACATCTGCATACTGTCCAACAAAACACATGCATTGCGCACTGTCTCTTAGCATGTCCGATGCAGTTCTCACATGGGCCCGGTCACATAATTCTTTCATGAAAGGGAATAGCAACCATATTTTTTCAGGGATAAAGAGTAAAATTTTCCTCTTAAACAAAGTGGTAGACTGGATCCTTGTTAAGAGAAGATCATCATAATCACTGTAGAGCTGCCCCATCAGAACAAACTGACTAGAGGCTTAGAGTGTAACATCCCAGAATTTTAGGTTGTAATTAGTTTAGTTAATTGTGCTTTTAGTTAATTAAGCTCGTTTATAAGCCAAATAGGTCCGATTACCTTTAGGATTGTGCGTGCGAAGTTGGGTTGAGATCCAAGCCCGTTTGGGTATAATGGGGGTGTGTGTCGCTATTTCCGAAAAGTTCCAAGGGTTTTTTAGTATTTTTCGCTTTTCGAGATTTTGGCACCATCGGGTAGATTACCTAATTTCCCGGACTTTGTCCTGCTGTTGCATCCCGACTCAGACCCTCAAACCCAACCCAAAACCTTACCTGACCCAGCCTAAGGCCTAAAGGCCATTTGGTTATTTCTTCCCATACCCACCTAAACTCACCCACGTGGACCCACCTTCCCTTTTCCCTCTTCCCTTTTCCTGCTTGGTCAAAACCCTTTCCCCTCTCTTCTCATTCACTCCACAGAGCAGCAGCCCCCTTCTCCCTCATTTTTCTCTCTCGTTCTCCCTCCCAAGCTCCATGCTGCCTCGCCGTCGCCGAGCTCCTCCATCTCAGGTGATCACCACCACCAAGCTCTCCTTCTCCCCTCTATTCTCCACTCTCTCACGTCATCTCTCACTCACTCATCTCTCCCTCACCCGGCCCGGCCATGCCGCCTCACTGTCCCGGCGCCATCACCGTCGCCGTCCACGACCTCCACCTGCACCACCGCCTGGCCACCATCCTCTCTGACGGAACCCCAGCCCATATCTCTCTATTTCCCTATTTCTCTCTCTTTGTTTTCCCCCATCTTTCCCTTTTCTATTTCTCTCTTTCTTTCCCTGTTTTTCCTCCTCCTTGCTGTTGGCGTGAATCACTTCCCCATTTCCATTTCTCTCTCTCACTCCTCCCAGCCAACATGGACTAACCCCCACCCATATCATTTTCTCTCTTTCTCTCCACTCACTGCCAATGTGATGTGTCTCCCCTTCCTCACCCATCTCATTCATTCCACCATTTCTCTCTCTTTCTTTATTTGTTTTTCTTTTCTCCCTCCTCCCTGTGAACGTGTGGTACCCCTCATCCATCTCACCATTTCTTTCTCTCTCTCTTATTTTCTTTATTTCTCTCTCTCTCTCTTCACTCCCATTGCTGTCATGGTGATTGAACACCCACCCACCCATTTCACTCTTTCTCTCTCTGTTCTCTCTTTCTTTCCCCATTCTTTCTTTATTTCTGTCTTCTTCCTTCTCCTTGTTAATGGACCACCAAAAAGAGTCTCCATCATCACTAATTTAGTGGGCCATTAATCAAGTGGGCCCCACAACCTCCCCATCTCAATTTAGCTCTCTCATTCTCATTCTCATTCTCATTCTCATTCTTTCACTCTTTCTCACCCACCTTGCTGGAAATGGACTATAAAGGCAGCCCCATAACCTCCGATCATCACTATCATCCTCGCGTGGACCCCACGAGCTTCTCACCCCCAATTTGCAAGCCACCACTCCATCCACCCATTTGTTTGGTAAGCTTCCCTTCCCCTAGGTTTGGTTTGTGTGCTTTGGGTGTGGAGTTGTGTTAAGATAGATTAGAGCTTTCCATTCTTTTAATTTTACATTTTAATTTAGTTTTGTTTTGCTATTATCCCTTAGGTTTGGTTTGTTGGGCTATGGAGCTAGGATTTGTGGATTTGGGCATTTTCAACCAAAGGCAAGTACATAGACATGAATAGTAGTGTGTATATGTTACATTTGTTGGTTTGGATGCTTTAAACATGTTCAATATCTCTACTAGATGCTTTAAATATGTTAAATATATCTACTACTATTTTAAATATGTTAAATATATCTACTAATGATTGAGATGTGTTAAATACCTCTACTAATACCTTAATGTGTTAAATATATCTACTAATGCTATAAATGTGTTAAATATTTCTAAATGTGTTAGATATCTCTAACATGTGTATTTATGATAATTGGATTGGTAAGTATGGATTTAAAATGCACTAATGGTGGAACTATTAATGGGTCTTAAAATGGTGTTAAATTGAATGTAATATTTGGAACCCATTTACCCTTAAAACTTGGACCTTGGCCCCACTTGACCTATGAATATGAATTGGACCTCTAGTAAGGGGGTGTGTAGGCTAACACCTCCTTGTGGGTTGTGAGGTAGTATATGTGGGACCCATATTGGGCTAAGTGGGTGGCGTAGTGGAACCCCGAGGTGCGAACAACTTCAGAAGCACCAAATGATTATGAGATGCATTTCGGATCCGTGTAACCACCATATTAGACGGTATGGACCCTACATGTGATGAATGACCCTAGCCTTAGGTTGGTTAGTGCCCACTCCCCTTGGCCCTTGACTATAGGATTTGTATAGGCTATGGTTAGCTTATGACCTCCCGAATATTACAAGACATGAGCATATACCCATTCTGCTACTCGGTCTAATACCCTTTATTAATATGCTCGCCGGGTGGGCTCCCTTGTGGCTCTATTGACAATGTGATGGGAGCACCCTATGTAGAATTAACCGGACCTCTTGTTTAGGAGAGTGTGTGTGTGGGTTTTTGTGTGAATGTGCAGGTTTGGGTTTGTGTGTGTATGTGTATGTGTAGGTTTGGGTTTGTGTGTGTGTGTGTGTGTGGATTTGTGTGTGTATGTGTAGGTTTGGATTTGTGTGTATGTGTAGGTTTGGATCTCTGTGTGTGTGAATGTATAGGTTTGGGTTTGTGTGTGTGTGTGTAGGTTTGGGTTTGTGTGTGTGTGTGGGTTGTGTGTGTATGTGTGGGTTTGTATTTGTGTGTATGTGGGTTTGTGTGTGGATGTGTAGGTTTGGGTTTGTGTGTGTGTGTGGGTTTGTGTGTGTATGTGTGGGTTTGTATCTGTGTGTAGATGTGGATTTGAATATGTGTGTGCACATGTGGGTTTGTGTGTGTGTACCCGCGTATGGTTTTGTACTTACCGTCTGCAGATCGGGAGGTGGACGTACGCCACCATACCAGCTTGTCTGGGTTTAACCGGGTTCGCCTGGGTTGCATTTGTTTGACCAGCTTGTCTGGGTACCGGGTTCGCCTGGGTGTGTTCATTCTCATAGCATATGATGGTCTGATTATTTTGTTGGTTAGTTACGTTTCGTTTATCCATTATTTATGTACTTTCTTACATATTGGTTTTGGTTGGCACATGTTACACTGCTACTCATATCTATTTACTTGCCAGTATATCTGATGTTGCTACATTTGGTGCTTAGGTAATGAAGCTCATTGTATAGGTGGTTGTGCCGGTCTTACGAGATTCATTAGTTGAGGGATTACCCCTAGTGGAGTGTGGTAGCAGTATGGTGTTGCTGGATTGGTACCTGAGAGCCCACTTTACATTCCTGCTATGAGCATAGGTGCTTCTTACACAGGTTATTATGGAGTTTGACATTCGTTAAAACTCTAATGTATTTTATAATTGAAATATAAGTAAATGCCTTTCTGTTACTTGTATCAGCTCTGATGTTATTGTATGTTGTATTGGTGACCATCTGCGCAGATTGTATGAATCGTTGCTTCCGTGTTTGTTTATGGTGACTGATCATCACTCATAACTTCACTATGGACTTCGATCCACCCGGAATTGGGGTCGCAAATCTATTTAAGGGAAAGATTTTAATTGGCCCCGATTCTCATGCCCTAATAATGCGGTTAGGATCCAATCAAATTTTTGGGGCATGACATAGAGCCTTAAATCTCACCTTCTTTACAAGTCCACATGACAAAACCACATCACGCATTTGAACAGTCTATGAGGAGAAGACACATGATCAGGCCTCAACCTCAAGATGATCTTAGGCTCCCGGGTATTTATTGGTTTGATACGACTATGATGGAAGACTTCACGCTTGTCAGTAATGTTAGTCTTCAGATACTAGTGAGGACTTCATGTTGAAAGAGTGTTTATACAACATTCAGAAAACAAAATAACAAGGATAGGATGGTTGTATTGCCCAACAAAGAGTTATTCCATAGTTCTTTAAGAATGGAAAACCTGAACATCAATCACATCCTTATCAATATTGGTTAGGCTGGGGTTGTTTTGGTCCCAGCCACAGCCTCAGACACAATATTGATGACAGAATAACTAACCGTCACTATTTATCTTTACTCCAAACAAAATTCGAAGTGAACAACAATAGAAATTTCAAATGTGGTACGCATGTCAGCAATTTTTTGGCATTCAATTGGCTCATTATGACCATGTATGCCATGTCGTCGAAAACACATTAACTGCTGCATCAATTATTGCAAATGTTTATCTGTCTCCAAGAAATTGTTTTCCTTACCAATTAAACAACATAAAAGGAAGAAATTGGTTTCCCTGGATGTTTAATAAGTTTATGACAGGACCCTCTTTAGATCATCTGAGTTGATCAGTACATTTGAGCTTTATTGGATTCACAGTCTGTTATAATAGCAGCATTCATTACTGCTTGGCCAATTCTTTCACTTTTGTATTGCTATTTTTGCTCCTATAATGTGTGCAAATCTATGATTTTCTATTGCAGCTTCAATCCCGAAGGAAAAAACCCTTTGGTCCCAGATTAAATGTGAGTATTGATTTACAATGCTGAGAATGATCTATAGATCCCTTTTCTTTTTTCATATAATGTATCTACTGTGATCCTTTCCCTTTTAGTTTAGTGCTGAAGAAGCAGTCCAATACCAACTTGATGCTTTGAAATACAATGATCGGCCGCGTCCAGATTATGGAGTAGAGGTCATGTATAGGGTAATGTACTATTTCCAATACTGCCGAAGAATATTTCTTTTTCACCATCTGAACTTTATACTGAGCATCTGAGTGCTTCATCTGATTATTCTGATAAGGTGTTGGTTATGACAGTTTGCTGGTTTTGATCCCTTCGAGAGGTCTACCTATTTTGGGCCATTCTTTGATTTGGGACAGTAAGCCAGCTTCCAAACTTTGCTTTCATGATGATAGGATGAGTTTTCTGGATGTTCACCAAATTATAAGTTGTTTAATATTTACCAGTTAAAACTATCCTATTAAATGAAAATAAAACATCCATTTCAAAAAAATATATAGAAAATAAAAAAATAAAAGAAAATTAAACATCTCTCCATCAAAATATCTTTAGTTTGGTACAGCCAATGCCCCACATGCCATGGTTACTTAAGGGTCCAGCTCCATCCATGTCTATGGATTTCCCCAATTACCTTGAATGAAGAAACTTTGAATCACATTGTTCTAATCAGTATTATACTGTATTGTATTGCCTGAATTTCTGTTTCCATAGATGCAACCCAAATTGGACCCAAGAAAACCCCTCTACATGAACTATTTGAATTATGCAGGGCATGTTTCTTTGTGCCTATTTGCAGTTTACTCATGCAAATTTCACTTAGCATATGCTTCCAACTTCACTGAATATGCTTGTGGGCCCCATTTTTCATATCGAGCCAGTTTCACCTTAAATAACTGTTTGTTTCAACATATCGCTGTAGAAGTCTGTGGACCCACAATCAGGCTGGGAGAAGAAAGATTTATAAAGAAAACTTGAGAGAGAGAGAGAGAGAGAGAGAGAGAGAGAGAGATCAACTTGTACCTGTCCTATGAAAAAATCTAAAACTATCCTAAATAAAATCTATACAAACCCAATCTACAAATCTGAAAATTAATTACAGCACTTACAAACTCTAAAAATATTTTTTTTAAAACAGTAAAATTTATTAATAAGCGGGTAAAACCCAAAAGAACAAAAAAAAAGAAGGAGAAAACTCAATACAAACTATACATCAAAGGATAAAGAAGAACGAAGCACCCCTTCCTTAGCGAGGTTATCCGCCGAAACATTAGCCTCACGTAACACATGATGAAGGACAGCATCCAATGGACTCAATATATCCTGCACCTCCTCCACCACATCGGCCAACCTCCAAGGATAACAACAATTACCTAAACTTCACTGAATGGCAGAAAAAGAATCTCCTTCAATGATAACTTAGAACCTTCCAACTTACGCAACTCACGACAACCAACCAAAAGATCATTACTTTCAGATCCATTAGCATCTAAAGAATCCACCGGCCCATAGAAATTCCTTACAGTAATGCCATTCCAGTCCCTAATGACACATCCAATTCCACCTTTTCCAATGGCTTGTACGTAACTTCCATCAAAGTTTAATTTGAGAAACCCCGTTGGAGGACATTTCCATAAAACATTGTTTAAAGATTTTGAGACCCATCCACCTTGAAAATGAGATGCCCAAGATCTACTTAAATCCTCCATACACACCCCTTTAAACTCTTTTCTTGAAATCACCCACTCTAAATCAGATCAAATAATAGATGGAACAATATCCTCCACCGAGTTACTCTTATTCTTGAAAACACAATCATTTCTTTCCAACCAAATTATCAAACAAACCGCGTAGAACACCACCTTCCAAAGAATTCTCATGCGAACATATTTGATTCCCATACACCATTGATGAAAAAGATCTACAACTTTCAAAGGCATGACCCATAGCATATCAAACACATTAAGAATTGCATACCACACTTTATGAGCAAAAACACAATGGATAAGCAAATGATGCACTGGTTTCTCATCCTTTAAACACATAGGGCATCCATTGACAATAATATGCTTACGCCTCCTCAATTTGTCTAAAGTAAGAATTTTATGAGACCTCGCCACCCAACAGAAAGCTAATACTCGAGGTGGCATTGTTGAATCCCAAAACCTTTCCCCCCTTGAATAAAATGAGATGAATCAAGCAGAACATTGTAAAACGATTTAACTGAGAAATTACCTTTAACTGCCGGCTTCCAAACTCTAACATCACATCCTCCACCATTAACATAAACATTGTCTAGTAAGGCCAGCATGCGAGTGAAGTCAACAACTTCTCTATCAGTCATATCCTGACGAAAATTAAAATCCCACAGCAGTTGACCGCCAGTAATAAGGAAATTATATGCAACAACAGCTTGTTGTCTCCTATCTAACAAGTAAAGGTTAGGAAAAAGAGTAAGAAATGCCGACTGCCCATACCATTCATCATGCCAAAACCAAATCTGACGCCCATCATGCACTCTAATCCGAATCCATGGATAGCAATCATCCTTATCTGAAAGAATTGATTTCCAAAATCCAGAGGCCTTGAACATTTGATTTGGTATGCACCACCCATCATTATCCAACTATACTTAGAAATAAGGATTTGTCTCCACAACCCTTGATCTGATTCCCCAATCCTCCATAACCACTTTCCCAATAGAGCTTTATTAACTTTCTCAATAGAACGGATCCCCAACCCTCCTTGCTCAGCTGCAAACCAAATCCCACCTAACCAAGTGATGCTTCCTTTTGTCAACATGATCATTCCAAAGAAAATCTCGTTGGAGCTTTTCTATCCGATGCACCATACTTTTAGGGCACTTGAAAAAAGAGGGATAATAAATAGGAATCCTCTGCATGACAGACTTAATCAATGTGATTCTCCCTCCCAAAGATAACATCTTACCTTTCCAAGAAATCAGCCTTTTATCTACACTTTAAAACTGAACTCCACATTGAACTCTTGGGAATCTCCAAGCATAATGGTATCCCCAGATAATTAGAAGGCAATTTGCCAACTCTGCAACCAAAAGCATTAGCCAAAGTAGCAACCTGACTAGCTGCCAACCGGACACCTGTAAACTCACATTTGCCATAATTGATTTGAAGCTCCGACAAAGGTTTAAACCATTTCAAAACCAGTTTCAAACTGTTAACCTCATCTAGTGAAGCATTATAGAAAATAATAGAATCATTTGCAAATTGCAAGTGAGTTACCTCCAAACCAGAATCATCAATAGAAAATCCTATAATAAACCCTATTCGTCTAGCTTTATCCATTAAGACATTCAAGGCTTCCACAACAAGAAAAAAAAAGCATAGGAGACAAAGGATAACCTTGCCGGATACCTCGAGAACTCTCGAAATAACCTTTAGGAGAACAACCATTCACCATTATAGAAAAATGAGTTGAAGATACACAACTATGAATCCATTTACGCCATTTATATCCAAACCCCATTCTTTCCATCATATATTGAAGGAATCCCCAATCTACCATATCATAAACTTTTTTGAAATCCAACTTACAAATCAATTCCGGACGATTATGTCGATTCCGAGAATCCACACATTCATGAGCAACAATGACACTATCAAGAATTTGGTGCCCATCAACAAATGAAGCTGGTTTATCAAATATGACCTCAGGAAGCACCTTTCGCAGACGATTGATTAGCAAGAACCTTGGTTAAAGTCTTATAAGGATTCCCAATCAAACTTATTGGCCGGAACTCCTTAATTCAGATAGCACCATCTTTCTTCGCAACGAAAGCAATGAAAGACGCTCCTCGCTCCCTTGCCATAACACCATTTTCTTGGAATTCATTAGAAAACACTAGCATTTCATCTTCTAACATATCCCAAAAATAGTGGAAAACTGCTATCGGAAAACCATCAGGGCCCGAAGCTCGATCTCCCCCATACCAAACACAGCTTGTCTAATCTCTTTAGAAAATTGAACTTCAAGAGAAGAAGCAGTAGAAGTGGAAAATTGACTAACAAAAATCCCATCCATCCGAGGCCTTAACTTATAGTCACTAGAATGAAGCCTTTGAAAAAAATGAACAATTTCGTTTTCAATATCAGGTTTTTCCTCCCATAATCTTCCCCCAACTTCAATAGCATTTTTCCGATTCACACAACGACGGGTACTAGCAACAGCATGGAAAAATTTCGTATTACGATCTCCCGCGACCAAACATTTATTTCGAGAACGTTGCTTCCAACTAATCTCCTCTTGAAAAATCAGCATTCAAAATTGCTCTTTAAGAGAAATTCTAATATTACAATCCCCTTCTTCATACTTCCCATCAATACTCTGAATTTCAGATAAAAGATAACGCTTGTTTTCTGATATGCGGCCGAAGACCTCCCTACGCCAGACTTGAATTTGCTTTTTAAGGAATTTCAACTTTTGAGCTAATTGAAAACCCACACACGCACTCACTTCCTTTGCAGCCCACCATTTTCTAACACAATCATGGGAAACCTGCCTCTAAGATCCACATTAATTCAAATCGAAAAGGCGGAGGACCCTAATCCTTCCAAATCAGTCTCAACAAGGATAGGACGATCCGAAATTGGTCTAGCTAACGCTCTTTGAACACAATCCAGAAAAATACCCAGCCAATCAGAAGACACTAGAAACTGATCCAGCCAATGCATAATTGGATCCCTCTGCATATTAGACCGTGTTAAATCTACAAGATCATTACTCCTAATCCAATCACTGAAATCCCTCATAGCTGAAGTAAATGACAGAACCTCCTTTTTTACAGAAGGAAACTTGATGCAATTAAAATCCCCTCCTACCACCCATGGGCGCTTCCATAAACCAGCTACGCGAGAAAGTTCTATCCAAAACTCCACCCTATTATAGGAAGAAGATGGCCCATATACAGATGTTGCTACCCATTCCGTATTACATCGGACATCCTTTAATAAGACAAACAGCAAACCTTCCCACAAACTCATCCATCTTTTGCCAATAAGCCGCATTCCAAACTAATTTCTCGAATTCAAAGAGCCTTTGTCATAGTTTTGGTTGAAAACTTTTGTACCGTCCAGCTAAGCCAGTGCAGTTGACTCAGTAGTAATACCAAGTGGATGGTTAGTTGTATCCGAGATCAATTTTCAGCAATAGAAGAAAAAGTGTGTAGATGCAAGCTAAAGAAACATCACCGGTTGGTTGTAGTTTTGACGACTCTATGGATGGAGGTACATTAGCTGCGTGGAAGAAAGTTGGAAACAAATTTGGATTTATGAGGCAGCGAACAGAACTTGAGATATGATATTCAGATGAGGTTGAGATAATTGTTCTTATAAGGAAGGTAGAGAAGGATGCATAGGAAATTGACTATTTGACCATGGGCAAATAGGTCTAATAAGCTGAATATCAATGACCTCCGTCTTAGTCTCCTGAAGAAATAGACATTCTCCCTTAAACGACTGAACCACGGCTTTCAACACCACCCTCTTGGAAACAGAGTTCATCCCATGAACATTCCAAGATAAAAGCTTCATAGTCCCAACAATGCGACACCAATATGCTTATCTGGACGATCATAATTAATAGAGAAAGCTAATTTATCCAACTCTCTTTGTGCTTTGGATTTCTTTTTGGTTTTTTGGCCTCCCATACTTCTTCCCTTCTCCTCCATCATATCATGAACTAAGCTTCTCAGCTCACCTAACCGGTCATCCATTGAAATTCCCAACACATTGGCTATTTCAATAATTTTTTCTTCAATAAACCTACTGGTTTGTTCTACCATACAGTCATTATTAGGCAAATCCACGGCTAGACCTTCAACATTATCCATTGATTCCATCATCAATAAAGCTTGATTTTCTAGAATATTAGGTTTGGCTTCATGATCACTGTCGTAGGAAATACAGTCACTGTTTGAACAACGATCTCCCCAATAGCGATCCTCATTCCTCCTAATAATTTCCAGAGAATCGTGCCCAACGGGGTTGGAACAATGATCCAAAACCTGTATCTGAGTGCCAGTTCCATCAATAGAAAGGTCATTTCCCTTACCCGAAGGCATCTGGGCCTCTTTTGGGCTCGCCAAACCTTCCCCTACAGCAATACATGGGCTGCCAAGTTCTCTTGTAATATTTGATTCCTACAAGGGGCAGAAAGGTCATCACACAATTTCCTAAAAACCCCTTTTGAGGGAGGGCAGCTCGACACATCCCTAGTATTTGATTTCCCTGGCGTTCGACGAAATGGGGGATGATCGGTCTGATTCCGCCCCGAAATCACCTTCGTCGCCGTGATTGGAGCAAGCAGAACTTTTGTTTCCTGCCTCCCTTGCAACTTCTTTTGCGCCGACTCCAAAACTCTTGCGAGAGGATCGCTAACAGGTGGGGGATGCGAAATTTAAAATTCAAATCACCTTTATATCCGCCATCAATCAGTGTAGCACCCTCTGGAAAAATCGCGTTTTGTTTCTCCCGACGGCATAATTCTGGCAGCCCCATCTTCCCGCAGCACTTGCAACTATCCTCCACAATAACAGACACAGGAAACCTGACACCTTCGACTTCCAGGGGAATGATCTCCGGCAATTGTTGCTAGGGATCTCACATAACCATTAAGCGTACCCTGTCATGTCTCTGTTTGGTATTGGCTTCATCATCGATCTCTATAACTACACCCAAACACTCACCAAGACATCGGAACACCCTCTCTTCCCAAGCATGCAGAGGAACGCCGCCAATGAACTGAACCCAAATAGGTTGTAGTACAGGCCCAATCACCTCCGTCCAACGATCCAGCCTCTGAACAGGTTTATCAATCAGAACTGATCCTAAACTAGAAAACCTAAAAAAAAATCCTAAATTAGTTTACTGCAACCAACATAAAAGAGTCAAAACATTCGATTGCATAAATTAAAGTAAAATTCAGAAAATAGAAATAAATAATTAAAAATCAGAATGTGAATTTTTAATTCAAGAGTCCGGATCAGTTGTCCTAAGTATTAAAAATACGTACAGTGTATTTCAATTCCCGTCCATAAGGATGGGCCAAGATGCATGTTTTAGCTTGTTAATTTTTGAGAGATTTCACAAGACTCAAGGCTTCAACCACGAATTTTCATCATCTAGAGGTCCCAAGGCATTCGATATATCCAGGAAAAATAAAGAATCCTAGGTAACTTGAACAATGAAAATAAATCAACAAACATTAAAACAACACACTTTTATTGAAATTAACCGTCCATAAAAAATTGGTTGGTATAGCCTTCTTATGCCCTCTTATGCTGTACAGTCTTTGAGCAATGAAAGTCACCATTAAAAAAAAAAAAAAAAAAAAAAAACCATCCATAGAATTAATCAAGGTTTACAACTTCACCTTCTTTTTGAATTACAATGAAATTCATCTCTCCATCTTCTTAGTTGTCGTCTTCAAAAAAATAAAAAATAAAAAACCTTTTAAGCCACATGGAATAAAGAAAGAAAAAGAGGAGAGGGGGGTGGAAGAGAGAGAATGGAGATAGGATGGTGGGATGTCCCCTATGTGGAGGAAGAGGGGAGTGACTTAGACGTCCCCCCTTGCTCCCCTTATATAGTGTTTGGTCTCCTCTTTCTTGGCTTCGGTTTTAAGCTATGATGATGGCTTTAGCAACTCCTTGGCTTGCACTCCAAGTTTACAATGATTTTTGGAAAGTTTTTGAGAGAATCTTGGACTTTTTCAAAATATTTCCAACTTTTATTTCTTGGTGAGCTAGGACTTTCCATTTTAAGACTTGTCTCTGTTGGTTGGAATCTCTAGCAAATAGACCCACAAAAATCTTCAAAAAATCTGAAATTTGAATTGTTGTTGCTTCATGTGGATGGTCCCACCTGCAACACTAGGTGGACCCCATCTTGGTCATCCAAGTGTGGTTGGGCCTCTTGCTTCCTTTTCTTTTTTTTCCCTTCTCCTTTTTCTTCTCTACTTTCCTTCTTTGCTTCCTTGGTCCTCATGTCTCTTGGATTTCTTTCCTTTTTTTTGCTTCAAATTCAAATTTGAATTTCCAAAAACTCTTCTCACACAAGGAAGGGAATTCTGAATTTTTGCAACCTCTTGTGGGACCCACCATGGCCATCCCCTCCTTGGGAATCACGCCCATGGATGGTGGGTCCCATCCCTCCTTACATAAAGGACTTCTCCTTTTGACATCACTCATTGTGCTTGAAAAAAGACAGGAAACTTCATATTTGTCTCAAAACCTTATATTTGCTAATATTAATATGATTTTGGATCATATCCTTGATGCAGTTTGAGAGGTTTAGGCGAATATTCCACCATCCAACTTACCGGGTTTTGCTTGGCCACAAGGACAGGAAGATCCTAAGCAGTTTATGGGTGAAGGAGGTAAGCTATAGCTAGAGTTTAGTGCACAGCTAGCGGAAGGTCTTAAACAAAGTAAACCTTGGAAAAATTATAGGGTGCTGACTGCTGATGCATTAGGATTTGTGTGGTGTCTAGATGCCCATACACCCGTGCAGACAAGTGAACCCAACAGCTCTATGATCCAGTTCATAGATCTGATGCAGTGCCCCAGGCATCAGGATGCTCAAAATTTTTTTAGATCAATAAAGAATCTGGAAACTCTGAAACTGAGGTTTCGGCGAAAGGAGAGCATCCTGCATCCATGGTGGGCTGTTTCAGATGAAAAGACCAACCTACTGATTGATGCACCCCACTAGTATAGAATGGACATGTTCCGGAGTAATATGCATCTCTCAACCCTCATCATCATCATCAAGGTCCTGTCCCAGCTATGCTGGGTTCAGTTGCATGAATTATGTTTCTCCATTCTAGTCTATACCGGGGAAAATCCTCAGGTAGGTTGACTTCTTCAGATCTATCCTTACTATTTTTACCCTTTTTCCTTGAGGGGCATATTAGAACCTTATGATGCCTTAAACCTTGATTTCAAAAATAATTGCTCTGACTGGCTAATTATTTATGGCCCTGTTTAGATCCTCAAAACTCAGTTTCTCTGCAACCAGTCTAGCTGCAAATCAAATCCATAACTTTGTTTGCCTGTAATTGGTTTTATTAGCAAAAAACAAAACAACTGTCTCTTACAGGTAGCTAAGTACTGAAATGCATGAATAAACATTCACACAAGTTGCCTGCACTCATTTTGCCAAGACCCAGAATGGTCCTTTGGAAGTCTATATTTCTACTGTTGCTAATGAATCCCTTGCATAATGGTGGTCTGTGTTTACTGGATCAGAGCCGATTCAAGCAAAGAGCTTGGATAAAAGGGGCCCGACCAGAGGAGGCCATGGTTCAGGTTGCTAGTCTGTCCCTTGGCTCCCCTTTCAGTATTCATGATAGCTATTCATTCACTTTTTATTTTATGGAAATCTTTTGACAGGGTGTGGGTGGTTCCTGGGATGGTTACTGGCTGACTGAAAGCTTACTCCATGACGGTGACGGATTCTCTAAATGTGTAGCTTATTAGTTTTCACCAATGCTGATCCTGGTGAATAAAGTGGTGGTGATTCAAGGTCTGCATTATCTAGCCTCAACTTGTACATGCACATGTATAGTCTGCAAGTGTTATTGTTTGTATAAAAATATAGATCAAACTACCAAAATAAAGATTTAATGAGAAGTAAAGTGGAATTTTTGTGTGCTGCCAAGTTTAGAGATCAGAAGCGGGTTTGTTATTTGAGTTGATTTACAGGTTGATCAATGATTAGTTTAGATGTTAGTTGTTGATCTAAAATGCGAGAACCTCCTAGTGCATTTTAATTAAAAAAATGAGTTGATGTGGACCTAAATACTCCAACTGAGCATGGATCTAAGTGAGTAGAAGAACAGAACATCCACATCCAACCATCTCGTCTTTCTACACCTGTTATTATTCACTAAATTTGCTGATCTTGACCACCTCAATTTCAGTTTGGACCTCTCAATTTCAATATCAATTTCGATTGACATTATAGCCCACAGTCAATCTGATTAAAAAAAGAAAGCAGAAGAAATTTAGATTTCTGTAATTGTGTGAATGCAGTTCTCTTAGGAAGAGCTTTCTATTTATAACATTGACTATGCTTTAAATGGAAGATTTTACAACAATTGTATCCCATTTGATTGGGGTGATTACCATCAAAGATTTCTAGTGATAAAGCAATCTATAACCAATCAAAAACTTCTTTCTATTTGCAGAGCCGCACTGTTAATGGACAGACATATCTTAGTTTTGATCATCTTGACTTGAAGTGTGAACAGCTGATAAATTCTTTTGACGATACCAAATTGGGGCCAGATTTGATTATCGGCGTAATAGACTCAGGTTAGTTTCATCTACATTTTTTATTTTATTTATCTCTTATTTGTAACTACAATATTAGCTATACATATGTGTATTTTAATAATTAACATTTGATGCTAATTTTATAAAAATAATAATTCTACAAAGGTATATGGCCTTTGTCGCCAAGTTTTGATGACGGTGGGTATGATCCTATTCCGAAAAGATGGAAGGGTACATGTCAAGATGGAATGAGTTTCATTTTTTAACATTGTAATAGAAAAATCATCGGAGCACTGTGGTATGCAGATAATATTTCAGATGAAACCATTAAAGATGATATTGTTTCTGCACGCGATACAGATGGCCATGGTACATTGGTTGCATCTTATCATAGAATAGAAATGGATGGAGTCATGGTAGAAAAGGTATTCTCCCTCAGGCCGGTTTAGCTATATATAAGGTTTCTTGGGGTAGGGAGTGTGAAATCTACACTGGAAAATATGATTTCGCGCTCCCTACCCCAAGACAATACCTTCTACGTCCATTTCTACTATAGAACCGGCTATGATAGATGCAACCATTGTACCATGACCATCTGTATCGCGTGCAGAAACAATATCATCTAAGGGCTTCATCTGAAATATTGTCTGCATACCACCGTGCTCGGATGATTTTTCTATTACAATGTTCAGAAGTGAAATCCATTCTATAGGGTCATAGCTACTGTCATCAAAACTTGACGACTCATGCCATATACCTGTGTAGAATTTTTTTTTCAAAAAATTAGCATCAAATGTTAATTATTAAAATACACCTATGTAACGTTAACATTGTAGTTGCAAATAAGAGATAAATAAAATAAAAAATGTAGATGAAACTGACCGGAGTCTATTACGCCCATAATCAAATCTGGCCCCAATTTGGTATCTTCAAAAGAATTTATCAGCTGTTCGCACTCCAAGTCAAGATGATGAGAACTAAGATATGTTGTTCATTAATAGTGTAGCTATGCAAATAGAAAGAAGTTTTTGATTGGTTATAGATTGCTTTATCAGTAGAAATATTTGATGGTAATCACCCCAATCAAATGAGATACAATTGTTGTAAAATCTTCCATTTAAAGCATAGTAATGTTATAAATAGAGAACTCTTCCAAAGTGAACCACATTCACACGATTACAGAAATCTAAATTTCTTCTACTTTCTTTTTTTAATCAGATTGACTGTGGGCTTTAATGTCAGTCGAAATTGTGCGGGCCCCATGTAAAGTCAAAACTAATCAAAATGGTCAAACTTGATATTGAAACTGGGGTCTATTTTTATGTAGTTGCACTAGGGCCTAATCTCCTAGGCCAAGTATTAAAGATTGTATTTAATTATTTTGTAAATGTGTTTAGGCAGGGCTATCAAGCCCATTGTCTGGACCCAGGATTGAGCATTAGAGATTAATAAATAAACTAGTACAATAACCCATGCTAAGTATGGGCATGTGCTAAGTATGGGCATGACCCACATGGGTAGGGTCATCGCTCCATCTAACTACATTTGAGATTTTTCTAATAAGTAAGTGCTTGTTGGTCTTGTATGGTGTAGTGGTTGGGTCATCTATTTCAAAGTGTGGAAGAGCATAAGAGTTCAAATCCCACCGCTTATACCTTTTTTTAGAGGCTTATTAAAAAAAGCCAAAGGAATTTGGTCAAAATTGAATCCAAAATCGTTGGCTTTAATATATTATAATAGAGTACTATAACTTGGATGAGCTTGGGCCAGCCCAACCTGGAGCATCAACATTATACCCTTAGTCATGTTTGTGCCCAACCATTTCACATGGATTTTGTTCTTGTGATATTTACTCGTTTCTAGTGAAGGTGTCATTCGTGTGGCACAATTACATTAGAATTTCAAAGTTTTCATGTGAAAAAAGGGCATAATTTTCACTAGCCTTGGAGACGAGAATAGAATTCTCACGGGGAGATTGGAATATCAAAATAAAACAATGGATTTTTTTTACTAGGAGCAGTTAAACACATTTTAGAAATCATCCGCGAAGTGCTTCTAGAAGGTGAGTTCTTTAGAGCGAGAGAGAGGTGGATTGTATTGGAGTTTATGGTGCGGTGAAGTATAGGTGTTTTGGAGTATTTGAGAAGAATAGAAGAAGAATCTCTCTCCAACATTTTTTTTCTTCTTCTACTTCTCTTGTTCTCAAATATTCCAAACTTCAATATCATAAATGCCCTCCACCTTTGCTGGATCTTTAACTGCAACACAATCCTCCCCCTCTTTTCTTTTAAAGTTAAGTTAATCTTTTCGTTACCACAACAGAAAAAAATATATATAGAAAGGGATTACCTAACCATAATAGTAGGCAAAACCCTATGGGGCATACCCCATATGAGCAGATAAAAAATCAGCAGGCCACCAAAAAATATTAAGACTTCAATTCCACCATGATGCCTACAACCCGGGCACAGGTATCAACTATGCAATAACTGAATAATCTCCATACGAGATAAAAAAAAGGAGCCAAACAACATTGTTTCATTTTGCGCCGAAGCTGCCAAGTCATAGGATTAAGCTGAGAAAGGTAGCTCTTGGAAAGTTCTGAATAATCCTAGCTAATCGTCTAACCCTTTAAAATGATGTGCCCAAGGATATGTAGAAGGGTCTATCAAGACTTTGGAAATCGAATGTTCCATCTCAAAATAGATTTCACTAACATGCAATGGAACCAACCCAAGAAAATATGTCATCTCCTGATTATATAAAATATCCCTCCAAGAGTGGCCAATTCAGGATAACCTTCTAGATGCCACAAAATTCCAATGAGGCATGTTTGCAAAGGAACAATAGAGAACCTCCATCCATCACACACAACAAATTAACTTCTAGAGCGAAGACGCACGTCCCTGGCAGGAGGGAGATTCCACAGACTATAATATGGTTGTGGAATCTAAATATTAAAAAACACATATCTGCTATGAATTTTGTAGGTGCAGAAAATAATGACCCACAATAAGGAGGGAGCCTTATAGGACTTATCCGATGATGATGATGATTAGGAATGTCTGGGTGCCGTCCGAAAGCCTGAAAGAGATGAACAAACGATCAAAGGACCCTGGCCTGGGCGGCGCAAGGCTCTCCGATGCCAAAGTCAGTGTGGGAACTGGAACAATGGAAGGAGAGGGAGAAGAGAGACAGAGTAACGGTTCTGGGAATGAAAATGGCGTACCTTAGATGGTGGTTTGAGCCTCTATTTATAGAGTTTGGAACGTATCTTTGGGAGATATTGTGGTGTGGGTCCCGTGATTCGACTGGGAAGTCACGATCAGCCCACATTGCATTAATTGCGGTCCAATCCAGCCCACTCTGCATTAAATGCCCGTCGGGTCAGCCCACATCGCATTTAATGCACATCTTGTTGGGCCAGGTCGTGTTGGGCGCCTTTGGCGGTAGGGGTACCAGCGGATCTGCCCTCGGGCCCTGCCCTGATGTGGCCTTAGCCGCTGGATGCCGCCCTGTCAGGGATCTGGCGAAGATTGTGGGCGGCTGGATGTCGCGTCTGTCCCACTGGCTCGTGCCCCTATCCCTCCACGTGCCTGATGACGTGGGGGATGAGGGGCGCAAGTGAAGGTTCTCTCTTGCTTCGGCTTCTGTCCTGGCTTCCTCAGCCGAGGTGGAGTTTTCTTCTGAGATGGCACCCGGGGTGGCTCAGCCGAGGTGGAGCTCCCCGCCGAGATGGCGCCCGGGGTGGACTAGTTCGGCGCTAGTGGCCCGGAGATGCTTGACTTCGGCCGATGCCTCTGTCCTGGTAGCCGGGGTGAGATTGGTGCCACGTGGATGGCACGGGGATGGCACGTGAGAGTGCTTAGCCTTATCTGATGGCTGCGATTAGCTTAATCCTGTGGTTCTGGAAATCTCCCCACACAATTGCCCCCTAGCTTTTGACCTCTGAAGTGTGCTAGCCTTTAGGGGTTGAAAGCTAGAAGAATCCGTCTGGGGATTTGGTGATCATTGCCTGGTGTCGCTTCAACTCTTTAAAGCAATAAATGCCCTGCCCTGTTCGTCTTGGGAACCGAGTTGACGGCTACACGCGTAGCTTCTGCGCCGATTGCGTTGTCTTATTGATGGGACGGGCACGGGCTTTGAAGTGTCTCTTCGAATTCGGAGGCGGTACCCAAATGAGGGTTCCCTTTCTACAAATAGGGTCGTCCCCTTCTTTTTCTCGCTCCCGATTTCTTTCGCCTTCGCCTTTGCTTTCGATTTCTGCTCTGGTTCCTGAGATCTGTTCGAGGAGGACGACCGTAGGACGCGCCCGGATCTGCTCTTGATCTGCCTCCTCGTCCCTGTAAGTCGCTTTGTTCTTCCGTCTGGTTCTTCTTGGGGTTTTTCGATTTCTAGGGTTTTTCTTCGTCGTCACCCCTTCTAGACATGGGCACCCCTAGATTCAGGGTAGATTCCGATGAGGGCTTAGCCGATTTTAGGGCTGCCTTCAACATTCCGGAGGGGGTCCTCCTAAAACCGGCGGACCTTGCCGACGCTGCCCTGTATCGCTGCTACGGCGGCTGGATGCCGTTCCCTCTGATCTCCGTGATCGAGGGTGGGGTCAGGTTTCCACTGCACCCCCTGCTTAGGGCCTGCCTTAGCCTTTGGTCCCTCGCCCCGGGCCAGTTGATGCCCAATGGCTACAAGGTCATCATGGGCACAGCGAAGCTGAACGAGATCTTGGGGACCAACCTAGGCCCTCACGACATCGAGGATACATATGATATCTGCAAGGCTGGGGAGGGAAGATATTATCTCCGTGTGAAGCCGCAGCGAAGGGGCTTCGTCCTAGCCTTGGAGGATTCAAGTAAGAATGCCGAGGAAGATTTCTTCTGTGTCTCGGGGGACTGGGAGTTCGGCCCAGGTGAAAGCAGGAGGCTGTCGGTCCCACGTCGCCCTGGGGAAGTCCCAAGTAATCATCACTGCTTTTCTCCTTTTTGCTTTGCTTACCTCATTGATGCCGAACTGATACTCTCTTTTGCCTGTTGAGCAGAGGCGGGTGCAAGGCGACGCCGAGCTGTCAGCGAAGGTTGGAGGAGGAATACCGACGATATCAACAAGGTTGAAAGGTACAAGGGGCACGAAACCAGGTCAGCTTGGAAGCTGCTCGGGTATACGCCGAGGTATCGCGGCCACTACCAGAGGACCGGAGTACCTGAGGTGGACGAGGCACACCCTGACCGCCCAACCGTATCAGTTGCGGTGTTTAGCGGGGTCCCCTTGACCGATCCTGTTGCCGACCTAACTGCGTCTGGTGCTGAGGCGTCTACTTCTGATCCGGAGCTGCCGGACTTGACGCAGATAGTGGACGCTTATCTCTCTGACCGAGGAGAGGACATGGAGGGAAGCTCGAGGGAACCTGCTGTCAAGGACCTGGCTGCTAAGTTTAGGCAGAGGTCGTCGTCTTCTGGGGCCCCATCGCCTGCCGGTACTCGCGCTGCTTCGGGTCCGGTGGGCGCTGGTGCTCTCTCAGCTCCTGTCCCTGCTCCGAGCGGTGGAGCTCGGCGACGCTCGCCGGAGCGCTCGAAGGAGGGGTCCCCGCCCAGGAAGAAGTCCAAGGCGGGGGAGAAGAGCTCGAAGGCTGATCTGCAGTCGAAGGGCAAAACTCCTGAACGAGCCCCTGGGGCTAAAGCTCCATCCGAAAAGGGGGGCGAGAAGAGCGCGCCGAGGGAAAAGAGTGCGCCGGCCGAAAAGAGTGCGCCAGCCAGCAAGTCGGCTGTTGGTCCAGCGCGCGAGCCTCTCATCTCGGTGGGGCAAGGGTCCGGATCGGCCTCCGGGCCCCGAATTGCCCCAGCACCGTGGAAGCCGAGAATGGAAACGCAACCCGGCAAACCCTTGAACGTTGGAGACCGACTGCTGGGGAACGCCGAGGTGATCGGGGCCCTTGCCAAGGCCCGCGCTCTGCCTCGGGATATGGAGGATCATGAGAAGTTTGATGACGAGAGTCTGATAATGACAGCGATCCAGGCTGACCTCCTGGTAAGTGTCTCCTGTGTATTCTTTCAAGTGGCCTAGCTTGGCTGTTCCTGTTTTGATTCTCCTCTTTTCCCTTGCAGAACGTGCAGAGGCTCCTAACCGTGTTAGGAAGGAGGGATAGGAATGCTGCGAGGATGACCCGTCTGGAATCTGAGCGGGAGAAGCTGAAGAAGGAGCTAGACGAGCAGCGGAAGGGAATGGAAGAGCTCAAGGTGGCCAGTGCTGGAGAGTCCGCTCGGTTGGCATCGGCTCTGACTGAGGTCGCCGAACTCTCGTCCCGGGCCAACCATATGAAAGGCGAGCTTTGGACAAGGAACAAAAGGGTCTCCGAGTTGGAGTCGGAGTTGGCCAGGTTGAAGTCTGAGTCGACGGCTGAGGTAGCGAGGTTGCGAGGGGAGGTATTGGCTGGTCGCGCTGAGAGGGAGAAGCTGGCGAAGGCGAACGGCGACCTGGAGAAGGAGAAGGCCTCTCTTCAGTCCGAGGTGCAATCCGTCTTCCAGAGCGGGGTGGATCGTGCCACCGAGCTGTATGAGAAACAGGTGGAGGAGATCACTGCAATCTTGTTCGAGGAAGGATGCCTGGCCGCACTGAGACGTGTGGGGGTCCCTGAAGACCACCCCGTCTTTCAGGACCTGCCGAAGTATTCGGACCTGGATCCCGAGCCGAGCTCCGCACCTGCAACTGAAAGCGCTCCGGTCGAAGTCCCTGTAGCTGAAAGCGCCCCGGTCGAAGCTCCTGCTGCTGACGACGCTCCAGCTGCCCCGGTCTCGAGCGATGCCCAGTCGCCAGCGAGGCTTTGGCCGTGCCTCAGGGTGAGACCTCTTCCGCTCCTGGTTCGGCTGAGGTACCAGTTGAAGCCCCTTCTGCCAGCGACGCTCCAAGCGAGGTCCCTATCTCGGCCGAAGCCTCTGGCCCCTTGGAAACGGTGATTGATCTGGTCGAATCGCCGAGACCGGAGTAGCTCTGTCCCTTCTCATGTCCTTGGTCTTTCTTTTGTAACGTTTTTGCTTCTCAGTTTTGTAATACTTTGCCTATTCAATGACAGTCGAGCTTCTTCATTTGTGCATTTTCTCTTTGCATTTCTGGATGTGCATTGAATGGTATTGAATGCCTCTACTGTGTGGCGTGGCCCTTGAGGTAGAAAGAGTCAAACGGTCCTCGTAGCTGTCAGTGCCTATTCTCCGTATTCTGGAGACCATAAATAGCAATAAACATGGTGGCACGGCTGACGAGGGAATCGGACGGATGTCTCCACGTGGCGCCATAGGGATCGCTGGTCAACAGCCGTGCATCCCCAGTAACGCGTGGGAGACTTCGCCCCCATAACTTCTTTCGGAGACTGAGCCCTTCTTCTTCCTATAAATAGGGATGGCAAGCTCGCCATGGGAGAAGAAAAGAAACGGAAGTAGGATAGCTTAATTCACTTAGCTGTAGGAACCATGTCTGACCGACATTCTGTAGTCTTCGATCCGGGGGGAACCCTTGCGCCTGTGGACGGCTTTCTCCAAGGGGGGAAGCCCGTCGTGGTCTGCGCGCTCTCTGAAGGAACTCCCCGTGGACCACGCGCTCTCTGAACGCGGGTTCATGGCCATTCGTCCCTGGCCAGACAGAGTGAGGGTGCGCTGCAACGCAACCGGGGGACGGTGGCGCATTCTCGTCCGACACGGTCCTGCGCGTCCGTCGTACGGAAGGCGGGATTGAGGTCCAGGGCCTCTGAATTGGAGGGGCTGTGCGATGCTTTGGTCTGACCAGCCAAAGTGTATTGTACAGCCCGGTGAAATTCAGGATCCCTGAGAACCTCCAGGCAACGACCCGACGTCTTCGAGCCTGCAGCCTGAAGAGTCGGTGAAGATCAGTCTCCCAGCTTTTCTTTATTTTCTGTTTTTAGAGGACTGTGATCCTTCTTTCTGTACTTCGCTTTCTGTTCTGTAATTCTTGTGATGAAGCAGTTTACAATGAATAAAATGCCAAACTGTGTACAATGCTCTTGTATCGTCTTCTGTTTTTCTTGCACTGTTCTGGAACACTGTTTCTGTGCTGTTTGTGTTTTGAGTGCTGGCACTGACCTCGGCCGAAATGGTTGGCCTTGCGCCGAGGTGGATCCATACCTTGGCCGAATTTACCTGCGCCGAGGTGGCCCATCGTTCCGCTGGCCTCGGCTAGGCGAGAGTGAGTTCGGCAATGGCCTTCTGAGGGGTGTATGAGCCCGGTCTTTAGGAAAGGCTGAGTGTAGGAACTCCAGGCCATTTCCAGGGCGTATGTACCCGAAGTGTGTCCAAGACACGGGGGCTTTAGGAAAGGCTGAGTGGAGGAACTCCAGGCCATTTCCAAGGCGTAGAGCCTCGATTGTGTCCAAGACACGGGGCTTTAGGAAAGGCTGAGTGTAAGAACTCCAGGCCATTTCCAGGGCGTAGAGCCTTGATTGTGTCCAAGACACGGGGCTTTAGGAAAGGCTGAGTGTAAGAACTCCAGGCCATTTCCAGGGCGTAGAGCCTTGATTGTGTCCAAGACACGGGGCTTTAGGAAAGGCTGAGTGTAAGAACTCCAGGCCATTTCCAGGGCGTAGAGCCTTGATTGTGTCCAAGACACGGGGCTTTAGGAAAGGCTGAGTGTAAGAACTCCAGGCCATTTCCAGGGCGTAGAGCCTATGCTGCCGGAGTCGACCAGAGAGAGACGACAGATTGATGACAAGGCAAAAACTGCTTTTATTGATTCTGAGATTCATTACATCTTTAGAAATAAAATTTCTTCAAGTGGGATGCATTCCACGGTCTCGACAGCGGCTTGCCTTCCAAGTCTTCGAGCTTGTAGGCTGACTTTCCTGCCAGTGAGACTACTCTGAATGGGCCATGCCAGTTCGGGGCAAGCTTCCCCTCGTTTGGTTCTTTGTCAGCTGGCAGGGTTTTCTTTAAAACGAGCTCTCCCGCGGTGAACCTTCTTTCTTTGACATTTTGATTGTATGCCCTGGCTAACCGCTGCTGATAGTCGGTCAGTCTCAGGGCTGCTGCTTCTCGTCGCTCATCTGCCAGCTCCAGCTCCATCGCCAGGTTCGTCTCATTTCGGCCTTGGTCGACCAGCTCTGTCCTCAGGGTAGGAAGGCCGATTTCCAAGGGAATGACCGCCTCCATCCCGTAAGCCAGAGAGAAGGGTGTTGCCGAGGTGGACCTCCTTGGAGTTGTTCTGTATGCCCACAGCACGCTCGGAAGCTCCTCTGTCCATCTGCCTTTTGCCTTGTCCAGTCGCTTCTTCAGGCCGTCCAGGATCACTTTGTTAGAGATTTCTGCCTGGCCATTACTCTGTGGATATGCCGGGGTGGAGTAATGGTTTCTGATGCCGTGCTCTTGGCAGAAGTCTCTGAAGGACTTGGAATTGAACTGAGTCCCGTTATCCGAAATCAGGGTCCGGGGGATGCCGAACCTCGTAAGGATGTTTTTCCAAACGAAGTTCCTGGAGTCCCTGTCCGTGATGGAAGACAACGGTTCAGCCTCTATCCACTTTGTGAAGTAGTCCGTAGCCACTATCAGCCATCTCTTGTTCCCTGGAGCTCGGTGAAGAGGCCCCACAATGTCCAGGCCCCATTGAGCGAAGGGCCATGGGCTGGAGAGGGGACTCAGATCCTGTGCTGGCTGATGGAGGGAGTGGGAGAACTTCTGGCATTTCTCGCATTTCCTGGCGTAAACCTGGGCGTCCTTCTGCATGTAGGGCCACCAGTAACCCTGGCTGATTGCTCTGTAGGCCAATGACCGACCTCCTATATGGCTGCCGCAGATTCCTTCGTGGATCTCATACAGGAAGTCGTCTACCTTGGTCGGGTGGACGCATCGGAGGTATGGACCTGTGAAGGACTTCCTGTAGAGTTTGCCTTCGGGAGAGAGCCAGAACCGAGCTGCCTTGAGCCTGATCTTGTGGGCTTCAGTCTTGTCCACGGGGAGCTGGTCGTCCTTCAAGTAGGCGACGATTGGATCCATCCAGCTAGGGCCGAGGTCAGCACAGAGGACAAGCCGAGATGAATGGAGTTCTAGACTTGACCTTGATACTGACCCGACCTCGATGGTCCTCTTCTTTCCTGCTTCGACAGCGGAGGCCAGGTTTGCAAGCGCATCTGCATGCGTGTTAGTATCTTGGGATATTTGCCTGACCTCGGCTTTCTGGAAATGAGAGAGTAGTTTTTTCGCAAGGGCTAAGTAGGCCACCATCCTGTCGTCCCTGGCCTGGTAGTCTCCGGCGAGCTGGCTAGTTACCAGTTGAGAGTCGCTGAAGATCTCCAGGTGCTGGGCTCCGAGGATTTGGGCGCTGTTCAACCCTGCAATCAGTGCTTCGTACTCTGCCTCATTGTTTGTCGCTTTGAAGTCGAGGGTGAAAGCCTGCTCTATGACCAGTCCCTCTGGCGATTGGAGAACTATGCCGGCGCCAGCTCTCTTGGAGGTGGACGACCCGTCGACAAAGATCTTCCATGCCGAGGTGGGAGCCTGTTGGACCTCAGATTCTATTGGCTCGTGCCCTGTGCCCCCCAGTGCCGTGCCGAGCTGGGTCGGAGCCGGGTTGGGGGAGACGAATTCGACAATGAAGTCTGCCAGGATCTGGGCTTTGATCGCAGTTCGGGGACGGTATTGTATGTCATACTGCCCCAGTTCAACTGCCCACTTTGATATGCGCCCTGAAAAGCCAGCCTTCTTGAACAATGAACGGAGTGGGTGCTCTGTGATCACCACAATGGTGTGGGATTGAAAATAATGGGAGAGCTTGCGGGAGGCGGTGACGAGAGCCAACGCAAGCTTCTCCAATAGGAGGTACCTGGTCTCGGCATCGAGCAGGGTCTTGCTCGTGTAATAGATCGGCTTTTGAACTCCCTCGTCCTCCCTAATGAGGACGGAGCTCACTGCGTGATCCGAGACCGCAAGGTACAAATACAGGGTCTCCCCTAAAGTTGGGGTGGAGAGTAATGGTGGTGACATTAAATAAGTTTTGAGTGCGGCCAATGCCTGGTCGCACTCAGGGGTCCACTGGAATTTCAGATTTTTCTTTAAAAGCTGAAAGAAAGGCCTGCACTTATCTGATGACCGGCTGATGAAGCGATTGAGTGCGGCGGCCATTCCTGTGAGCCTCTGAACTTCCTTCGTGGTAGAGGGACTCTGGATGCCCTGGATGGCAGTGATCTGGTCCGGATTGGCCTCTATCCCCCTCCGCGTTACCAAGCTGCCGAGGAACTTGCCAGAGGCTACGCCGAAGGCGCACTTGGAAGCGTTTAGCTTGAGCTTGTACGCGCGAAGGATGCCGAAGACTTGGCCAAGATCCGCCAGATGGTCGCCGGAGTGCACTGATTTGACGACCATGTCGTCGATGTATACCTCTACCGATCGGCCGAGCTGGGCCTTGAACATTTTTGTGACGAGGCGCTGATAGGTCGCCCTCGCATTCTTCAGCCCGAAGGGCATCACCTTATAGCAGTAAGTGCCGCGGGGGGTGATGAATGATGTTTTCTCCTCGTCAGGCTCATAGAGCGGGATCTGATGATAGCCTCGGTAGGCGTCAAGGAAGCTCATTCGGTCGTGACCAGCGGTGGCGTCGATCAGTTGGTCAATCTTTGGGAGGGGAAAACTGTCCTTAGGGCAAGCCCTGTTCAAGTCGGTGAAGTCCACGCACACCCTCCACTTCCCAGTTTTCTTCTTGACCACCACCGTGTTGGCCAGCCATACCGGGTACTGGACTTCCCGGATGGCTCCTGCTTTCAGCAGGTTGTCGATTTCTTCGACGACCGCATCTGTCCGCTGCAGCCCGGTCCTTCGGGCCCTCTGCACTACCGGCTTGTGGTCGGGGTTGACATTGAGCTTGTGGCACATGACCTCAGGGTCGACCCCAGGCATTTCGCTTGGGCTCCAAGCGAAGACGTCCACATTCTGCATCAAGAACCGAGAGAGTTCGGCCCTTTCTTCGTCTGGCAGCTGGGTGCCAATCAGGAAGAACCTGTCTGGGTCTGCCGGGTCTAGCCTGACCTCGGCCAGGTCCTCGATGCTCTTCTTCTCAGGGTCCTGGCCGATCTCATCGAGGCCTTTCTCGAACTCGGCCAGGTTGACGCGCTCTGGCTCCTTCACTGCTGGGACTGCGGCCAGCATGCATTGCCTGGCCTGCTGCTGGTCTCCCTCCACTGTGACTACTTCCATCTTGCCCTCCTTGTTCTCATGGACGAACTTCAGCTTTTGGTGGAGGGAAGAAGGAACTGCCTCTAGCTTGTGGAGCCACGTTCTGCCCAGAATGACATTGTAGGGAGAAGGGGCGTCCACAACCAGGAAGTCGGCCAGCACGGATGCTCCGCCAACTCGGGTTTCCAAGGTGATCCTACCCTTGGGATAGACTGGCGTGGCGGATAACCCTAGCAAGGGTGCTCGGACCTCCGTGAGGTCTGCTTCAGAGAATTTCATCCTTTTGAAGCAGTCGTAGACCTCGGAGGAGCTGCCGGAGTCGACGAGGATCCTCTTCACGGTGAAATCTCTCAGCTTCATGGTGAGGAGCAGGGGGTCGTTGTGAGGGACCTGGATTCCCTCTAGATCTCGATCCGAGAACGAGATGGTGGGTCGGTCGCGGCGGGCTTTCTTGGATGCCGGAGCGAGTTCGGCTTTCATTACTTCTTTCCCGTGCGAAGCCCGCCTGGCTTCGGCACGGGCCCGAGAGCTTCCCCGGGACGAGGAAGCGGGAGCCGAGGACGCCAGATGGATCACGTTGATGATCTTCTCTGAGTCCTCGCTGTCTGGAGCCTGGGCCGTGCTCTGGTGAATTCGGCCCTCGCTGCCGCCGGCATCACCTGCCTTGATGAACTCTGGGATGTGGCCTTCTTCGGCCAGCTTCTCCAGATACTCCTGCAAAGTCCTGCAGTCTTCGGTCTTGTGCCCGTTGCCCTTATGGAAGGAGCAGTAGAGCTTACTTCGGGGGCCTTCGGTGGGTTCATTCTTCATGGGCTGAGGATACTTGAAGAACGGCTTGGACCTGATCTTGGTCAGGATGCGGTAGATCGGCTCCTTGAAGACGACGTTGACGCTCTGACTGGCGCTGGAGGGAGGTCTGGGCTTCCAGGTGCCCCCAGACCTGGACGACGAAGGCTTCGCCGAACTGGAGACCCAGCCCTGCTTGGTCTCCTGCTTCTGGGAGGGCCTCCCGCCTCTCTGCCGAGGCTGGCTACTCTTCTACTCGGGCTCCGGATGCCCGTCCTGATCCCTGGCCCGGATCTCATCTTCCTCCCGGGTGATGAAGCGCTTCACCCGGGACATCAACTCTGGCATGGATTCTGGGGAGTCCCCGGCCAAGTCTTTTCGCAAGTCGTTGCCGGGGATCAAGGCATGCTGGAAGGCGTAGATGGCTATCCCTTCCCTCGCGCCCTCGATCTGGCTGTGGAAGGCCCAGAATCGCTGGGCGAACTTGGCGAGGGTTTCGCCCTGCTTCATTCTCAGGGCGAGGAGGTCCCCTTCCTTCTTGGGGACGACGGTGTAGGCTTGGAACTTCTTCAGGAAGGAGAGCTGGAGCTCCTTCCAACTGGAAACCGACTGCTCCGGGAGAGAGCAGAACCACTTCAGGGGGAGGTCACCCAAACTGGAGGAGAAGATTTTGCAGTTTAGGTGACCCTCGTTCCCCCAGATGGACATCTTCTGGGAGAAGTGTCGGAGGTGTGCGGATGGGTCGGACAGTCCGTCATAGGGGACGAACCGCGGGACGGAGAACTTTCTGGGCAAGGGGGTGCGCTCGATCTCTTTTGTGAAGGGCGAGCCTCCCAGATCAGTGTGACCACAGATCTGCTTCTGGTCCCGCATGTCCAAGTTGTGCTGGAGAGCCAATCTGACACGTTTGTCAAATCGCTCCTGCTCATCGTCTTTCTCTGGAGTCTGAGCTCTGGGCTTTCGCTTGGGGTGGCTAGGGCTGTGACGGCTATGAGTTCGGCCGTCGCGGCTATGGTGACTTCGGCTGTTGCTCGAGCCTTCGTCACGAGCCTGACTCCGTTTATGGTCCAGATGACTTCTGAGGTCCTCGCGGGGAGGCTGGGCTGCCTTGCTGGGGGCGTCCCTCTTCTTCCCTTGAGGCTCAGAGACCAGCCTCAAGGAGGCAGTTTGTGCTGCCCTCAGCTGCTGCTGGAGCTCGCGAATCAGCTGCTCTTGCTTCTGGAGGAGAGCAGTTTGGGCTTCGGGAACCCCTCCAGTGGCGGGGGGTTGAGCGTGGCGCGTCTCTCCTACGGCCACGGCTTTGTCCTTCCGAGGACGCTCATGCCGACGCTCATCGCGTCTGGGCGGCATGACTTCTTCCGCCGAGATCGAGGCTTCGAGTCCCTCTTGGAAGGGGAACTCGACAAAGAGCTGAGAGCCTAAGCGGCCCTCGCCTGCAGACGTGCCTTGCACCGTGCGGGACCGCCCTTGAGGGGGGACGTTCGTTGACGGCATTGGTAGCTCGAGGACTGGCCTCGAGGATTCTCCGCCCTTCCTAGCTTTCGGAGGCATGGCTTCTGGAAGATTGAGGTTAAGAAGGTTGGGAAGGTTTTGAGAGGTTGGGATATTACTTTCCCACAGACGGCGCCAATTGTAGGTGCAGAAAATAATGACCCACAATAAGGAGGGAGCCTTATAGGACTTATCCGATGATGATGATGATTAGGAATGTCTGGGTGCCGTCCGAAAGCCTGAAAGAGATTAACAAACGATCAAAGGACCCTGGCCTGGGCGGCGCAAGGCTCTCCGATGCCAAAGTCAGTGTGGGAACTGGAACAATGGAAGGAGAGGGAGAAGAGAGACAGAGTAACGGTTCTGGGAATGAAAATGGCGTACCTTAGATGGTGGTTTAAGCCTCTATTTATAGAGTTTGGAACGTATCTTTGGGAGATATTGTGGTGTGGGTCCCGTGATTCGACTGGGAAGTCACGATCAGCCCACATTGCATTAATTGCGGTCCAATCCAGCCCACTCTGCATTAAATGCCCGTCGGGTCAGCCCACATCGCATTTAATGCACATCTTGTTGGGCCAGGTCGTGTTGGGCGCCTTTGGCGGTAGGGGTACCAGCGGATCTGCCCTCGGGCCCAGCCCTGATTTGGCCTTAGCCGCTGGATGCCGCCCTGTCAGGGATCTGGCGAAGATTGTGGGCGGCTGGATGTCGCGTCTGTCCCACTGGCTCGTGCCCCTATCCCTCCACGTGCCTGATGACGTGGGGGATGAGGGGCGCAAGTGAAGGTTCTCTCTTGCTTCGGCTTCTGTCCTGGCTTCCTCAGCCGAGGTGGAGTTTTCTTCTGAGATGGCACCCGGGGTGGCTCAGCCGAGGTGGAGCTCCCCGCCGAGATGGCGCCCGGGGTGGACCAGTTCGGCGCTAGTGGCCCGGAGATGCTTGACTTCGGCCGATGCCTCTGTCCTGGTAGCCGGGGTGAGATTGGTGCCACGTGGATGGCACGGGGATGGCACGTGAGAGTGCTTAGCCTTATCTGATGGCTGCGATTAGCTTAATCCTGTGGTTCTGGAAATCTCCCCACACAAATTTGAAGGAGCACTTCATGAAGAATTTGAGCTGGGCACTTTGATTTAGGAGAAAGAAATTCTACAATTTCGTTCATGCCATATATGTCAAACGAAAGCAGGAAACATAAGCTGGACAATAAGTACCAAACCTGCTCTTGACTGGTCCACACTATCCACCACATGAGCCACAAGCTCACAGAAAGTGGCACATTGAATAAGTTGTAAAAGAAGCTTTGATATCATACCATCCATGACAACCCCAAATCTCAAAACCAGGTTTAGGGTTGTGAACTAGGGTTTACTATAGAAATCATGTTTCCATCCCAAAATCCGCTTGTGTGAGAAAGAGAGTACCCCATCACAGTCATGAACATTTCGCGGAAGCTTACGTCGCCCTGCGACCCGAAGTCCATGGCCCTCGGATTCCATGTCACAACCTATCACTCAACACATGCTCACTATCTTATCATAACTAATCAGATTGGAAAAAATCACAAAAACATAAAGGGCAGAGAAAGACAGGGAACATGATATTTCATTCACAATTATTCAAGTTTATAAACAAAAGGTAAGTTAATGACATTCCCGAAAGTAAAAGGGCAACAAAGGCCAGTACAGGATAAAAATAAACCCAAAATACCACTGCCTAAAATGTGACGATAGCTCTTGTGCATAAACCATGTCTACGGAACATTCTCTGCACATGCCCACTCGCATACTACGGCCCCGCAGCTGTCATTTTGTCAGCTCTGAGACCGATCTGGAGAAACATAACCTATGGCACCAAGTGTAAAGGGGGGGTCTGACATGACGGTTTGGCAAGATACTCAATAAAAAAGGCATATAATGACAGCATAAATATAAATATGAAGACAGGTGATTAGGTGTCACGCCCCAGGATCCGGGCCTCATATCTTGGGACATGAGTGTGAAGTATTGTAATCAGGGGCGGAGCCACATAAGGGCCTGGGGGGGAGGGGGGCCAGGAAAAGCCTTAAAAATCATCAAAATTCCTCCCCCACCCCCCCTACAACGTCCCTTTCACTTTCCCTATTCCCATTTCCCAAAACCTCTCCAGCCCTAACCCTTCCAAAACCACCTTTCCAGCCCCATCCCTATTCCCATTTCCCCAGCCCCTTTTGGCCTTTTCCAAAACCTACCCATTTCCCTAGCTTGAAGAATAAGTGAAGAAGAAGATACTGTTTGTGGAGTCCCTCTCCTCTTCAAATAAATATCGCCCAGAGACTGAGGAAGCTCGCAGAAAGAAGAGGTCTTCATAATCCCGCATCTCAGGTAAGTTACTAGCCACGTTGAGATTATCGTCGATTTCACATCTCCTTTTGGGTTTCTTTCTTGGTTTCCATTGTCTTGTTTGAATATATAGATCTTTTCAGAGTTTTGATTCTTGGGCAAATCTAGGTTTTTTCCTATTCTGGGTTCTTTCTTTTCAATGGGTTCTTTTCTTTTTGGTTTTTTTTTTTTCTAAAGATGCAAGCCACAGCCGGCCCACAGTTTGGATCCATTTTGTTTTTATGGCTAACCCATTTGGAGATATGGGTTTGGAGCAATTTTTTTTCTACATTAACGAAGAGCATGAATAATCCCAATTTTTTTTTATCGTGGTTGGAAATAGGAAGATCTAGGATTTGGAGGACTGTTTGAGATTAAAGCATTGATATGCCTGGGCCTGGGCCAAGACCCAAGATCACTTCTATGAGACTGTGAGGCAACGACATCTCTCTTGACTTCTTCTTCATGGTAGGCTGCTTCATGCTTGGCTTCTTCTTTGCCTTTTATTATTGGTAGCATTTGATTCTTTCCTTCACTCTTTTTTTTTTCACAAATTAATTAAGAATTTGGACCGCTACTTTGGGAATTGAAGATTCATATGGTTATTATGTTTTCCAATTGATGGGGGGTCCATCCATTGATGGATGGCCACAAAATGGGATGCCATTAGGATCAGAATAAATGGGCTTTAAACTTTTTGGGATGCAAATCATGGGTAAGAAAGATATAAGGACGATCAAATGATGCAACCCTTTGCTTCAGATCATAGTTTAATGGTCCAGATCATGTAAACTTATAATTATAACAAAAGTCCAATGGCCACGGGCCCACGAATGTCTTGATTGATGCAAGATTTGAATTGGACAATAGAAACTTAGTTTTCTATGCAAGTGTCATATTTGTAAAACTGTAAATAGCACCCTGTTTTGGGCTGATGGTCAGGCTGCTGGAGCATTTGTAGTGTGTTTATTGAGTTGTTTGATGAATCATGAATGGTTCATATTTTGAGACAATGAATACTTTTTATTTGATTTTGGACATATAAAAAATATGATTTTTATTTGATTTGTAGATGGGAAAGTCATCTGCAATTGATGGATTTTCTAAAAGAAAAAAATCCTCAAAACTTAGAAGCCGATGCATCATTACCAACCTCTAATGTTGAGAATCCAATTTCTGAAGATCGTCCTACAAAATCACAAAGAACTGAAATCAATGAAGTTGATATTAGTTCATTAGAGTGTGATCCATGATTGCGTCCACGGATATGGGATTATGATATTAATTGGCGTGATGAAGTTTGACGGAAGTACATTAAGGTTGGTCCATACCAACCTATGCTTTCAAATTATCCGAAATCTGGATCAACAACTCATCTTCGTAGCTTTCAACATTCGTGGTTCAAGCTATTTCCTTCATGGTTGGAATATTCCCCAGAGAAAGATGCTATTTTTTATCTACCATGCTATCTTTTTAATAAACAAACTAGACTTGCTTCGCAAAATGCATTCACTCTTACTGGATTTAAGAATTAGAAGAAAGTTAAAAATGGAAAAAATTGTGCTTTATTGAGTCATGTGGGGAAGGATCCTAACTCTCCTCATAAAGTTGCCGAGAGATCATGTGAAGACTTGATGAATCAATCTCAACACGTACAGAAAGTGCTTGATAAATTCACTTCAGAAGAAATTGCAAACAATCGACTACGGCTTACGGCTTCAATTGATACAGTCCGATGGCTTACATTTCAAGGTTGTGCTTTTAGAGGCCACGATGAAAGTCATAGTTCAATCAATCGTGGAAACTATATTGAAATGTTGAATTTGTTGAGTTCTTATAATGAGAAAGTTAAAGAAGTTGTATTAGATAAAGCTCCAAAAATGATTCTTACACATCATCAAAGATCCAGAAAGATATTCTACATGTTTTTTCAACCAAAGTGAAGAAGATAATTCGTGAAGAAATTGGTGATGCAAAATTTTGTATACTTGTTGATGAAGCTCGTGATGAGTCAAAGAATGAGCAAATGGATATAGTTTTGAGATTCGTCGACAAAGATGGCTTTGTGCGAGAGCATTTTTTTTTGGGCTTGTTCATGTCTCCAACACTGCATCATTGACCTTAAAAAATGAGATATATGCTGTATTGTCTTATCATAATCTTGATGTTCAGAATATTCGATGGCAGGATGGTGCAAGCAATATGCGGGGTGAGTGGAATGGATTATAAGCTTTGATTTTGAATAATTTTCCATATGATTACTATGTCCATTGTTTAGCACATCGCTTGCAATTGGTATTAGTTGCAGCATCAAAAGAAGTTAATCTAATTTATCAATTTTTTTACTAAATTAACTTCTATTGTCAATATTGTTGGCGCTTCATGCAAGCGTAATGATGAGTTAAAAGTTGCTCAAGCTGCTGAAATCGCACATTTGACTGCCATTGATGAGTTTGAGAGTGGGAGAGGACTTAATCAAATTGGTTCTTTATAACAGGCAGTAGATACTCGTTGGAGTTCTCACTTGAAATCAGTTTCTAACTTGATAAAGATGTTTAGTCCAACATGTGCAGTTCTAATTAACATCATTGAGGACGTGTCACGCCCCCGGACCGAGGACCCGTTAAACAAGACCTTAATCCGGGGTCGTGGCGCGACGGGCCGGAAAATTCCGCCCGCACACGCTAGTTTCCCACAGGTTTTCGCGGTAAGGATCCTCGAATTCCTATCCAACAGTGATTATTAAGAATCACATTCATACGAATAAATTACGCGGAAGTATTGTAGCAAACATAAAAGTCCATATCATATGAGTATAATGAGAACGCACAAGACTAGCATAAAGAGAAACATTCTATAGATAGGCCCCAAAGTTAGTTTCAAGTTTAATACAAAAGTTAAGTTAGCCAATAATTACAATTTTCCCCCAAAAAGAATAAGCCAACAATGGCTACAACAAAATCCCAAAAGAATAGTATCTATTCCAAAATGTGATCGAAGCTCCAAAAAAACAACCCGACGTCTAAACGACATCATTGGGCTGCCACTCGCCTTCCACAAGAACTATAGGTTCCGCCTCGAAGTGCGCCTCAACAGCGAGGGGCTCAACATCTGGCACCAAGCAAAAAGGGTCAGACACGACGGTTTGGCAAGCAAAATTTAACAATAATAGGATGAAAGAAAGAGTAAAACATTAAATATATGAGAGCTACGATTAAAATCCTAAATAACAGAAATGATAAGGTAGAAGATAAACATCTTAAAAGTTTAATGAATTCCAAGACTATAATAAGTTGAAATAAACAAGAACCATAAAATAAAACATTAAATGTATAAAACATTGGCAAACCACGTATAGCTAAATTCTCCTGTTACCGAAGTAACGGGAGCAGACAGAACCGTAGCCACTACTCCTGAACAGAACCGTAGCCACTACACGTGGGACCGGAAATAGAACCGTTGCCATGGTCGGTACAGACAGAGTCCAAGCTGCAGTTGGCAGATAATTTAAAGATTCCAAGCCGGATGATCAGTCCGACAAGGTAACCTAAGCTTAGTGGTGCCATTAGTGTAAAAGTTTGAAACCTCGAAGTAATATAAATCCGTTCGTAAAGATATATTTCCCAAAATCGATAAGAAAACTACTCCGAACAAATATATATCTCACATATTGACGAATCCGAGCAAAATAGATGAGTAGTCTTATCAATATCTATAAATGTGGTAAACCAGCCCAAAGCATTCAAATAGGTTTATAAATGAATCCGGACAAAACCTTTTTACATGGAATGAGCTTAGTGTATGATGATTTAATAGTCTAATGCGAGTCGTCTTGATATACATTTGACCCCCTATTGTCATCAATTAATAAGAATTTGGTGCCATAGAAGATCCTAGACAATAAAAATGGATGAAATGTACATTGAGACTTGGAAGGATTCCCAATTGGTTTTGTTCATAATTCAAACCGATTTACATAATGGTTCTAGGCTTGTAAATGGGCTGAATAGGCTTCACATATAGAAAAGGGTTTGGGCTGAATTGGGCTTGAATATGGGCTTGAAGTGAACCTGAAATTATAATCCAATAAGTCCCCAAAAAGAATGGTTTAAACCTTTTTAAATCAGGCCCACATCTGGCCTTAACCCAAGCTCAAAACAGTCCTCAACCTGGCCCGAAACAGTCCTCAAATGGCCCAAAAACGGATCTTGAAACAGGCCCAAAATAGACCTTGAAACCAGCCCAGAACCTGGCCGGACTGGGCTCGCTCGAGCGACCCAAGGTCTGCTCGAGCGAAGCCCAGACAGAGCCTGGGTCGCTCGAGCGGACTGGGCTCTGTCCAGTCCGGCCCAGCTGGCTCCTTTTCCTCTTTTTTTCCATCTTTTTCATCTCTATTTCTTTCTCTTCTTCCATACACATTTCCACAATCACTTGGGCCCTTTCTTGACCTCCTCAACTCATCAAATCATCATCCATTTGATCATTCCAATCAATCATACAAACACTTTTAAATCAAAGTTTTCTCCATTCTTTGAACAACAAGACTTTGACATAAAGAAGACAAAATTCCAAGACGGTCAAATTAAAACAAACCTCCCATTCATTGTAAAACAATAACATAAGTAGAATCAAACACATACATTACTCCATTTAATTAAAGTAAATCCATGAATCATAAAAGATTAGAGCATAGGGAGAAATGCCATGAAAAGGAACTTATAAAGCAAAACCATCATATCAGTTGTAGAACCCACTTGCCTCAAGCCAAGATGAGAGAAATATCACTCCTCAAACAATCCTCTAGGGCCTCATGCTCCCAATCTACAAAAACCCCAAAATTTTCCCAAAGAAGAACCCTAAAATCAACATTTGCAAATCTCAAGGGAAAACTCTTGCATGTGTGATGAAAACACTCTAATGAAGAGGAAAACAAAGATTTCAAGTTTGGAAAGCCATTGCTAACCTTGAAGAACTCAAATAATGAAGAGAAGCTTGAAAGAGAACCTTGCCCTAGCTCAAATCCTTTGAAAAAGGTGTCTTTGGAAAGCTTGAAGATGGAGGAAAAGCTCTAGGAGATCAATCCTTCAAGAGATCCTCAAGAGATGGGTGTTCTAGAGGAGAGAGAAAGTGCTGGAAGAGAGGGAAAAACCCTTGGCTCCAAACCGTGCAGGAAAAAGAAGAATGAAGGAGAAGAAGAGAACTCTTTTCTTATAAGATGGGTTTTGTGGGTCCCAATCTTCACAAGGCTAAAAATGACATTTGCGGGCCCCGAATGGAAATGACGAAGAAGACAAAAGGGATCAACGAAATATCTATTATCCAAAAAGTATATTTTTGTCAATTTTTGAAAATTTCAAAATTTGGGTACAGATTTTGTGTGAAAGGTTAGATTTGCCCTTTTTCTCGAAAAACGCAATTTTTGATCATTAAATCCAAATGGTCAACACATAAAAGTTGATAATCTAAATAAAATGAGTCAAAATGCATAAAATTTTGATTTTACAAAAATCAAAGTTAAACCCCAAAGGTTCACACACAACACACGAGCGCCCCGGCCCGCGTCAAGCCTAAGTCAACGACTCTCAAAAATTCCCAAAGCTATTCAAACATTCTAACCTAGCTTAAGAAAATAAGCTAATCGTCCACTAACCCCACTTATCAACTAATCACGATTAAAATATAATTAAATATTCCAAACCTGGGTCAGGGTCTGACAGTACGGAACTACTTTTTCTCTACGAGGAGATGCGGAATCAGCTTACGAGGCAATGACTTCATTTGAATTTGTCTTCATCTTGCATCTTATGAAAGAAATCATGGAGATCACTAAATTACTTTGTCAAGCTTTTCAATGTCAATCTCAAGACATTTTAAATGCAATGCATCTTGTTTCATCTACTAAAGCACTTATCCAAAAATTGAGAGATGTTGGAGGGATGCTTTACTTACCAAGGTGAAATCACTTTGTGAGGCACGTAATATAGATGTCCTGGATATGAATGCTCGTTATGTTGCGAGACCAGGTCGAGCCCGCCATCAACAAGATGAGTTTACAATTGAGCATCATTATTGAATGGAGATTTTTTACTTGCCATTGATTCTCAATTACAAGAATTAAATAATTGGTTTAGTGTGCATGCAGTATAGTTGCTTACTCTTAGCTCAGCTTCGGATCCTTGAAATGCACATGAATCTTTCAGAGGCAATGATATTTGCAAGTTGGTAGACAATTTTTATCCTTAAGACTTCATAGAAAATGAAAAAATGCAATTGAGAATGCAACTTCACCATTATGAGTATAATGTAGTTCGACATTCAGACTTTCAAAAATTATCAACTGTTTTTTATCTGCGTCAATGGTTGGTAAAGACTAGAAGATCAACAGTCTACCTACTTGTTTTTAGAGTGATTAAACTTGTGCTTACTCTTCCAGTTTCTACTGCAACTACTGAACGATCATTTTCAGCCAAGAATATTGTCAAAACTAGGCTTTGCAGCAAAATGGGGGATGATTTTCTCTCTGACTCTTTGATTGTGTACATTGAAAAACAAATTACGGAGAAGCATAGCACAGAATCAATCATAGGCGATTTTCGAGATTTGAAAGAACGTTAAGTTCCATTTTGATAGATGATTGAGTTGAAATGTACTAAGAAACAGTTATTATATGACTTTTTCTTTGCTTATATTTTGTTAAGGCTGAATATATACTGGTTTTAATTTTCATGTAAAATTTAGTCTTGAATCGTAATATATTTTTCATGCTTGAACTTACAACTATGTCGAAAGAAAACTTAAAAATATGATAGTTATAATAATTGGTGAAATAAAAATTTATTCAAGTTTTGCCCCCCCGAGATGAAATCCAGGTTCCACCCCTGATTGTAATAAACATATAAATCAAATAAAGAGGACTATTTAAATCCACATAGTTATTAGAGTATGGCGAAATAGTACATCTCAATTTCAAATATGACAATTACAATATATTTTTCAGTTGAATTAATACAAATCTAGATTCCAAGAAGGCTCACTCAAGTGTACCAAATGGGTAAAGTAAGATAGATGTGTGCCTCTCGAATGAAGTGACTGAGCACTTCTAAGTCACATCAACTGCACATCCCTTTGAACATGCCTACAATGTCTACACTAAAGTGTTACCCTCGCACTAGCGGTCAGCCTACAAGCACCAAGAGTAGGGCTAGATGTAAAAGGCCAAGAAAGTAAACATGGGTAAATAACATGACATGTATACAATAACAACTATGTACTCATATGTAAATATATATAAATATATAGATATAGACTTTTACCCATACCTTCTAGAAAAGGTTAACTCATATAATGTTAGTAGATATGTAACTAAGGTAAACGATGGAATGCAGTACATACATTTGGCAACAAACAATATCAATCCAAATATATATATAGGTGTAAGAAACCGACCCTTAACCCTTGTCTTTAACACTAATTAATAGTGCGGTTCGGGTTACTAAGTGGGATTAGAGGCCAATCATTGTGTTTTGTGTGTTAGAATAGGTTTTGAATACCTTTGGAAAGTCTTGAAAGCCTATTAGCCTAGTTTGACCCATTTTGGGGCCTCCTTGTAATTTGGAGAAGGACAGGGGGTTATTTGTAAATTCTGTAAAAAAATGTTATTATGAACTTTTTAGATCGGGATCATCTTGTTCTTTTACCAGCCATTCGAGGCTACCATTTCTAGCAGAAATGCTACCCTTTTTTACTTGGAATTTCCAGACCTAGATGGACTGATTTTCTAGCCCGAAACCGTACTTTTTTAAATTCGAAATTGCTTACACCGGACTGAACTATCTGTCGTCCCCTTATCTGTATTTATACACACTGTGAGAACCATAATTACTCTTATACTCCTGATTACAATCTGACTTGGAAACTGGACTGTCCTAAACCCGAAATTCTGAATTATTCATGAATTCTCGAGTCAACACAACCCAACCGTCTTATTATTATTATGTGTGTGTCTATATATATAGGGAGATGATTCTATAAGAACATCTCTCACCTTACTATGAGAGATAAGGTGGGGGCTTTCAAATCAATACCCAATGGCAACAACTTAAATGTGAGGGCCCCTACCCTTATCTCTCATAGTAAGGTGAGAGGTGCTCCTATGAGAGCATCTCCCATATATATATATTGCTCATTGTAGTTTGTAGTCCTGACATGTGACACAGTGTCACTGCAGTACCAATCATAATAAGATAATTCTGATGACCAATGCTCCCAATGGAATCCTGTGGTACTACTAACCAGTTCGGTAGAGGACAAGCGAATGTACCCCTTTCCGAGCATTTATGCGACATGATTGCCATTTAGATAGTAATCTGTACATCTGTTATTTATGATTTTGTTAATTTACTCATGATGCACTAATTTACCTAGTTATCCTGTTATCTGACTTCGTATTAATCAACTTGTTATTTATATTTTGCTTTGTACTTGCAAACTATGTTTTTATTTTCGATACTTGTCAAGCTTTCGTGTCTGACATATGCTTGGTGCTGTAGGTATGGTGTCCCGACTTGTGCCCTAGTGTGGTTTCCCTAGGAGGCGATTACGGTACCGCAGAAGACGAGTGAATGAGGTGCAAAGGTTTTCTTGTAGACTCCGCTCCTGGAACATTAGACATTTAACACAGGGACTCTAATTTTGGGGTTTTATATACTGTTGTATTAGCATCTATTGCCATTTTATTTTGGAAATTGTAATTAATACATCTTTTGTGATTTCCAACTTGAAATACGAGAATGTTATCTCCTGTTTACTTGTCTAAGCTCTGCTTATATCCTGTCTATGTTTTACTAGTCTGACAAGGTATTGTACAATAGTATATGGCTAGTAAGACATTAGTGATGCAACACGAAATTTGATGAGCTTCGGACTTCGGGTTGCACCACAATGCAAGCTTTCGTTAATTGTTCCATGAAGATAATGGACCTTGTATCCTCTCTCGTGCGGATCCCGGGGAAAATGAAAGATTATGCTACAGTAGTCCCCGGTATCACGACCCCTTAATCATATCCTAATTTTGGGGTCGTTACAATAGGCAACAACAATAGAAACAATATGAGGAAGTCTCGTCCCTAAGGCCTCTCAAGGCCATCATAACACCTACAATCCATCAACCGACGTTCCCATCCAAACCTTGTAATCCAATGTCGAGACGTGCACATTGCTACCATATGTAACATATTCAATTCAACTTAGCAACCAAACATCTAGACATATCCATATCTACTATGCATGTTATTAAACCAGACAAACTTAGTGCAGTCAAGGTAACATACACACCGGTACTTCACAACATAATAAATGATATAAGCCATCCCATCATACTCAAATCGAACGATAGGGTATAACACACTCTATAACAAACAAAGTAAATGGAGCAGGCCCACTCACATCAATCCACATATAATCATCCGTATCCAACATCTTAGTCACTCCACTCCACTACAACCACACATAATAATCAAGCGCGCATCATCACCCAACATACTCATAACGTACTAATCTTCACATTAAAATTTGCACTATAATCAAACTCAGATTTGGTCCAACCTAGAACCCTACTTTCCAAATATTCAAATATCCAAACTAGGTGTCCCGCAACACCTACCACACCCAGCGCCCGAATGCTGGCTGTCTCAGTATCCGAAGATACCTATTGTGCGTAAAGTAAAGTAAATATATATCCGCATAATGTGGTAGCGCAATCATATAATATAAAAGACATAATTTATTATTCATTTACAGTGGGAAGTGTTCAAGTGTATATATGTGTCAACCATTTTACTTAACAAGGCACATTACTACACTACACCTAGGTCCTGATATAGATATCCTCCTACAAGGGCAGTACTGAATAAGGATATGATCCCTCTAGAGCGCGCGGTGCCTAAATGATTCTCTTGGTGCTTCTGAAGGTAGTAGTCAGAACTCCATATCGATATATCGTTAGCTAGCATTACCCTACACTTGCCTCCTAAGTCTCTAGTAGTCCTAACAAACGAGGCACTATCATAAGTTATAAGGGTGCTCCACGCCTAACAGTAATAAAGATGGTCTAGGGTCCAAGGTCCACCGAGGCCCTAGGTCAATGGTCATGCAAAGGCACCAGTGCAATTAAGATTTTGGGTCCAAGATTTAGTGAATCGTGAATGGGCCAATACACAACTCCTACCTCTACTTGGGCTTCCCACACCTCACTGCCAAGGTAGGATGTCTCATACACTAAATACCTAATCATCCAAGAGTTGGTGGGTATAAGGTGCTTCGCTAAAAAAATAAATGAAAATCCACTGAAGATGCTTTTATTCATTCTTTGAACATTACAAAAAGGTGTGAAAATGACTTGCATGTGTACTTGATTGTGCAGGAAGAGTCATCTCCACTTTTATTTACATGGGTTCTCTTTGCTTCACCTTCTGAGTCCAGGTTGTTTACAAATTTTCATACAACCCCCTTGCCAGGCTTAGGAGATCAAATACAAGGGAATTACAGACTGAAATAAGAGATGAAGAGACTGCTGCCTTTGGGAGTTTGCCAGAGACGAAATTGGAGAAGTTTGCATCATAGTTCCCTTCGCCAATCTTTGTAATTCATCGCCATTATTAGAAAGAAGGATTAGCAAAGAAGCCTGTTTCAAAATAGCAGAGGCAATCTTTGTCCTTCTTCTATGGTGAGAGAAATAAAAACTGATTCCCGGCCAGAGAAAAGTGCACGTTGCTACCTGACTCTCACCTTTCGGATGGAAGAGAGAAAGTTTTGAAAAAATGGCAGAGTTTTTGGCCTTCTTTGTGATGGATTGGAAATGTCCTACTGCCCTCCCCAAGCCTTCATTTTATAGCCTTTGAGGAGCCATAACCATCGAAAATCATAGGGGAGTGGAGGTGGTTTTGAAAACTGCTATTAATGGGACTTGTAATTATTCCCCTTTTGCAGGTCTCGCGGCCATCAGAAGACATAACCGGTCATAGATTGTGTGTGATCATGGGCGACAAGCAGCTAGGAAAGAAGCTCGGTGGCTAGTGCTTGAGACTTCGTAGCGTCCATCGGTCATCATCCGGTGAAGATCGGCGGCTGCATTGTTGCGCTGGGCGGCCTATACTTTGAAGATTGCGACGGCTAGTGAGCCTTGTAGACAGTAGCCGCTGGGATGCTTTCATTATAGCTGGCCAGACTCCAGCGGTCAGAAAAGATGGCCTCCTTTATGAAAAATGAGTGTTTTGTCTTGGGAATTGTCAAACATGGACAAATGAATTTTTTGTGTGCCAACAAATGTCAAGTTACAATGATTGAAATACGTCATGGTAATCATTGTGCCTCGGGAATTCCACAAATATGTACTTTTGATGGAAAGGTGTAGAAAACTCATTTTAAGAGCTGCTCATGCCCTACTTTTTGCAGGTATCAAGTATTTGCATCTCTACGAGGACTATGGGAAAAAGCCCAAGGAAGAATCCTGGAGGTGTAGAACAACTTTTTGAAGAATTTTCTCTTTGGTGATTAAAAAAGTAATGAATTTCTCAAGAATGAATCCGAATTTTAGCGAGGGAAGGCAATAAATGAATGAAAAGGATTAAGATTTGTGGCATTCATTTTGTTTTCTGATGAAATTGGGTGGTTGGGTAGGCCAATTGACTCAAAATTATGCATATGACCAGTCTATACGAAGATATTTTCAAATGGACCGTTATGATGAAGTCACTTTTGAAGTTTGGAAGCTCCACGGATTTTGAAAAGCAGTTGGGAGTCCAAACGGTGCTTCCTTGAGCCGTGCGCTGACCGACCATTTCTTAGTTCCTCATGCGCTAGACTCTAGCTGCTGAGATACTTTCGAAACGGCTACTGGTTGTTGATTCACTTTTGGAGTGGCCATTGAGCAATTAACTCCGTAGCTGGCGACGCTTGCAAAGATCGAGGTGTCAGATCACCATATAAGAGCACGATCTTTTCCTTTCTTCTTTACTTTGACATTTCAGATTCCAAAGCTTCCAGAGTTCAGAGCTTTTCGTGTCCAAGAGTTTCTTGCGTCCATAATTTCTTCCAACCTTGTTATCTTCTTCTTCAAGCTTTTTCTCTGACTCTTTCTTCTCCGTTCCGGAAAAAGAATGGCTGGTGAGCTTGTAATGCCCCAATTTTGAATACCAAGAAAACCATCAAGGTACCAAAGTTGGCGCGCTACTTCCCAGAAAATCCGAGAACCTCCAAGATCGTAGGTCCGTAGTGAGGTCCAATTTAAAGCTTTCTGAACAATATAATATCAATGGTTAATTCGCGGAAGCAAAAAGATTAAAGCGGAAGCGAATAGTAAGATAGCGGAAGCATAAGGTATCATCAAATATATTGTAAACGGGCTGAAGTCCAGCCTAAAATGACAAGTGATAACATCAAGGTTTATTACATTTGAAACTAACTACTACCCGACTCACTACAAAAGACACTCAAACCCCAAAACAAAAATAGACACTCAAGCCCCAGGTACTGGCTCTCCATCTTCCGGCTCGACCCCTTGGTCGGCCGGTCCCCATCCGTAGTCACCTACCACGGGCGCCTCAACAAGCACGAGCTCCCCGTCCTCATACTCGGGGTTGAGACCTAAGTACCAAAAATGGATCAGATCTAAAGATCTGGCAAGTCACAATATGCAAGTAATATAGGATGCATGCATCAAAAATGAGTAGAGACAGTAAAGATGTTAATAGAGTAACAATGGTATAGATTCTAAGCAGTTGAGTAAGATAAACAGTGCAGAATCAGGAGAAACATAATATTAAACCTACACAATATGGCACATTCACACGAGTCGGATACCGCAGGATATTATGCCGTGGCCCTCCCATACTGAACACAGTTGTGGTAGGGAAACCTCACCAATCACACTCCGAGACCGTACCCGGTATCACACCGTCCGTCTCCAACAATGCTCATCATGATAGCTCACTTAACACTCTTAGTAGCTCCTACCAGTAATGATCAGTCCAAAGCCTAAGCTTAGATCAACTGAGTGAATGTCTATGCCGACTCAGGAAATAATAAAGATCTGTGTCTATCTAGGCTTTGCCTTGCGTGAACAAGGTCCTAACAAAGTCCCTAAGAGGTCCAAGTACTCATAACAACACATGGATCATATCCAGGTCCGAGTCCAATCATTAGATCCATACCAAGGCCCACCAAATATATGGCCTGGTCTATAACAGACCAATGAAGTGATAAGTCCATTTACAATGATATACAGTCCAGTGACATTCATAAGAGTTACAAGTCCATATAATCCAACCTCTCCAGTCTAGGATAATCCACATCCAAACTTAGGCCATAAAAGGGCCCGCCTAGCCACAGACACGGGTTAATGTATACTCATTCATACCACCAGGTCACCTCTAAGTAGTCCTAGGTTTAGATCATCAATTTTCTATTTAATTAACAGGTACAAACAATGATAAGGACAATAGAATGACAGTAATAGTATAAAAGAGATAAATCTCCAAGTACAAGAATCAATGGGAGAAAAAAACAGTCCAACCTAAGTAATTGGTCCACTTTCAGGATCAAGTCCATCTCAGGTAATTCGATCTTTAAATAAAACCTCAGATGCTAATGGATACTGTGTTTGGTGCTCCCGAAGTTACAAGCATCATTGGTAACATATAAGGGTCGAATCATCTTAGATTACCCAACCTAGACCCTAATTAGTGGGCCCCACTAGTTATGGTTGAGCCACACCATTGACTCGAGCTTGACACAGTGATAGAAATCCATTTGGATGGTCAATGGGTCCCACAATGATCAAATAATAAGAAACCAAAATCTGGGAAAGTCACTGTACACAGTGTGCTCGGTTGACCGCCTGGCCTGGGCGGTCGACCCGGCACATTGGGATCAGAGGAACAAGCACCCTACAGGCAGTGCCTGATTTTCCAGAATTTCTATGTGCTCGGTCGACCTCCTGGTCGGGTCGGTCGACCGCACATATTAGGAATCCTGGTTGAAGGGTATCCCATGTTACAATTCTTTCTTCTGAAAATCCCTTGAGCTCGGTCATCTCGGTCTACTGGCTCTGAGCTCCTTCATACACTGAGCTCGGTCAAGCACTGAGCTCGGTTAGGCACTAAGATCGGTCAAGCACTGAGCTCGATTAAATACTGAGCTTGGCTAAAACACTGAGCTCGGCCAATACATTGAGCTCGGCCAAAAGGAGAGATCCAGTTTCCAGTCATTTCTTCCAGAATTCATGTGTGCTCGGTCAATCACTAAGCTCGGTAAAACACTGAGCTCGGTCACTTCGCTCACTGGGTTAGAGCCTGCGGAGAAAATAACTGAGAGCTGGTCTTTCCCAGTTTTCAGTGTGTTCGGTCGACCGAGATGCAGGTCGGTCGACCGAATACACTGAGCTCGGCAACTTTCAGGATTTCCAGATTCCTTCTTCAATCCAATTTTCCACCCAGACTCGTCCAATCTCGTCCAAACACCACATACACATCCAGAAACATGAAAAGCACTCCGATATTCATCCAACCATCCAATCCATGGGCTATTATTCTTCGAAATGAGATCAACCCATCCATCAATGGCCAATCATCCACGAAAACATGCCCAAAGGTAGATCTAACAATTCTAACATCAACTGAATAGTAAATTACAAAATCAAAGACAATAAACATCCATTCTATATTAAGTAAGCATATTGCACTTGCCTCTAATCAATCGCAAAAAGGCAGAGAGAGAAAATAGAGATCCAAGCCAATACAAAGGAAGTTCCAGCTCTATGGTCTTCTCATTCACAAAATTAGTCCGAAACTCAGATCTAAAAGAGATCTCTACTCCTATACCAATATCCACAAGAGAATTGCTATAAGGAAGGAGATCTAGAGAGAGAATGAGGGAATTCCATAGAAATTGAACTAGAAGAGGGCACTCACTTTGATTTGAAGAGGGAGAAGAGATGGTCGAGATAGGGAAAGAGAGATCCTAGTTTAAGTTGCAGCTGGGGTCGGTAGGTCTTCTTCTTCTTCTCCTTAGAGTTGTAGAGAGAGAAAGAGAGGGAGATGGGAGAATTGGAAGGAAAAGAGTGTGTGTTGGAGGGAAATGGGGGAAGAAGGGGAAAAGAGAGGGAAATGAGAGAGAGGAACAGTAGCCAATGTATGGCATGGGAGGGTGTAGTATATATAGGTTGGGATTCAGGGCTAGGGACTAAAATGCCCTTTTTGTTTGTATGGGATTAGGGTTAGGGCCATGGGTAGTTTGGTCTTTAGGTGAGGTTCTAGAAGATTCTCAAGTGGATACCCCCTATAGTAATTGCTAATTCTAAGCTAGGGCCCCTAACAAACTAACTAATTCTAGAAATTATAAAAGACACCATATTGACTCTACTAATTACACAACAAGGCTAAACAACTAAAAACCTAGGAAAATACCTACTTACCCTTAACTAAACCCCATAATTAGAATAATACATAGTCTTAGGCTATAATTTAGTATTCAAATTCAAATTGAGGGCCCACACGGGGTGAGGCCTCGCATTCCTCCCACCTTAAAAACATTTGGTCCCCAAATGTAAAAACAAAGTAAGAACATACCTATGGTAGAAGATCTGAATAATCTCTCGCCACCTGATTGCGTAGCTCCGTAGTAGCCTCAGCCAGGGTGTGATGTTCCCACTGAACCTTCACCCACTGAATGATTCGGTTCCGAAGTACCTTCTTTTTGGTGTCGATGACGACGACTGGCTTAGCGATGTAAGATGTGTCAGGCTGAATGTCGAATGGCTGGTGGTGCAGAATGTGGGTAGGGTCCTCCACATACTTCTTCAGCATCGAGACGTGGAAGACGTCGTGCACACCTGATAACTCTGCTGGCAACTGAAGTTTGTAGGCGACATCTCCGATCTTGGCCTTGATGTCAAAGGGTCCAACGTACCTCCGTGCTAACTTGCCCTTCTCACCGAATCTGAGGGTGCCTCGAGCTGGGAAAACCTTCAGGAACACACGGTCTCCTTTCTGAAACTCAAGTGGTCTGCACTGGTTGTCTGCGTAGCTCTTCCGTCGACTGCGGCTGATCTTCAGTTTCTCCACTATCTGGCAAATCTTTTTACTGGTGTCACCGATGATAAACGGTCCATGAAAACTCCTGACACCAACTTCCTCCCAACAGACTAGGGTATTGCACTTCATGCCGTAGAGAGCTTTGAATGGTGCCATCTTGATGCTCAAGTGGTAACTGTTGTTGTAGGCAAACTCACAGAGTGGCAAAGAATCCTCCCAATTCTCCTTGTAGTCCGGGACATAAGCTTGCAACATATCCTCCAAAGTTTGGTTCGTGCGCTCTGTCTGTCCATCTATCTGAGGATGGTAGGCTGTGCTGAAGCTCAATTTGGTATCCAAGGCCTGATGTAGACTCTCCCAGAAGTGTGAAGTGAGCCGCGGGTCTCTGTCTGAAACAATCGAAGCTGGAACGTTGTGCAATGAGAAGATCTTATCCACATACAGCTTAGCAAGGACGTCAAGTCCTGCTTTCATCGATACTGGCAAGAAGTGAGCTAACTTGGTCAGCCTGTCCACGATCACCCCAAATGCAATCGATGCGCCTCCTGGTAGCTGGAAGTCCTGCAATGAAATCCATGGTAATGTGCTCCCACTTCCACTGAGGTATCTCGAGCTGATGAAGTAGCCCTGGTGGCTTCTGATGTTCGGCCTTGATCTCCTGACACGTCAAGCATCTGGAAACATAGCCTGCAACCTCTTTCTTCATGTTGTTCCACCAGTAATAGCTCCTCAGGTTCATGTACATCTTGGTGCTACCTGGGTGAATCGAATATCTGCTGTGGTGTGCATCTGCCAAGATCTCATCCTTCAGCTCCCGAAAGTCTGGTACACACAATCTGTCATGATAGTAGAGCACTCCACCATTCAATCTGAACTCTGGCCTCTGATCAATCTGCTCGATTACTCTGATAAGCTTGGGATCGCTGCGTTGACTGTCCTTGACCTCTCCAACCAACTTTGGTTCTCATGTGGACAAGGTAGTAAGCATAACTCTGTCGCTGAGCGGCTGAAACTGAACATCCAAGTCACTGAAGATATCAGTCCACACACCATCTGCAGTTAGAAAACTGACTAGGGCGGTCTTCCTGCTCAAAGCGTCTGCCACGACATTCACCTTACCTGGATGGTATTTGATAGGGAAGTCATTATTGGAAATAGGTGGGCCTCTAGGATAGGTTTCAAAAACTTTTGACCCACTTGATGCAGGGATCAATTATCCAGAAGGCTCTAAAACTGTGAGAACCCGACCTCAGATTTCCTTGTTTAACGTGTTTTAATCGTGGATTTATTTTCTCAGCGGATTTACCGGTTGTTTGATCGAATTTCTGAGTTTGATTATATTTCCTTTGGTTTTGAGAGCCAGTGAACCTAGACAGTGACCATAGGGTCCCATTTGTTTTGTGTGGTCATTTTGGAGAGTTTCTCTTTGATTTCTAAAAAATCCCATTTCAACTTTGTTTGACTAATCTCGCCATTCCCTACAACTTTCGTGTTCACTCCGTACCCATTTCAAACTCCGAAAATCAGTTTTTCTAGCCCTAGGGGCAAAATCAGTCTTTTCACATTCAATCTGGACTCAAATTTCGAGATCTAAGAACCTTTCCAAATATATACTTTTTGAAAACTAGATTTTATGAGAAACATTTCTCTCTTCTTTGTGATCGCATCTGAGGCCCAGAAATCGATGTTTTAACCCTTGTATCCCAAAGTTTTCATTATTTTGATCCCTTTGACCATATAGTTGACTTTTTCTGTGGACCCCGGAAGTATGTCAATATCAACCTTGTTGGAAAGATAATTTTGTACCGGACACTTTTCATATTTTAAGTTTCTTGATCCGAGGTCTAGAAAGCCCTCTAATCTTCATTGCAAGTTTTAAGTGTTTCTAAGTGTGGTGGGGCCCACACCCACCAATTATATAAAGTACCACCCCTCTCCCTTCTTCCCCAAAACCGTCCCAGCACGGTGAGGGAGGAGTTTCAGCTCCTTTGAGAGCTTTTTTCCATTTCTTGTTCTTCTTCTTGCTTCTTCATTTCCAACCCTTTCCAAATCTTGCCCAAATGGAGAAATGGACTCCACCACTTCTTCTTCACCTTGAGAGCTTCATCTTGATGCCATTTGAAGTGAAAACCAGCCATCTTTGGATCCACTTTGAGCTAACTTTGTGCATTTGAAGACCTTCTGTAGGTGCAGAAAATAATGACCCACAATAAGATGGTGCCTTACAGGACTTATCCGAGAAGATGGTGATGACTGGGAATGACTGGATGCCGTCCGGAAGCCTGAAAGGGAATAGCAAACGGTCAGAGGACCCTGGCCTGGGCGGCGCAAGGCTCTCCGATGCCAAAGTCAGTGTGGGAACTGGAACAATGGGAGGAGAGGAAGAAGAGAGACAGAGTAAGGGCTCTGTGGATGAGATTGTGCGTACCTTGCATGGTGCATGGGGTTCTACTTATAGAGGTTTGGATCGTATCTTTCAGAGAATATCTTGGTGTGGGTCCATGATTCGACTGGGAAGTCATGATCAGCCCACAAAGTAATAAATGCAGTCTAATCCGGCCCACTCAGCATTTAATGCTAGTCGGTTCAGCCCACATTGCATTAAATGCGTGTCTTGTTGGGCCAGATTGTTTTGGGCGCCTTTGGCGGTTGGAGTACCAGCGGATCTGCCCTCGGGCCTTGCCCTGATGTGGCCTCAGCCGCTAGATGCCGCCATGTCAGCGATCTGGTGAAGATAGCGGGCGGCTGGATGTCGTGTCTGTCCCACTAGCTCGTGACCCTATCTCTCCACATGCCTGATGACGTGGGGAATGAGGGGCGCAAGTGAAGGTTCTTTCTTGCTTCAGCTACTGTCCTGGCTTCTTCAGCCGAGGTGGCTTCAGCCGAGGTAGGGTTTTTGTTGACACCAAAAATGTCACTTTGCCTTTTCAAGATCCAAAGAGCTACATGAAGTCGCAACCTGCCATAAATAGGCAATGCTGCTTCCAAAAATAAAATCTTGTCAGAATCAAACAAAAACTGCAAGATTCATCCAGACAGCCAAAAGAGGAGTACACAAGAAGTTTCAAGCCATTTCAAGATCATTTGGCCTAACTTCGCTTCTCCGACAGCCAAATCAAGCCTCTCGGCGGTAAAAGCTCTCCGGGACCATGGTTTCCAAGACAGAACCTATGGATCATCTTAAAATGACTCCAATAGGTTCCCTGTCAAATTTCAAGTCAATCGGACATCGGTTGACCGCACATCAAACCGCGACATCTTCATCGCGACAAAAAGCAAGTCTACAGGTGATAGGACCCCAAACGGCTTCAAAACTCAAACAAAAGCCTATGGTTGGTCTTATTTATTGCTCAAGAGTCTTCACACCAAATTTCAGGTCATTCCGACATCGTTTGACCCAGTTTCAACTTCTGACGGGAAATCGGCAACTCTGCGCGACAAAGTCTTCGGCTTTCTCAGGAAATTGGAAACTTTGCAAAATAAAATGCAAGGATTCTCATCAGGTTTCCTACAAAGAAATCAGGCCAATAAATGGTCAAAATGTCAAGGAAAAGTACAGAAGAAAAAAGAATCAGAAAAAAGCAAAAACGGACGCAAAACGGGACCAAAAGGGGGGAAAACCCCCCCAGGGTCGCAGGCCCCTGCGACCCTGGGCCAGGGTCGCAGGCCCCTGCGACCCTGGCCCAAGGTCGCAGGCCCCTGCGACCCTGGGCCAGGGTCGCCGGCGACCATGGACCCCGGGGTCGCCGGGAAAGCCCCGGAAACCCCGGTTTTCGCCGTTTTTTTCGCGATTCGAGGAGCCCAGCCTCTGGTACTTTCCAAAATTCATGCTTTTGAGACACCAAGTCCTCTGACATCCGTCCAAAACACGGGTAAATCATCAAGAGTATCAAAGACAGTATTGATCGCCACCCGGTCAACCAAAAAAAGTGTGCTTTCCACCCGACCGATCGAGAAATCGACAGGACAGATGGCACCGACCCGCTGTTGGCAACAAGCACCTGAAATTACATGGTCACCTGATGTCGATCTACATGAAGATCCATCGATGATCATCAACAGAAGAATTCCAAAAGACGTGGCACGGCCCGCGACTCTTCAGCTGCTCGGCGACCACTTAATGCGATTAATTGACTAGCTTTATTACAGTCATTAATCCATTTCTTTGGACGGCCCAATCAGAAGCAAGCATTTGGGAGTTACAAGTCAAGAGATTCATGGCATTTAACCCATGAAACTCCTCCCATCATGGCGATTAAAGGCGATTAAATGCCCTCAATCTCCTCCGGCCAATCAGAAGCCAAGAAAAAAGGAGTTACAAAATAAACAATTCAATTTTGTAACTCCTCCCATTATGTGGCTTAATGACATTAAAAGCCCATAAGCTCTCCTAAATGGCTACCAAGAGCCTATAAATAGGAGAGCACTCCAAAGGAATCCAGATCGGAAAAAAGAGACAGACACACAGACAGAGAGAAGCACAGAAATCCAGAGAAAGGAAAAAGAGAGAAAACTCTGCGGAAATTCTACACCGGCCACCACAACAAGGTGACAAAAGTCCCTTGGGGGGTACCCCCCCCCAAGGTCCTTGCCTTCTCCTCCTGCCTCCAATGGCTTAGATGTGGCTTTTCAGCCCGTCTACTCGTTTTTTTATTGGACATAGGACCTTCCTTTGGTCTTTGTCTTCTAAAAAACCCGAGGTTATAGCCAAGCCAAGTGAATCAAATAGCATCCTCTGTTCTCATCTGCATGGATGATGGCGAAGCCCACATATGGCTTGCGACCGTCAATCTAAACGAGTCCTCCACAATCTCCTGAGAAGTTAGATCCTCCTTTTCTTGCTTTTCATTGTAGTTTGTATTTTTTTAAAAGAGACAAAAATCACAATTCTTGTCTTTCATTATTGATAAGGATTGTAAATCGGCTATAAACGCCAAAATCGGCTATAAACGCCAAAAATCGGCTATAAACGCCAAAATCGGCTATAAATGCCAAAAAAAATCGCCTTTCACGGCAAATCAAAAAAATGTCTCTTTTCTTAAATATATGTGCAATGGAAAACTTGAAAGAAGTTGATTTCCTTTTTACTTGCGAAGGTTGATCTCTGGATCACCACTTGCAATTCCAAGTAAAAATAGAAAATCTGGCACACCCACAAAAAAGAAATGTTGATGCACGCCCCTGCCCCCCGGTTGCGAAAGGGTCGGACCAAACGGACTCCCACGTCCGCCGACCTCGGTAGAACCAAGCAGGAGCGCGGTCCATCAAGCTGGCACACCCGGTGGGACTCGTTTATTTGAGAACACGATGCTAGAAATGAAATATTTGCATATCATATATTTTGCTCTATGCTTATATTTCTTTTCTCGATTCCTTGGCTACTTTATAATTGGTGGCCTATGTTGAATTCTGCAAAAAAAATGAGATGAGATTTTTTGTTTGGAAATTTCTAATTCTTTGAATTTATTTCCATTCTTTCTCTTTTCAAAAAAAAAAATTAAAAAAAAAAAAACAAAAAAAAATCAGATTTCTCAATTTGGATTCAAAATTGAGAAACCTTGATCCGTTCCTATCGTTCATCGCGCTTGCAGAAATGTTGAGCCTGTTCGACTAAGGTTTTGGGCCATGGTTTCTCTTCGATGAATTCATAAAAATAAAATAAAAAAAAAATATATAAAAAAAAAAGACATAGACCACTAAGGTTAAACCAACTGTGTTCTTTGATCATGGTTGATTCAAAGAAAAGCCTTGTCCAGAGTGTGGAGACAGCTTGACTGTTCTAGGCAAGGGTCCTCCAAACGGGTTCATTAAGTAATCCTACCCTTACCTGGGGGCAATTCTATCAATCAAGATTTCATAAGACCGGGTTAGGAGGCCTATGTGTACTCTCTCGTCTTTTAAATAAATAAAAAATAAAAAAAAAATATAAAAATTTTAAAATAAAAAATAAAAAATAAAAAAAAATTTCAAAAAAAAAATCTAAAAAAAAAAATAAAAAAAAAAAAAAAAAAAAAAAAAAAAGATTTTTTTAAAAAAAAAAAAAAAAAAAATCTTCAAAAAAAAAAAACTTCAAAAAAAAAAACTTCCGTCATTTTGGGTTTAGATTGGCAGAAATCTTGGTCTTCTTCTTTCTGAGCACTGGCGCTCGCGGAAATCGCTGAGCCCGTGTTCAGATTGGAGTGCCTTTTGCTCTCTTTGATGAACCCGATATTGGCCTTTCAAAAAGAAAAACTCGTCATTTTTAGATTCAGATCCGAGAAATCATGGTTCATTTCTTTCTGAGCACTGGCGCTCGCGGAAATCGCTGAGCCCGTGTTCAGATTGGAATACCATCTGCTCTCTTTGATGAATCCAATCTTGACCTTTCAAAACAGAGAATCTCATCTCATAGATGCGGTCTCAAAACATTTGTGTCTAGCGGTACTAGTACGCCCTTTCAGGGTCTACTGTATTGCGACCGGCACATCTGTAACTCCAACTTTATATTCTTCTTACCTCGAGCAAGCTCTGCTTCTCGATAAGTCGAATTTAAGTTCACAATTGCTTCTAGCAGTCACTGGGATGCCCATTCCGGGCTTACCACACCTGCGATCAGAACAATTGTACCCTCTATGGCATTTTGCCTTCCTCATATTGCTTGGGTCATCTACCTCGAGCAATTTGAAAAGACGAAACCATAGAACTTCCCATTTATGATCATTATATTCTTGTGATTACTAATGGATGTGGTCTTGTTTCAGAAATTTTCGAAAAAAACTAACAATGGCAGCTTCACTAACCATTACTTTCGACGAAAGCAAGCACCAACTCATGCTTCAACAGAAGCAAACCACGCGCACCTACAAGCGCCCCATCAGCTGCCGAAGTGTCAACTCCCTCGGCAACTCTGTGAACTCCGGGTCGACCTCGACTCCCCGGACTATCGTCTTCGGGACGCTGGGACCATTCCCACTTCCTGAGGAACAAGCTGCTCCCTCCAAGAAGCAGAAACTCGCCTCTCAACGTGTCACTACCGTGACACCAAAGGCGAGTACAAGAAGGCCTGAAGCCCGTGGCATCCCCACGAAGCCTCAACCTGCAAACAACCAGGTCTACCCCAAGACTTGGTCCCCAAGACCTTCACCAAAACAAAGAAGGTCCCAGGCATCCACTAAGCCAGCATTCCTGGCCCCACTCAAGGAGAACCAGTTCTATCCTCTTGCTTACATGAAAGAGGAGAGACCCATCTCCAACCTGACTTCCAAGTCATCCCAGCATGAGCCGGCTTGTTCCTACAAGCCCAAAATCAAGTCATGCATCACAAGGCCTCCACAAGCATCTGCTAAGGCCTACAAATCTGCAGTTCGACCCTTCATATCTACAGGGGCCGAACTTCACAAGTTCAAAGCTTCGCTGCAACTGGCGAAGGATAGGGTTCGCATCCTGTCCTTGCCCAGCTACAAAGAAGACAGACTCGGCTGCTGCGCCCGAGGGAGCACATCCTTCATTGTCAAAGCCCAGTCAGAGCTGACCGAAGCTCAAATTGCTCGTCGTATACGCCGCCGCGCGTCGTACCGACAAAAGAGACTACAGAAGCAAAGGACCCAGCCTCCCACACTTCAAGTCTCTCCCAAATGGGTCGAAAAAGAAAGACCCAACCAAGTTGCTGCCGTCCATATGGTTGGAAAAACCAGAAGGCGCCAAAAATCAGCAACAAAAATCCATGTCCGACGTCCAATGACCCGCAGCGTCTCAAGGACAAGAAGACATTCAGAAGAATCCCCTGCTCCTTCAAGCAAAGGACAGCAGAGTGATCCTTCCTCAAGCTCCTCTTCAAAAAGAATGAGCCCCAGCTCAGTCACCAGGACAGTTTCTTCGTTCGAATCACGAAGGATGAATGTCTTGGCTACAAATTCTGAGCCACCACCCCACAATCCACCTCCAGAAGATGCGATCACCCGCATCCAGCAGTTGGAACAGGGCCAGCAGAGGATTGAAACTCTGATGGAAAACCTTCTCCTCGCCTTCCAAAATCAGGCGAACAATGAACCTCCTCCGAATCATCAAGACGACGAGGTAAATAGAGAAGAAAATGAGTCACGCGCCCTTACTAAAAAGGACGTAGACGGTATCCTCGCCAAAGCAAAAGAAGAGGATATACTCAAGGAGCATGGGATCAAGCCACCATATCCCTTATGGATGGACTCGGTCCCGTTCCCCACCAAATTCAAGCATCCTACTCTCCAAACATATACGGGGAAAGGATCAGCCAGACAGCACGTCATCCACTTCAAGATCCTGACGGGAGCTATCGCGGATCAAGATGCACTCAAGATTCGCCTCTTTGCAAGTACCCTAAAAGGTACGGCCTTCGATTGGTACTTCCACTCTGCCGGAGGACTCAATCCAAAATTGGGCCATGCTAGAGACACGCTTCCTGACTCACTTCAAAGGTGAGGATCATCCCGCTACTATGGCTCAGCTGTGCAGCCTAAAACAGGGGGAGAATGAATCAACATATGACTTCATTCACAAGTGGAAAGCAATGGCATACAAATGCTCTGATGTATTGCCACAAGCGTCGCTAGTCGACATCTGCCGAAACAACATGAGAGCCAGAATCCGCTCCATGATCATCGGCAACAAATCAAAAAACCTGGGAGAACTCCTAGAAGCTTCCATGGAAGCTGAAACGGTGATTAAAGACCTCAACAGTCAGAAATCATCAAGAAAAGAGCCAACCGCCATTGCAACCTCTAAACCAAAGAAGAAAGAGGTCCTCAATGTGCAGACCAAGCCAGCTCCTCAGCCACCAAAGAAAGCTGAAAACAAAGCTGCTGGTAAGAGACCTGAACTCTCTGATGCCTTCAAAGAACGAGTAGAGAAGAAATACCCGTTTGATGAAGATGTTGATGAAATCTTCGGGGCTCTTGTGGCAAACGGCAAGCTCACCTTGCCTGAACCAAAAAGACCGGGTGATGTTGGCAAAACCAACGATCCTCGGTACTGTCCATACCACCAGATGATCTCGCATCCTCTCAATCAATGCTTCGTTGTGAGAGAGAAAATAAATGAGATGTGGAAAAACGGAGTCATCACCTTTGACAAAAACTATGGGTCTGCCTCCGTCAACATGGTGACATGTGGACAAACATCAAGATCACCGAAGAAGAAGATCACTACTTCCTTCAAGGTGATAAACTCAATCGAAGCGTCCGAGGAACTGGTTCCTTACCCGACACCAGACGGACAACCGATATGGGTACATCCCGATCTCCTGGAAGATGAAAATTGGGAGGTCGTGAAAATAAAGCCTACAGCTCGACAGCGAAGGCAGGCTAGGAAACATCTCCTCAAGCTCAAACGGCAAGAGAAGACCCAGCCAAAACTAGAGGTCAAAGAAAAGGCAGAGGCTTCCTCTACCGCTTCACTGGAGGTAACAAAAACATCCCTTCCAGAGACTTCAAAGGGGGTAAGGAAATTCACTCTCAGTGATTTCATGCCACCTCAATTCAGAGAAGCCATGCAGGAGACATCATACTCTTGCAATTCGGTAGTTGGATTCTCCATTGATGGATACGAGTCCAGCGACACCGATGATGGATTTGAATCCAACTACACAGATGAGTGGGAGGAGTCCCTTGAAACAGGAGAATATCTCTCCGATGAAGAATGGGTTCCTGAATCTCATCTTATGCCAGTAATCTGGTATAACCCCCTACAGCCACAAGGATCCTGGTCTGATGATGAAGAAGACCAAGAGGCTGTACAAGAAAATGCTGCTGACCCAGCACCTCTCATCACTCCAGTGGAAATCAACAATGTTGAGCCACAAAGAGATGATGAAGAAGAAGATCCGGCTCCCATGCCTGATCTTGAAGATTATGCAAGGATCTTGCAGCGACTCGCTCTAGAACAAGAGCAAGAACGCGTCAACGAGCCTCCTCGCAATCCAGAGCCTGAAGTCCCTGAAGACCACCAGGTACATCCTCCCTTAACTCCTGAAAATGGAGAAAATTGCTGGATAGACGATCCTCTCACATCCGAGGATGAGTCTGACTCCGATCAGGCAACGTCTCCCGTCAGAGCTTCCTGTAATGTGATAATTCGGGATTATAGCTCTTCCGAAGCATCGTCTGATGAGAGCACTTACACTCCGGCGACGCCTAGCAATGTATCTTCTGGAGCCACCTCATCTCACGTGACTTTCACTGAGATGACACCCTCTCAGGTTTCTTCTCCTGAGACTGTGACTTCAAAGTTCACACCCTTCCTGACTGAAGAATTCCCAGCTATTGATGCTTGGGACGATGAATTAGTCAACGAAGAAGAAAGATTGCTGGATGCTGTTCAGGACTTGTTCCCGGAAAATGCTCCATGCAACACAATCACTGAGGATGGTAACTCTGCTGCTGATGCATCCTCAGCAAATGAAAAACGACAGCCTCTTGATCCTGAAGACAATCTTCCAAACGAAGACCCTTCTCAAGAAGCTCTCGAAGTTGGTAGAGGCACCCGCTCTGGCCGGGACTACCACAAAAATTACAACCAATCTTCCTTTACATATGTAAATCCTTCGGGAAAAGATGTTGTAAGCGCCCCTAGTGGCAACAATGATGAACATGCAGGCCCTAAGGAGGCTTTCAAGTATGACTTGATTGAACACTTCAAGCACATACCTGCACGTCTGCACATCCTAGATTTGTTGCGAATGTCTCCGCACACTCGTGATAATCTCATCTCAGAATTACAAAAACTGAATGAGGATGTCGACAAACATGCCCCGCAAGTCCTCCAAATTGAAATGGATTACCGGGTCAAAAACTCAGAAGCCTCCTCAAAGGGAGAAAAGAAGAAAACTGAAGGGTCATGCATTGAATGCCTCTCGGTTAAAAAAGCAGCCAGTGCAACCATCGCCTTCACAAAGGACGACCTCCTACTTGGCGAAACCAGGCATAACCGACCCCTGTACTTCACAGGGTATATCAAGGAAATGCCTATGCATAGAGTTCAGATCGACCCAGGTTCTGCACTCAACCTTATCTCCACATCGGCTCTTGAAGAGTTGGGCATCCCACCCAGCAAACTGAGCCACACATCTGTATCTATCTTTGGATACGATGGGAGTACTCAAAGGCCTATCGGCAAAATCAGGTTCAAATTGCAGATCGGTGATCTTATCTCTGAGGTCACAGTGTATGCAATAAAGACCCCTTCATGCTACAACATCCTTCTCGGACGCCCTTGGATCCATGAGAATGGTGTTGTCCCTTCAACTCTACATCAATGCATCAAGTTTGTTGGCGACGACGGCATGATACATCGAGTCTTTGCGGATAGAAAACCCTTCAAAGGTAAAGAAATCCACTTCGCAGACTCACAGATGTATGAAGGTGAAAAAGAAGAAGAGGAGAAGCATACAGCATCCTTTGCCGAAAGTCTCCAGAAAGATAAAGGCAAAGCTCCTCAACAATCACCGGAAGAAAACAAACCATCCGGTAAATCTGAAGAGAGCATGCAAACTCCCTTCATCATCTCCCTCAAATCTTCAAAGCCTTTGGTCATCACAACTAAAGTGAAGAAGGCAAAACAAAAGCCTGGGGGCAAATTTGTTGTCTCTTTCGTGTCTATCATGCAAGACACGGACTCGGATTCAGAGCCAGAAGACGACACATCGTCAAGCCAAGCTGACACTCAGCAAGTTCAGCCTGCTCTTACTCCAATGGAGACAACTTCTGACATAGAAGATCCTACGTCAGCTTCCTTCGTTGTTCCAGCAACTTCAACAAAGGAAAAGCCGATCTTCTTCCATAGATCGGATGCTTCTTCATCAAACTCCATGCTTGAACCTTTCCAAAATAAAGGTACGCCTCAACTATCCTTATATAGTTCTGTGGCACAAGCTATTATGAAGAAAATGGGCTATGACGCTCAAAACCCAGTCGGTTTGGGAGAAGGACGCGGTATTCTCACACCATTGGGGCCCGTCTTGACCAAAAGCCAAGCTGGAAGATTGGAGACTCTACGCTATGTAGAAAAGTCTTCACACGGGTTAGGGTATGATCCTGACACTCCCCTTGAGAGAGTTGACACAAAGGCTTAAAAGTCAATATACTGACCAAGCCTCAACATCTCAAATCCATGAAGACATCGATCTCCCTGGATATCTCTTTGATGAGTCACCTGACAAAGATCCAGGAAGCTCATCCAATTGGCACGATTTCTCCGAAAATGAAGAGGAGTTGTCCGATGGCACAGACGTGTGGACTTCTGACCCAGAAGAACCCTCATCTCCAAAAGAAGTAGCCTACTTCGACTCGGTTTCAACAGGCGATTGGGATCATCTCATAGCAAGCCTTGGGAAAATTACCGATCAAGAAGACCCGTGGAAAGGAACAAAACCTTGGTCTGGAAATGCCCTTGAAACCCCAGAAGGTTTCGTTGAGCTGGAAGCCTCCGAAAATATTGTGGAGGAACCACCTTCGAACCTTCCAACAGAAGATCCTGTTCAAAAGATAGACTTGGGAACACCAGATAACCCACGTCCTGTATTCATAAGCAAGAATATAAAGGATGATGAGTTACCCGAGTATATCGCTTTTCTTCGTGAGTTCGTTGATTGCTTTGCATGGTCTTATGCTGAAATGCCAGGCTTAGACCCCAAAATAGCAGTTCACAAACTCAATCTTCAAGAAGACATCAAGCCTGTCAAGCAAGGCCAAAGAAGATTCCGTCCAGATGTGATGGATAAAATTGAACAAGAAGTTCAAAAACTCAAAAGCGTCGGCTTCATCCGTGAGGAACAACATCCTGAATGGTTGGCCAACATTGTCCCCGTGACAAAGAAAAATGGGCAGATCAGGGTCTGTATTGACTATAGAGACCTGAATGGCGCATGCCCAAAAGATGAATTTCCGCTCCCCATACCAGAGGTAATGATTGATAATACCTGTGGATTCGAGCGAATGACATTCATGGATGGCTTCTCTGGCTACAATCAGATAAAGATGCATCCTGAGGATGAAAAACATACATCCTTTCGAACCCCATTTGGCGTGTACTTGCTACACTGTCATGCCATTCGGTTTGAAGAATGCTGGTGCCACATATCAGAGGGCTATGATGAAAATATTCCAAGATATGCAGCACAAGACGGTTGAATGTTATGTTGATGACCTCGCCGTCAAAAGCAAAAGAAAGAAGATCATCTCGAAAACCTTCGAGAAGTCTTCCTCCGGCTTCGCAAACACAAACTGCGAATGAATCCATTGAAATGCTTCTTCGGCGTCTCGTCGGGTAAGTTCCTCGGATTCTTAGTTCGGAAAGCTGGAATAGAGCTTGACCCCATAAAAGTCAAAGCCATTCTAGAAATGCCCTCTCCAAGAACCTTGAGAGAACTCAAAGGGCTTCAAGGGAGATTGGCCTACATCAGACGGTTCATCTCCAATCTTTCGGGGAAATGCCGTCCATTCTCCCGGTTGATGAAAAAGGTGTAAACTTTGTTTGGGATGCTGACTGTGAAGCTGCTTTCCAAGACATCAAGTCATACCTGACAAAACCTCCAGTGTTAGCTGCTCCTACCACTGGAAAACCATTCATCTTGTACACAAGAGCCCTTGATCACTCTCTGGGAGCTCTGCTTGCGCAAGAAAATGATCAAAGAAAAGAAGCTGCTCTATATTACCTCAGCCGCATGCTAGTAGGTGCAGAGCATCGCTACTCTCCAGTCGAAAAAGAATGTCTTGCAGTGATGTTCGCCGTACAAAAGCTGCGTCACTACTTGCTTTCCAACACAGTCTACCTGGTCTCGAGGGTCAACCTCTTGAAGGTCCTTGTCACAAAGGCAGGTTCTCTCAATGCTCGACTGGCAAAATGGTCCATCCTTCTGTCACAATTTGATATTAGGTATGTACCACAAAAAGCAATCAAAGGGCAAGCTCTAGCAGACTTCCTCGCAGAGCATCCATTGCCTAAAGATTCTCCACTCAGAGATGATCTCCCAGACGAACCAGTCTACAATGTGGAACTTTCTCACAAAGTGCCTCCTGGGACATGTACTTTGACGGTGCAACCAGGACAAATGAAAAAAGACAGCTGATCTCGGGAGTTGGCATCCTCTTTGTTAGCCCCGACAAATACATGATTCCACACGCTTTCTCGCTACTGGAACCATGCACAAACAATGCAGCTGAATATCAAGCTCTGATCTTAGGATTGGAACTCGCCATCGAATCCGGTATCACCATGCTGGAAGTCTTTGGAGACTCTCAACTGATCGTCAACCAGATGAATCAGAAATTTGAAGTCAGGAAGCCAGATTTGTTGCCCTACTACAACAAGGCACAATCACTTCTGCAAAAGTTTGACATCTGTCACATCACCCACATTCGTAGAGGTGAAAACATACGTGCAGATGCCCTAGCCGGACTTGCCGCATCCATGGCAATCCAGGAAGGGGAAAACATGCAAGTCACAGTGTGCGAAAGAAGAATCCTTCCTCCTCTTAACACACACCAAGCAGTTGCTGAATGCCACCAAGTGGTCGGAAGTCGGATTTCAATCCTTCAAACTTCAATTGGCGACTGGAGGGATCCGTTCATTGATTACATTATGTTCGGAATCCTACCTGAAGATCCAAAAGAACGGGTAAGCATCCAAAGGCGAACCCCAAGCTTCCATTTGGATATTCCTTCAAAAATCCTTTACAGGAAATCCTTCAACGGAGTACTTCTACGCTGCTTGTCACAACAAGAGGGCTGAAGAAACACTCAAAGAAGTTCACTGCTGGTCTTTGTGGAGCTCATCAGGCTGGACCTAAGCTCTATGATCAGATAAAAAGGTTAGGATATTACTGGCCTACCATGGTAGCTGACGCAATGCAATTTGCTAAGCGCTGCCAACAATGCCAAGTTCATGGAGATTACATTCACATGCCTCCAGAATGGCTGCATCCTACAGCGATCTCATGGCCTTTCGAAGCCTGGGGTATGGACATCATAGGTCCTATTTCTCCCCCTTCAAGCAAAGGTCATCGCTTCATCTTCGCCGCTACGGATTATTTCTCCAAGTGGTCAGAAGCATTTGCGTTTAACGAAATGAAGACCTCATCAGTCCTTCAGTTCCTGCGCACCAACATCATTTGTCGTTTCGGCATACCCAAAAGATTCGTCCATGATAACGGACCACAGTTCCGGGATCATCGATTCTACAGGTTCTGCGACAAATACAAAATCCAAAGCTGTCCTTCGACTCCATACAATCCGGCAGCAAACGGGTTAGCAGAAGCTTTCAACAAGACACTCTGCAAAATCCTCAAAAAAATGGTCTCTAGTCACAAAAGAGACTGGAGCGACAAAATGTCTGAAGCTTTGTGGGCCTATCGAACCACCGTTCGAGGACCAACCCATAGCACACCATTCTCCTTGGTCTATGGATGCGAAGCTGTCGTACCCTTGGAAGTACAAATTCCTTCCTTGAGGGTATCCTTGCAAAATGACATGACTCAAGAAAGCAATGTCAAATTGCGGCTCCATGAGCTGGACAATCTCGATGAGAGACGGCTCGAAGCTCAACAAAGCATTGAACTTTACCAAGCACGTATGGCAGGATCTTTCGATAAAAAGGTCAGACAACGCGCCTACAAAAAGAATGACTTGGTTCTTGCGGTAAAAAGACCAATGGTCTTCGCTCACAAGTCCAAAGGCAAATTCGAGCCAAAATGGGAGGGACCCTACGTCATCGACAAAGTTTTCTCCAATGGCGCATACGCACTCCTAAACATGGAAGGTGACAGATGTATGCTCCCATCAATGGCAAGTTCTTAAAGCGGTACTACCCTTGAAGACTTACCCAACTGGATAAGAGCAATGCCTGTACGGCCAAAACCGGTTTCCAGGTACACGCTCGCCAAACCCACCTTTTTTAGAATTTTCATATCAAATGTTGAAATTTCTAGAAATCTAAAACAATGCTTACTTTCATCGTTTCATTGTTCAAACAAAAAATCCAAGTTTAGGAACCTTTCCCTAACTTGACCAAAATTTTCAACCCTTGAACCCAAAATTCATGGTTTGAAACAAAATCCGGATTCAGGGATTTCCACCCTAGTCCACCCTGCCTTTTTACGTCAAATGGTTTTAGGTCAAGCACTCATGACCTCGTGTCTTTTAAAAACAAAAAAATGGTTTTCAAAAACCCGCGAGGGAAGCGACGCTTTAGTCGATACTTGCACAAATCGGAAGGCAAGCGAACCACGTTCGACACTTCCAAAATCGCAGGAAGCGACATTTCGTCGGAATACTTGCAAAATCCAAAACTGTGGAGACCGCAAACATTTGAGGTGATATCCACTACCCAAATTTGCAAAGGTTCGAAAAAAACCTAAAAAAACTGTGGCGATGCCACATTTCAAGTTGATATCCACAATCCCACAATTTCACAGGTTCGAAAAAACCTAAAAAAACCATGGAGACGCAACATTTCAGTTGATATCCATAACCCAAAGTTTCGAGAAACCACAAATTTAAAAATCGTGGGAAACGACATCAGTCAGTACGCGCAAAACAGAATTTTTGAAAAGCAAGAATGCGACATTCCATCGATACTTGCACCCAAATCCGCGAGGATGCGACATTCCATCGATACTCGCAACCGAATGAGCAAGGATGCGACATTCCATCGATACTTGCAAGAACATTCAGCAGGGAGGCGACTTTTAGTCGATACTTGCATTTTTTTTGAAAACCAAACCGGCTATAAATGCCATCAAAACCGGCTATCAATGCCACCAAAACAAAACCGGCTATCAATGCCACAAACAAAAAAAAACTTGGATTTCAAAAACGGCTATCAATGCCACCAAAACAAACCGGCTATCAATGCCACCAAAACAAAAACAGGCTATCACTGCCACCAAAAACCGGCTATAGATGCCACAAAACAAATTCGGCTATCAATGCCACAAAATTGGCTATAGATGCCACAAAAAAAAAAAAAGCTCGGCTATCAATGCCACAAGAAAGCTGGGCTCCCATGCCAAAATTGGCTTCCATGCCACAAACAAAAACCTGGCTTTCATGCCAAAACAATCATTTGACAAAAGATTTCACAAAATGACAACCTTTTGATCAAATCCCATTTAGCAATTACTTTTATCACAAAAAGATTCAAGTGAGCGTAGGGATAACAAAAAAAAAGAGCATCCCATTTAGCAATTACTTTTATCACAAAAAGATTAAAGTGAGCGTAGGGATAACAAAAAAAAAGAAAGTGTTCACAAGCACTATAAAAAAAAGGAGTACCAAAAAATACATGTGGTACCAAAAAAAAAAGAAAGTGTTCACAAGCACTACAAAAAAAAAAGAGTACAAAAAAAATACATGTGGTACCAAAAAAAAAGAGAGAAGGATGGTTTCTGTATACAGGAGCTCAATCAAAAATGGTCTCCAGCCAAGAGTTCAACTCCCCAAGCAGACTTTAGCCTCAGCTGTCAAGGATTCCAAGGCACGCTTCTTCAGGAACTTGCCATGAGATGCTGGAGTGGGCTGTACCCCTTCTCTCACACCAGGAAGCTTACCTCGAGCAGCTTGCCATTGTTTATCCTCATCAGACTTCCTTTTGAGAACCCGTTCGGCATCTGCAACCTGGTGAATCAGGACACTCTCCCTGTCGCGAGCTCTATTATGGCAGTCCACTTGGCAGCGACTTGTGCCTGCAGAAGCTCAAGACGTTTCCTGGCCTCATCGACCTCCCTATCAAGGATGTTAAGGTCATGTGTCAGCTCGATGATGGTTACCTCTTCTCTATTCCTCTTTCGGACTGCCACCTTCCTGCTTTCTGTAGCCTCATCTAGGTCAGACTTAGCCTTATCAGCAGGGTCCAGGAACATCTCCTTGAAGAACTGGTCATCAGCCAAACTCACGGTCTCAAACCACTTGTCACCCAGTGCAATGATCCTATCAACGATCGCCCTGGCACCTGTGACATCCAGACCAGCCTCTTCAGCATCACTGAGAATCTCCTGCACATGCTGGATCATGCCAAATCCGACTTCCAAGTGCCCAGAAAGCAGAGTCTCAATCCAAGAGCGCACAACTCGCACCACCACCTTCTTCGCAAAAAGAAGAGATGGCCCAGCTGAGGATTCGCCCAACTCCGTTGGTCGGCTACTCATGTCATCATCTGTTGAAAGAGTAACAAAAGAACTCTTTCCAGCTGAAGCTGCTCCTGCTCGGGAAGGAATCTCAGCGCGAGGAATCTCCTCAATATTGTCAGAGCTGGTCCCAGGAATCTCTACCTCTGGATCAACCTCTGGCATCTCTTGCTCTGGAAGCAACGGATCCTCCTCTGCCACTTCAAAACCTGCAAAGGAAACACAAAAAGGTATGAATATGACCCTGTTTGAAAATCATTATCAGAGTTATAACTACAAAATACCTTCTTCGACGACTGGCGGAACACTTTCTTCCTCCATGAACTCATCGAAAGCATCATCAACATTTGCGTCCATCGATGGTTCAAAGTCATCAGAACCCTGTGGCAAGTCAGCTGGCAACAAAAAAATGTGTTAGCAGGCCAAGTCACAAACAAAAAAAAAAAAAAAAAAAAAAAAAAAAAAGAAAAAAAAAAAAGCAAAAGAAGTCGTACCAATTGGAGATTCTGGATCTACTCCAGAGTCCCTCGGTTCTTCTTCAGGTGCCTCAACAGGATCCATCACCACCTCATCGGTTGGGACCTCAGGCATCACCAAGTCTTCCTCTGCTAAAAAAAAAAAAAGAAGAAAAGCAGAAACAAGAAGCAAATCATAACATGGAAAAATCCCATGAAAAGAAATGGAAAGAAAAGAAGGAAGAATCATACCTTCACCGACGGTCTCTTCTTCTCGGCTTCTCTTCTCCGGAGGCTCGTCAGCATCCACTGGCACATCCTCATTAATAGTAAGAGGAACTTCCAAGTTAGGAGGGTCCTCATGTTGCCCCTTGCTACTATGATGACTCCTCCTCCTCTTACTTCTGCGGGCTCGCTTTTTAGAGGAACCTGCCCCGCTGTCAGAGTCAGGTTTCCCACTTGACTCATCACTGGATGGTCTGCTCTTGCCAGTAGACTCCACGGAAGCTTGCCTCTGCGCCGCTTGCATCCAAGCGCCAAGTTCGGCTTCCTCCTGTTCTAGCTGCTCCAAAGCCTCGTCAGGTATTTCTCGAACAGCTTCAGAACCGATGACGCCCTGGTCACCGAGAAAGCCTATCTTGTGCTTCTCTCCAGAAAGGAAGGCCCAAACTTCCTCTCGCCGGATGCCATCCGACTTTCCAAGGCCCTTTCCAGATGCCAGCTTCACATCAAGCTCCTTCCTGGAAAGTCCCCGATATGCCGAGAAGCTCTCCGCGAACCACTTCGCAAAGCCGGCAGTCCGGGAAGTCAGCAACACAGGATAAGAAATCATGGCTGTAGTGTCTTCAGCACTATAAAAAGCCCATGCATTTCTCCTGTCCTGTAAGCCTCCAAAGCGCTTCACCATACTTGAAGGCGCTCCAACAACGCCTTGAGAAAAGCCAAGCTGCAAAGCAAAGCGAGAAGGTACATACGGCTGGATGTCGACGAAAAGATGTCTGCGGTACACCATTGTGTCGACACGTATGCTGAAAAGCCACTCTCTCTCTGCATTTGTCAAGGAATAATGCCTTCCCGACCCCGCCCTGGTAGAGTCTCGGGAGGCACCAAAATCAAAAGCCTTCTTCCGCAACTCCGGAGAAAGCTTTACTGAAGATTGCCCCATCTCGACGTCCCTGAACCGTCGGATCCTCATGCGGGCAAACAAAAGTGATTCGGACACGGCTTTGCCCTTAGCCAGTCGAATCATCAGAGGATCATCATCCTGTGCAACACCCAGCCGATGGAAGCCAGGACAGTGGTATACATACCACGAATAAAAGATATGGGCTGAAAATACCCTATTCATGGGAAGCCCAAGCCGAACTAGAAAAGCAGCAGCCTGCAGTTCGGTACACAGGTAGGAGTAAAGAGCAGGCACCAAAGCAAGCTGCTCTCCAAACGCCATCTGACAAGCCGGGAAAAATACAATGCGGCCTGATGTGCGTTCCATCTCCTCCAGCAAAAATAGCCTCACCAAGCCAATAAGTGAGGTACACAGCAAGATCTCTCCTCAGTGCAATGTCAGGACATATGGCGTTTGTACTTGCACAGAAATCTCTCAACTCTTCTTGCATGGCCAAGATCTTCTTTGAACTTGGATCCTGAGCTCCAGCTTCTTGGGTCATGCTATCAGAAGGCTCCCTACTATCAAAGAAGTTGGGGAATGAAGAGCAAAAACTCTTCCAACTGCTGGATCTAACTTTCGAACCCCCCTTCTCCTTCAAAAAATCATAGAAGGCGACGAGCTGAAAGTATAAAAGCCTGAACTCCTCAGACTGCCCCTCGAGGACGCTGTCAATCGGCATAAACTCCTCATAGAGTTTGCCGAGGATGGGCAATCCGGTAATAGCGCTCAGCTCCTTCAAAGAAAAACCAATCTCACCATTCGTCACAACGAAGGTATTGGTTTGAGGGAGGAACGACTCCAGCATAGCCATGAAGGCCTCGTCGGAAAAGATCACGGTCTCCCCAAAAGCGCGGACTGCATCAAAAATCCCGGCTTCCTTCAAAACGGCGCCACCAATCAGCAGGACGCGATCAGTCCACGACTTCCACTCGGAGTCAGCATTGAAACGACCTCGAAGTCGAAAAGGCTTGATCCAATTGCTGCCGTCACCGCTGAAAATACCAAGGCCCACCGGTCTCAAATCGACCGACGGATAATCAGAGCCCTGGTAGCCGCTGGATGGCATCAACAAGGTCCATGTCAACAGGCGACCTCTCCGTATATCCAGGAGAACCGCCAACAAAAACCCCGGTCTTGATTACATTTGTCCTTCTCACCCAGCTTGGAGGATCTTCCCTCTTAGGGCACGTGGGGGCAAGGCTCAGAATCGAGACGGTGCGATCAAACATCGACCGGGTAGTAACAGTCTTCTTCTCACCATCTGCTGTGAAGGAAAACTGAAAAGATCTCCTCTGGTATGTAATGTCGTCAGGGACTGCATCACCAAAGAAGAAGGTAGGCTTGGGCAAAATGCTCTGATCTTCCATCACCCATGGACGACTGCTTACCATGATCTTATAGAATTCCTCTCCCTTGAGAGTGATCAGTCGCTGCCTCATCTCATCTCTGTTGAGGGAGTCGCACTCTTCCAGATTTCTCTCAACGTACTGGACCTTCTCAAAAGCCTGCTGAACGGCCGGATTAGAAGATCTAGAAGATCGACGAGGTACGCTTGTAGCAGGCTCTTTACCCTTGTTCGCTCTGGAGGAACCACCTGAAAAGGATGGAAAAGAAAAAGATCAAACATCAAAATGACAGAATCTCGCTAAAAAAAATCTGGCGAAATTTTGACATGATGACGGGGCAATTCCGAAGAAAAGGAACTATCCCGAAAGAAATAGAAAGCTTGAAGATGGGCTCAACATCGCTGCGAGCTCCGAAACTCCAAACTTTCGAAACCTAAAAAGTCTCCGCAAAATCAGGAAGGGCTCAACATCACTGCGAGCTCCAGTTCCCAAATTTGCAAACACTTTCAGGTATGCAATCACATCATGCTACAAATTTAATTACAAATTAAAGGCATGCATGAACATCTAGATTTGCGAAAAAAAATGCATTATCATAATGAGCAACAAAAAAAAAAGAAAAGAAAAGAAACTGTCTCAAAAAAAAAAAAAAAGGGGAAAGAAACAAAAAAAAAAGGAAAAGAAAAGAAACTTTCTCAAAAAAAAAAAAAAAAGGGGAAAGAAAACAAAAAAAAAAAAGAAGGAAAGAAAAGAACTTTCTCTAAAAAAAAAAGGGAGAAGAAAAAAAAAGAGGAGGGGCTGGCCCACAGGCCGTGGCCCACAGGCCACGTGGCCGTACGGCCAGATCCGTACGGAATCTGTCCGTACGGCCCACACAAAAAAAAAAAAAAACATGAAAAGAAAAAGAAAGAAAAGAAAGCAAAAAAAAAAAACGTGTAGAAAAAAAAAAAAAAAAGAGGCAAACACGTGACAAAAAAAAGAAAAGAAACAAAAAAAAAAAAAAGAGAAAGAAGAACTTTTTTTCCTACAATGAGTTTTCTTGAAAAAAGAAGAACTTACTTGAAGCCATTGATGGAGAAGAAGAAGAAAACTCTTGAAGATCTTGAAGAAGAAAAGCTCTTGGTCTTGAAGCCCTCTTGAGATTATTGCAAAAGAAAGTAGTAAGAGCAAGAGAACCAACCTTCTCTTGCTTTTATAGAGGAGAGCAAACCAAAGAAGGAAAGAAGAAAGAGGTAAGTGTTACTAATTAGTAACCTTACCAAAAGAAAGAAATTAGAAAGATTCTTTCCAAAAGAAAGATATCTTGAGAGATTTTCTCCTAAAATCAATCTATGACGGATTCTTTCCCAAAAGAAAGATATCTTGAGATATCCTATCCCAAAATAAAGGGATCTTGAGAGATTTTCTCCAAAAATCAATCTATGACGGATTCTTTCCCAAAAGAAAGATATCTTGAGATATCCTATCCCAAAATAAAGGGATCATGAGAGATTCTCTCCAAGTAAAGATATTCTTAGATATTCTCTATCCAAATGAGATATTTTTGGATATTCTTTACAAAAATGACACCATATGAGATCTAAGCCATTTCAAAAGCTTAAGGTCCCATGGGTTAGCCCATATGAGCCAGGTTTGACCACCTAGGCACACACAAAAAAAAAAGAAGAAAAATTTTGGGCTTTTAGTCAAAGAGAAATCCCTCTTACCAAGAGCATACAAAAATGGTTCCATGCCTCTTTTGAGTTGATTGGACCATACAAAAGAAAATTCCAAGCCCCATGAGCTTCCAAAAATCAAACCATCAAGCCTCATCTACCAAATTGAGCCAAAATCTTGAAATTGACATTCCACAAAATCAAACCAAATCCTGGTCCCCTAACTTGCCACATACAGTCTGTTAGGTCACAAGACCAAAACCAAAAACCAAAACCTGATCCCCTAACTTGCCACATACAGCCTGTTAGGTCACAAGATCAAAACCAAAATTGATCCCCCAACATTCCACATACAGCTTGTTGGGTCACACGATCAAAACCAAACCCGACCCCCTAACCTGCCATATATAGCCTGTTAGGTCACAAGGTCAAAACCCAAATCCACATCCCTGATGTCATCTTCAAAACTTTGCCTCGAGATGGTACGTGATCCCTTTCACTACCATAAAATTCCCCTGGAAGCTCAAAAGGCTACAAATACCAAAAGAAAGATTGCTCAAAGACTCTTGGTCAAGTCACAGGCTCTCCTTCAAAAAATCTCTTCGAGGCACATCGACTACAAAAGTTAAGCAACTCGCCGCTGTACCTCGAGGGGGCATTTGTTGACACCAAAAATGTCACTTTGCCTTTTCAAGATCCAAAGAGCTACATGAAGTCGCAACCTGCCATAAATAGGCAATGCTGCTTCCAAAAATAAAATCTTGTCAGAATCAAACAAAAACTGCAAGATTCATCCAGACAGCCAAAAGAGGAGTACACAAGAAGTTTCAAGCCATTTCAAGATCATTTGGCCTAACTTCGCTTCTCCGACAGCCAAATCAAGCCTCTCGGCGGTAAAAGCTCTCCGGGACCATGGTTTCCAAGACAGAACCTATGGATCATCTTAAAATGACTCCAATAGGTTCCCTGTCAAATTTCAAGTCAATCGGACATCGGTTGACCGCACATCAAACCGCGACATCTTCATCGCGACAAAAAGCAAGTCTACAGGTGATAGGACCCCAAACGGCTTCAAAACTCAAACAAAAGCCTATGGTTGGTCTTATTTATTGCTCAGAGGCTTCACACCAAATTTCAGGTCATTCCGACATCGTTTGACCCAGTTTCAGCTTCTGACGGGAAATCGGCAAGCTCTGCGCGACAAAGTCTTCGGCTTTCTCAGGAAATTGGAAACTTTGCAAAATAAAATGCAAGGATTCTCATCAGGTTTCCTACAAAGAAATCAGGCCAATAAATGATCAAAATGTCAAGGAAAAGTACAGAAGAAAAAAGAATCAGAAAAAAGCAAAAACGGACGCAAAACGGGACCAAAAGGGGGGAAAACCCCCCCAGGGTCGCAGGACCCCTGCGACCCTGGGCCAGGGTCGCAGGCCCCTGCGACCCTGGCCAAGGTCGCCGGCGACCATGGACCCCGGGGTCGCCGGGAAAGCCCCGGAAACCCCGGTTTTCGCCGTTTTTTTCGCGATTCGAGGAGCCCAGCCTCTGGTACTTTCCAAAATTCATGCTTTTGAGACACCAAGTCCTCTGACATCCGTCCAAAACACGGGTAAATCATCAAGAGTATCAAAGACAGTATTGATCGCCACCCGGTCAACCAAAAAAAGTGTGCTTTCCACCCGACCGATCGAGAAATCGACAGGACAGATGGCACCGACCCGCTGTTGGCAACAAGCACCTGAAATTACATGGTCACCTGATGTCGATCTACATGAAGATCCATCGATGATCATCAACAGAAGAATTCCAAAAGACGTGGCACGGCCCGCGACTCTTCAGCTGCTCGGCGACCACTTAATGCGATTAATTGACTAGCTTTATTACAGTCATTAATCCATTTCTTTGGACGGCCCAATCAGAAGCAAGCATTTGGGAGTTACAAGTCAAGAGATTCATGGCATTTAACCCATGAAACTCCTCCCATCATGGCGATTAAAGGCGATTAAATGCCCTCAATCTCCTCCGGCCAATCAGAAGCCAAGAAAAAGGAGTTACAAAATAAACAATTCAATTTTGTAACTCCTCCCATTATGTGGCTTAATGACATTAAAAGCCCATAAGCTCTCCTAAATGGCTACCAAGAGCCTATAAATAGGAGAGCACTCCAAAGGAATCCAGATCGAAAAAAGAGACAGACACAACAGACAGAGAGAAGCAGCAGAAATCCAGAGAAAAGGAAAAAGAGAGAAAACTCTGCGGAAATTCTACACCGGCCACCACAACAAGGTGACAAAAGTCCCTTGGGGGGTACCCCCCCCCCAAGGTCCTTGCCTTCTCCTCCTGCCTCCAATGGCTTAGATGTGGCTTTTCAGCCCGTCTACTCGTTTTTTTATTGGACATAGGACCTTCCTTTGGTCTTTGTCTTCTAAAAACCCGAGGTTATAGCCAAGCCAAGTGAATCAAATAGCATCCTCTGTTCTCATCTGCATGGATGATGGCGAAGCCCACATATGGCTTGCGACCGTCAATCTAAACGAGTCCTCCACAATCTCCTGAGAAGTTAGATCCTCCTTTTCTTGCTTTTCATTGTAGTTTGTATTTTTTTAAAAGAGACAAAAATCACAATTCTTGTCTTTCATTATTGATAAGGATTGTAAATCGGCTATAAACGCCAAAATCGGCTATAAACGCCAAAAATCGGCTATAAACGCCAAAATCGGCTATAAATGCCAAAAAAATCGCCTTTCACGGCAAATCAAAAAAATGTCTCTTTTCTTAAATATATGTGCAATGGAAAACTTGAAAGAAGTTGATTTCTTTTTACTTGCGAAGGTTGATCTCTGGATCACCACTTGCAATTCCAAGTAAAAATAGAAAATCTGGCACACCCACAAAAAAAGAAATGTTGATGCCGCCCCTGCCCCCCGGTTGCGAAAGGTCGGACCAAACGGACTCCCACGTCCGCCGACCTCGTAGAAACCAAAGCAGGAGCGCGGTCCATCAGTTTTCTGCCGAGATGGCACTGGGGTGGCCCACCCGAGGTGGAGCTCTCTGCGTATATGGCATCCGGGGTGGCCCGGCCGGGGTGGACTCCTCACCGAGATGACGCCGAGGTGGGCCAGTTCGGCGCTAAGGGCCCGGAGCTCTGACTTCGGCCGGACCTCCTGTCCTGGTAGCCGAGGTGAGATTGGTGCCACGTAGATGGCAGCGGATGGCACGTGAGAATGCTTAGCCCCATCTGATGGCTGTGATTAGCTTAATCCTGTAGCTCTGGAAATCTCCCCACACAATTGCCCCCTAGCTTCTGATCTCGCGTAGAACGTCAGTGCCGTGAGTCGGGAGCTATGTGCCGGGTCTATCTGGAGGAAAAGCCCCTTTCGGCCCTGACTCGCTATCGCTTTGGATGTTCGAGGTAATAAATGGCATCCCCTATTCAATGCTGAAGACAGTTCGACGGCTCCACGCGTCATCTCCTGGCTGGTTGTCTGTCTCCTCGAGGTCGTACGCGCCGTCTCGTCAGGGACGTAATCAATTTTTGAAATGATTCGCGCCGAATCCCAAGAGGCGCCCCCTGGCGCGCCCGATTAGGGTTTCTGGAAAGGGGGCCTCTCTGCTATATATAGGGCAATCGAGGTTCGTTTTACCCTTCGTCTGCTATTCTGAATCAGAGGCGAGCATCAGAGGTGGGCAAGCTACTGTGAGGGAGCTTCATCTGAGAAGTGGTGCGCTGCTGAAGTTGAGTCTCTTTGCTGCCCAGCATCTTCGTTCTACTTCCGTAAGTTCCTTCTGCCCTGCCTCTTCTTCTGCGGGTTTCTCTGTTTTTAGACTGGGATAGGAATGGGGATTTATAGCCACTGGTTAGAGGGCGAGGCAGCGATCGAGGGTTTCAGGTCGGCCTTTAGGATCCCTGCTGATGTCCAAGTCAGGGGTGCTGAACCCCGTGGCTACAACCCTCGCGACTTTTCGGGAGGCTGGATGCCTTTTCCGCTAGTGGCCGTGATAGAAGGTGGGGTCCGATTCCCCCTTCACCCGCTTCTCAGGAGGTGCCTTAGTCAGTGGCGTCTCTGCCCTTGCCAACTGCTGCCGAATGCCTTCAAGATCGTGATGGGCACGGTCAAGTTGAATGAGGTCCTGGGCACCGACTTCGGCGTCTTCGACCTTGAGGATGTCTACGACATATGCAAGTCCGGAGATTCTTATTATCTCCGGGCTAAGCCAGGCCGGGACGGCTTCGTCCGATACTTGGAGGATTCGAGCAAGTATGCCGGAGACGATCTTCTGTACGTCTCGGGGAACTGGGAGTTCGGGGAGGCCGACACCGATAGAGGCTACCAGGTCCCTCGCCACTTCGGTACCATTCCAAGTAAACACCCTTCGTTTCTTTTTCATAAGTTTCTTTTTGTTCTGTCGCGCTTATGCTTCTGATTGTTGTAGCTTTGAAGGAGAGAAAACGGGCTGCCAGATACATTTGGAAGAGGAACGATGCCTGGCTCCGCCTGGTGAAGCGATACAGCGGTCATGACGGCAGGGCGGCTTGGTCGCTGCTAGGGTATCGGCCGAAGTACCGCGGGTATTTGAGGGGCACCGTAGAGCCGATCCAGGGTGAAGGTGCCGGACTCGAGGTCGGTCAGGAGCAGGCCGGTCCGGAGGTCGCAGAGCCCTCGCGGGCGTCGTCTGACGTTAGGGCCACGTCTGGAACCCTAGCTTCTACATCGGGATCGAGACTTCCCCAGATCTCAGGAAGGGAATCGAGTCAACCTGCCCGATCTCCCTCGCCAGGCTCCGAGATGAGGCGCACCAGGCGCTTGTCCTTCGAGGACCTCGAGGTCTTGGCACTTGGAGTGGAGGACGCCCGGGCCCCCCAGGAGCCGGTGAGTTTCCCGGAGCATCCATCTCCGAGGGCTCGGATAGTTTCTCCTGCAGAGGGGACGGAGGTTCCCGCACCCCCCAGCCCTGTAGATCCAGAGGTATGCCTGCCCCCGGCTGAGGTTGAGCGGGAGGAAACTCGGCCGCTGAAGATGCCGAGGACCGACGCGGGCCCTAGCTCGACTGCTGCCTCGTTGCCGCAGGGGCCGCCGTTATGGGAGCCGAGCTTCATGCTTGGGCCGGGGAGGCCGATGACGATGGAAGATTGCATTCTTCGTAAGATCGATCTCCCGGTCCTCGAGGCCCTTGGGCGAGCCTGCGCCCTTCCCCTGGACATGGAGCGGCTGGACAAGTACAGCGATCAGAAGCTGATCCTGTCGATGTTGCAGTCCAACTTCGCGGTAAATCTTCGTTTCCCTTCGTCTAACCAGCGATTTAGCATCTGACGCTCTTTGGATCTAACACGTACACCCGGTTTCTTTGACAGGCGGCACAGAAGACCATGGCCGTTGCTGACAGGATCCGCAGGTACAGCATGGACGTTGCCGAGCTGACCGTGGATAAGAACGGCCTGCAGGAATCCCTGGACGCTGTTAGCCAGAAGTTAGCCAGGGTGGAAGAGGAATACGCGGCGAAGCTCGAGCAGGTGAGGGAAGAGGCCGAGGTAGAGAGGACCAGAGTGGCCGAGCTCGAGGTCTCCATTTCGAAGATGGGAGACGATTACGCGGCCCTGCTTCAAGCCGAGTCCAAGAGGGCGGATGAGGCCGAGGCGAAGCTCGAATCCGAGTCCAAGAGGGCGGATGAAGCCGAGACGAAGCTCGAGTCCGAGTGCGATGCTGCGTTCGAGGATGCCAAAGTGCAGGTCACTGCCCACTACAAGGAAAGGGTTCTTGTTGTGAGGGATAAGGCCTGGGCGAAAGGGTGGCTTGCCGGCCTGAAGGAGGCCGGGGTCTCGGAGGGCCACCCCTCATTTCGGGAGCCTCCTCCGTACACGCTTCCGGTGCCGACCTCTGCCCGTCCATCCGGCGAAGCCTCTGACGCCGCAGCCCGTGCAACTGACCAGTCATGATCTCGGGACCTCGGGATATTCGCTTTCTTGCTTTATGCTCTGTAATTTTCTTCAATTTGTATTTGCTGAACACTGTAATGAGTGAGATTTTAATACAATTGAAAGTTTCTTCAAATACTCGTGCTTCTCTCTTTTAAGCCTGGTACTTTGATGCTTGAGTTCGGCAGAGTGCTCCTTGTGACGGAACGTTAGAACCGAGTGTCGAGTAGTCTTCTTGGGCACTAGCGTAGATACTCCATACCTTAGGTGATCTTCTTTGGTACTCCGTATCTTAGGTGATCCTCATTGGTGTTCGCGCTGATCTTCCGTACCTTGGGCGATCTTAAATAGCAATAAACATGGTGGTGCGGTTGACGAGGGAATCGGACGGATGTCTCCACGTGGCGCCATAGGGATCGCTGGTCGACAGTCGCGCATTCCCAGTAACGCGTGGGAGGCTTCGCCCTCATAACTTCTCTCGGAGACCGAGCCCTTCTCCTTCCTATAAATAGGGGTGGCAAGCTTGCCATGGGAGAAGAAAAGAACATAGCCGTAGGAATCATGTCCGGGAGGTGTCTGAAATTACTTGATCCGGGGGGAACCTTGCGCCGTTGGACGGCTATCCCCGAGGGGGGAAGGCTGTCGTGGTCTGCGCGCTCTCTGAAGGAACTCCCCGTGGACCACGCGCTCTCTGAACGCGGGTTCATGGCCATCCGCCCCTGGCCAGACAGAATGAGGATGCGCTGCAGGGGGACGGTGGCGCATTCTCGTCCGACAAGGCCCTGTGCGCCCGTCGTACGGAAGGCGGGATGAGGCCCCGCTGGACCGGGAGGCTTCTTCAAGCTTGGCTGGTCCCATTGGCCGCCGAGGGTGTTGCAGAGCCCAGCGAGGTCCAGGGTCGCTCAGAACCTCCAGGCGGCGATCCGGCGTCCTCGAGCCTTCTGCCTGAAGAGTCGGTGAAGATCAGAGTCTCCTAGCCTTTCTTCATTTTCTGTTTTTAGAGGACTGTGATCCTCCTTTCTGTACTTTGCTTTCTGTTTTGTAATTCTTGTGATGAGGCAGTTTACAATGAATAAAATGCCAGACTGTGTTCAATGCTCTTGCATCGTCTTCTGTTTTTCTTGCACCGTTCTGGAACACTCTTTTTGTGTTGAGTGCTGGCACTGACCTCGGCCGAAATGGCTGGTTTTGGCCGAGACGAGCTGCATTGTGCCGAAATGGCCGGCCTTGCGCCGAGGTAGATCCATACCGTGGCCGGACTGACCTGCGCCGAGGTGGCCACATCGTTCTGGTGGCCTCGGCTAGGCGAGAGTGAGTTCGGCAATGGCCTTCTGAGGGGTGTATGGATCCGGACTTCAGGAAACTGACCTGGGCCGAACTGCCTTGCGCCGAGGTGCGAGGGGTTTATGAACCCAGACTTTAGGAAACGGCTGGGTGTAGGAATGCCAGGCCATTTCCAGGGCGTATGTACCCGAAGTGTGTCCGAGACACGGGGGCTTTAGGAAAGGCTGAGTGTAGGAACTGCAGGCCATTTCCAAGGCGTAGAGCCTCAGTGTGTCCAAGACACGGGGCTTTAGGAAAGGCTGAGTGTAGGAACTCTTCCATGCCGTTTCCAGGGCGTAGAGCCTTAGTGTGTCCAAGACACAGGGCTTTAGGAAAGGCTGAGTGTAGGAACTCTTCCATGCCGTTTCCAGGGCGTAGAGCCTTGATTGTGTCCAAGACACGGGGCTTTAGGAAAGGCTGAGTTTAGGAACTCCAGGCCGTTTCCAGGGCGTAGAGCCTTGAGTGTGTCCAAGACACGGGGCTTTAGGAAAGGCTGAGTGTAGGAACTCGAAGCCATTTCCAGGGCGTAGAGCCTGTGCTGCCGGAGTCGACCAGAGAGAGAGATTGATGACAAGGCAAAAGCTGCTTTTATTGATTCTGAAGTTCATTACATCTTTAGAAATAAAATTTCTTCAGGTGGGATGCATTCCACGGTCTCGGCAGCGGCTTGCCATCCAAGTCTTCGAGCTTGTAGGCTGACTTTCCTGCCAGCGAGACTACTCTGAACGGGCCATGCCAGTTCGGGGCGAGCTTCCCCTCGTTTGGTTCTCTGTCAGCTGGCAGAGTCTTCTTTAGAACGAGCTCTCCCGCGGTGAACCTTCTTTCCTTGACATTTTGATTGTACGCCCTGGCTAACCGCTGCTGATAGTCGGTCAGTCTCAGGGCTGCTGCTTATCGTCGCTCGTCTGCAAGCTCCAGCTCCATTGCCAGGTTCGTCTCATTTCGGCCTTGGTCGACCAGCTCTGTCCTCAGGGTAGGAAGGCCGATTTCCAAGGGAATGACCGCCTCCATCCCGTAGGCCAGAGAGAAAGGTGTTGCCGAGGTGGACCTCCTTGGAGTTGTTCTGTATGCCCACAGCACGCTCGGAAGCTCCTCTGTCCATCTGCCCTTTGCCTTGTCCAGTCGCTTCTTCAGGCCGTCCAGGATCACTTTGTTGGAGATTTCTGCCTGGCCATTACTCTGTGGATATGCCGGGGTGGAGTAATGGTTTCTGATGCCGTGCTCTTGGCAGAAGTCTCTGAAGGATTTGGAATCGAACTGAGTCCCGTTGTCCGAGATCAGGGTCCGGGGGATGCCGAACCTCGTAAGGATGTTTTTCCAAACGAAGTTCCTGGAGTCCCTGTCCGTGATGGAAGACAACGGTTCAGCCTCTATCCACTTTGTGAAGTAGTCCGTAGCCACTATCAGCCATCTTTTGTTCCCTGGAGCTCGGTGAAGAGGCCCCACAATGTCCAGGCCCCATTGAGCGAAGGGCCATGGGCTAGAGAGGGGACTCAGATCCTGTGCTGGCTGATGGAGGGAGTGGGAGAACTTCTGGCATTTCTCGCATTTCCTGGCGTAGACCTGGGCGTCCTTTTGCATGTAGGGCCACCAGTAACCCTGGCTGATTGCTCTGTAGGCCAATGACCGACCTCCTATATGGCTGCCGCAGATTCCTTCATGGATCTCGTACAGGAAGTCGTCCACCTTGGTCGGGTGGACGCATTGGAGGTATGGACCTGTGAAGGACTTCCTGTAGAGTTTGCCTTCTGGAGAGAGCCAAAACCGAGCTGCCTTGAGCCTGATCTTGTGGGCTTCAGTCTTGTCTTCGGGGAGCTGGTCGTCCTTCAAGTAGGCGACGATTGGATCCATCCAGCTGGGGCCGAGGTCAGCACAGAGGACAAGCCGAGATGAATGGAGTTCTAGGCTTGACCTCGATACTGACCCGACCTCGATGGTCCTCTTCTTTCCTGCTTCGACGGCGGAGGCCAGGTTTGCAAGCGCATCTGCATGCGTGTTGGTGTCTCTGGATATTTGTCTGACCTCAGCTTTCTGGAATTGAGAGAGTAGTTTTTTCGCAAGGGCCAAGTAGGCCGCCATCCTGTCGTCCCTAGCCTGGTAGTCCCCAGCGAGCTGGCTAGTTACCAGTTGAGAGTCGCTGAAGATCTCCAGATGCTGGGCTCCGAGGATTCGGGCGCTGTTCAACCCTGCAATCATTGCTTCGTACTCTGCCTCATTGTTCGTCGCTTTGAAGTCCAAGGTGAAGGCTTGCTCTATGACCAGTCCCTCTGGCGATTGGAGAACTATGCCGGTGCCAGCTCCCTTGGAGGTGGACGACCGGTCGACAAAGATCTTCCATGCCGAGGTGGGAGACTGCTGGACCTCTGCTTCTACTGGCTCTTGCCCTGTGCCCCCCAGTGCCGTGCCGAGCTGAGTCGGAGCCGGGTTGGGGGAGGTGAATTCGACAATGAAGTCTGCCAGGATCTGGGCTTTGATCGCAGTTCGGGGACGGTACTGTATGTCATACTGCCCTAGTTCAACTGCCCACTTTGATATGCGCCCTGAAAAGTCAGCTTTTTTGAACAATGAACGGAGTGGGTGCTCCGTGATCACCACAATGGTGTGGGATTGAAAATAATGGGAGAGCTTGCGGGAGGCGGTGACGAGAGCCAACGCAAGCTTCTCCAACAGGAGGTACCTGGTCTCGGCATCGAGCAGGGTCTTGCTCGTGTAATAGATTGGCTTTTGAACTCCCTCGTCCTCCCTGATGAGGACGGAGCTCACTGCGTGATCCGAGACCGCAAGGTACAAATACAGAATCTCCCCCAAAGTCGGGGTGGAGAGTAATGGTGGTGACATTAAATAAGTTTTGAGTGCGGCCAATGCCTGGTCGCACTCAGGGGTCCACTGGAACTTCAGATTTTTTCTTAGAAGTTGAAAGAAAGGCCTGCACTTATCTGATGACCGGCTGATGAAGCGATTGAGTGCGGCGGCCATTCCTGTGAGCCTCTGAACTTCCTTCGTGGTAGAGGGACTCTGGATGCCCTGGATGGCAGTGATCTGTTCCGGATTGGCCTCTATCCCCCTCCGCGTCACCAAGCTGCCGAGGAACTTGCCAGAGGCTACGCCGAAGGCGCACTTGGAAGCGTTGAGCTTGAGCTTGTAGGCGCGAAGGATGCCAAAGAATTGGCCGAGATCCGCCAGATGGTCGCTGGAGCGCACAGATTTGACGACCATGTCGTCGATATACACCTCTACCGTTCGGCCGAGCTGGGCCTGGAACATCTTTGTGACGAGGCGCTGATAGGTCGCCCCCGCGTTCTTCAGCCCGAAGGGCATCACCTTATAGCAGTAAGTGCCGCGGGGGGTGATGAACGATGTTTTTTCCTCGTCGGGCTCGTAGAGCGGGATCTGATGATAGCCTCGGTAGGCGTCAAGGAAGCTCATTCGGTCGTGACCGGCGGTGGCGTCGATCAGTTGGTCGATCTTTGGGAGGGGAAAACTGTCCTTAGGGCAAGCCCTATTCAAGTCGGTGAAGTCCACGCACACCCTCCACTTCCCAGTTTTCTTCTTGACCACCACCGTGTTGGCCAGCCATACGGGTACTGGACTTCCCGGATGGCCCCTGCTTTTAGCAGGTTGTCGACCTCTTCGACGACCGCATCTGTCTGCTGCAGCCCGGTCCTGCGGGCCCTCTGCACTACTGGCTTGTGGTCGGGGTCGACGTTGAGCTTATGGCACATGACCTCAGGGTCGACCCCAGGCATTTCGCTCGGGCTCCAAGCGAAGACGTCCACATTCTGCATCAAGAACCGAGAGAGTTCGGCCCTTTCTTCGTCCGACAGCTGGGTGCCAATCAGGAAGAAACGGTCTGGGTCTGCCGGGTCTAGCCTGACCTCGGCCAGGTCCTCGATGCTCTTCTTCTCAGGGTCCCGGCCGATCTCATCGAGGCCCTTCTCGAACTCGGCCAGGTTGACGCGCTCTGGCTCCTTCACTGCTGGAACTGCGGCCAGCATGCACTGCCTGGCCTGCTGCTGGTCTCCCTTCACTGTGACTACCTCCATCTTGCCCTCCTTGTTCTCATGGACGAACTTCAGCTTTTGGTGGAAGGAAGAAGGAACTGCCTCCAGCTTGTGGAGCCATGTTCTGCCCAGAATGACATTATAGGGAGAAGGGGCGTCCACAACCAGGAAGTCGGCCAGCACGGATGCTCCACCAACTTGGGTTTCCAAGGTGATCCGACCCTTGGGATAGACTGGCGTGGCGGATAACCCTAGCAAGGGTGCCCGGACCTCCGTGAGGTCTGCTTCGGAGAGCTTCATCCTCTTGAAGCAGTCGTAGTAGAGGACCTCGGAGGAGCTGCCGGAGTCGACGAGGATCATCTTCACGGTGAAGTCTCTCAGCTTCATGGTGAGGAGCAAGGGGGTCGTTGTGAGGGACCTGGACTCCCTCTAGATCTCGATCCGAGAACGAGATGGCGGGCCGGTCGCGGCGGGCTCTCTTGGATGCCGGAGCGAGTTCGGCTTTCATTATTTCTTTCCCGTGCGAAGCCCGCCTGGCCTCGGCACGGGCCTGAGAGCTTCCCCGAGATGAGGAAGCGGGAGCTGAGGACGCCAGATGGATCACGTTGATGATCTTCTCTGAGTCCTCGCTGTCTGGAGCCTGGGCCGTGCTCTGGTGGATTCGGCCCTCGCTGCCGCCGGCATCACCTGTCTTGATGAACTCTGGGATGTGGCCCTCTTCGGCCAACTTCTCCAGATACCCCTGCAAAGTCCTGCATTCTTCGGTCCTGTGCCCGTTACCCTTATGGAAGGAGCAGTAGAGCTTGCTTCGGGGGCCTTCGGTGGGTTCATTCTTCATGGGCGGAGGATACTTGAAGAATGGCTTGGATTTGATCTTGGCCAGGATGCGGTAGATCGGCTCCTTGAAGACGACGTTGACGCTCTGACTGGCGCTGGAGGGTGGTCTGGGCTTCCAATTGCCCCCAGACCTGGACGACGAAGGCTTCGCTGAACTGGAGACCCAGGCCCGCTTGGGCTCCTGTTTCTGGGAGGGCCTCCCGCCTCTCTGCCGAGGTTGATCATTCTTCTGTTCGGGCTCCGGATGCCCGTCCTGATCCTTAGCTCGGATCTCGTCTTCCTCCCGGGCGATGAAGCGCTTCACCCGGGACATCAATTCTGACATGGATTCTGGGGTGTCCCCGGCCAAGTCCTTTCGCAAGTCGATGCCGGGGATCAGGGCATGCTGGAAGGCGTAGATGGCTATCCCCTCCCTCGCGCCCTCGATCTGGCTGTAGACCGCCCAGAATCGGTGGGTGAACTTGGCGAGAGTTTCGCCCTGCTTCATTCTCAGGGCGATGAGGTCCCCTTCCTTCTTGGGGACGACGGTGTAGGCTTGGAACTTCTTCAGGAAGGAGAGCTGGAGCTCCTTCCAACTGGAAACCGACTGCTCCGGGAGAGAGCAGAACCACTTCAGGGGGAGGTCACCCAAACTGGAGGAGAAGATTTTGCAGTTCAGGTGACCCTCGTTTCCCCAGATGGACATCTTCTGGGAGAAGTGTCGGAGGTGTGCGGATGGGTCGGACAGTCCGTCATAGGGGACGAACCGTGGGACGGAGAACTTCCTGGGCAAGGGGGTGCGCTCGATCTCTTTCGTGAAGGGCGAGCCCCCCAGATCAATGTGACCACAGATCTGCTTTTGGTCCCGCATGTCCAAGTTGTGCTGGAGAGCCAATCTGACACGTTTGTCAAATCGCTCTTGCTCGTCGTCCTTCTCCGGAGTCTGAGCTCGGTGCTTTCGCTTGGGATGGCTCGGGCTACGATGGCTATGAGTTCGGCCATCGCGACTATGGTGACTTCGGCTGTTGCTCGAGCCTTCGTCACGGATCTGGCTCCGTTTCTGGTCCAGATGATGTTTGAGGTCCTCACGAGGAGGCTGGGCTGCCCTGCTGGGGGCGTCCTTCTTTTTCCCTTGAGGCTCAGAGACTTCCCTCAAGGAGGCAGTTTGCACTGCCCTCAACTGCTGCTGGAGCTCGCGAATCAGCCGCTCTTGCTTCTGGAGTTGCTTCTAGAGGAGAGCAGCTTCGGGAACCTCTCCAGTGGCAGGGGGTCGAACGTGGCGCGTCTCTCCTACGGCCACGGCTTTATCCTTCCGGGGATGCTCATGCTGACCCTCAGCGCGTCTGGGTGGCGCGACTTCTTCTGACGAGGTCGAGGCCTCGTGCCCCTCTTGGAGTGGGAACTCGATAAAGAGCTGAGAGCCTAAGCGGCCCCCGCCTGCAGTCGTGCCATGCACCGTACGGGAGCGTCCTTGAGGAGGGACGTCCGTTGGCGGTGGTGGCAGCTCGAGCGCTGCTCTTGAGGATTCTACGCCCTTCTTGGCTTTCGGAGGCATGGCTTCTGAAAGGTTGAGGTTAAGAAGGTTGGGAAGGTTTTGAGATTTTGAGAGGTTGGGATATTACTTTCCCACAGACGGCGCCAATTGTAGGTGCAGAAAATAATGACCCACAATAAGATGGTGCCTTACAGGACTTATCCGAGAAGATGGTGATGACTGGGAATGACTGGATGCCGTCCGGAAGCCTGAAAGGGAATAGCAAATGGTCAGAGGACCCTGGCCTGGGCGGCGCAAGGCTCTCCGATGCCAAAGTCAGTGTGGGAACTGGAACAATGGGAGGAGAGGAAGAAGAGAGACAGAGTAAGGGCTCTGTGGATGAGATTGTGCGTACCTTGCATGGTGCATGGGGTTCTACTTATAGAGGTTTGGATCGTATCTTTCAGAGAATATCTTGGTGTGGGTCCATGATTCGACTGGGAAGTCATGATCAGCCCACAAAGTAATAAATGCAGTCTAATCCGGCCCACTCAGCATTTAATGCTAGTCGGGTCAGCCCACATTGCATTAAATGCGTGTCTTGTTGGGCCAGATTGTGTTGGGCGCCTTTGGTGGTTGGAGTACCAGCGGATCTGCCCTCGGGCCTTGCCCTGATGTGGCCTCAGCCGCTAGATGCCGCCATGTCAGCGATCTGGTGAAGATAGCGGGCGGCTGGATGTCGTGTCTGTCCCACTAGCTCGTGACCCTATCTCTCCACATGCCTGATGACGTGGGGAATGAGGGGCGCAAGTGAAGGTTCTTTCTTGCTTCAGCTACTGTCCTGGCTTCTTCAGCCGAGGTGGCTTCAGCCGAGGTAGGGTTTTCTGCCGAGATGGCACTGGGGTGGCCCACCCGAGGTGGAGCTCTCTGCGGATATGGCATCCGGGGTGGCCCGGCCGGGGTGGACTCCTCGCCGAGATGACTCCCGAGGTGGGCCAGTTCGGCGCTAAGGGCCCGGAGCTGCCTGACTTCGGCCGGACCTCCTGTCCTGGTAGCCGAGGTGAGATTGGTGCCACGTAGATGGCACGCGGATGGCACGTGAGAATGCTTAGCCCCATCTGATGGCTGTGATTAGCTTAATCCTGTAGCTCTGGAAATCTCCCCACACACCTTCCATGTAAGCAATCTCTTCATTCTTCTAAATATGTGTTTTCCTAGCCCATGAGACTCTCCATCTCCATTATTGAAAGCTTTCTCTTTGTATTTCTTGGTTTTGACATTTTAGGGCTTGTTTTGGGGGTTTTTGCATAGGTTGTGATTTCTTGGCTTGGAGTGTGATTAGAGGTTGATTTGCTAGCTTTAGACCTAAGGCAAGTGGATGAAATGATTTATTTGATGATAAACCATATTTATTTATATTCTTGATTTTTCATTAATGGATGATTTGCTTAGACCTTATTTCAAGACTTGTCTCCTATTGATTTCAAATGCATCAATTAATGTATCTTTCTATCTCATTTTATTTCTTAGAAATGTTCATGTTTGTGTTAACTTGAATGGTTCATAGTGTGATGGATTCCACATGATTGAATAAATGGAAAGAAGATATTGGTTAGATGTTTGGAGGTGTTGAATGGTGGAATTGTAGTGTTGGGGAATATAAGTTTTGAATGATGAAATGGAGGAGCTTTTGGCTCACTTTATTACAGGGATCTGACCCTTAAAAATGAGGAGTGTTTGGAGAAAGAAGGGACTGAAAATAGCTTCAGAATTTGGTGTTCGTAGTAACGTCGGTCAGCCTGTCGGCTAACCGACAGCCAACCGACAAGGAGCCGACACCAGTTCGGTCCCAATTCCAGAGAGCTGCATTTTTCTACAATTTCTGATGCTGAAGTGTCAGTCAGCCGACGGTGAACCGACAGCCCCTCGATTCCAATTCTCGAGAGCTGTTTTCTCCCCATATTTGGACTCGGCTAGCCGTAGGTCAGCTTGTCGGTCGACCGACATGACCCTGTCGGTTAACCGACAAGCCAACCGAGGGTTGACCGAAATTTCAATCTTGATGGATTTCTTTTGAAGAACTTGTCGAACTATATGGGATAAGAATGTGGAACTATATTGAAGAAGAAATCCCTTTATTATGATTTGTTAAGATCCTTAGATTTGCCAATGTATGTAAGGTCCCAAAATGTTTTTAATTCTTAAAGATTACCAAATGTTTATCAAACCTAACATACGGAACCCTATACACATTGATTTAAATCTTGGACCTTCAACACCTGGCCCGGAGATTTATAGAATCCATTTGTACTTAATTTTACCGGATTTCACTTGTACATTTCAAGTTTCGTGCCTTGTAACTAGTCTTGCCCCAGATATGGTTTTTAGCATAATTGCTATCTTATGACCTAATATGATATGTCTTATGCTGATGAGCATCTTGACCCGAATCTTATTTGTCCTTTTCAAACATCATATCTTATGATTTGAACTTGCCTCGAAAGTATTGAAAAATGTGTTTAGCTTTTGCTAACCCGTATATGCTCGATCTGATATGAATGCGCATTTGTGCCTATGGGCACCCTGTTCGATTATTATGAAGTTGTTTTCATTTCCCGCATTTGACCTATGAGTCGGCACCACTAAGCTTGGACAACCTTGTCAGTTTGATCCACTGACTTGGAGATCCTTCCCCTCCTGTTAGTCAGCTGCAGTCTGGAATCCGCAGAGTTTTTACTCAGTGCGCTACTGTGGTCCCGCAAAGTATATATATGTATATTATAGTATTTTATCATTGTGCCTCGTCACCTTGTGTGACTGAGGTCAATGATCCTGTAGGGTATGTGCTCTCATCACTTTAGTGATAGAGGATTTAGCTTTTTGTGGTTGCATCTTGACAGTTCCTGATCCTTGATACCCTTACTATTTTAAATATACATGCTTCCTACATGCTTTAAATGAATTCTCGATTTGTCAAATATCCATGTTCTATACACGTTTTAAATGAATACATGTTTTGCTAAATATACATGTTTTATACATGCTTTAAAGAATACATGTTTTTGTCAAATGTACATGCCTCATCCATGCTTTTACATGAATACTGGATTTTGTCAAATGCCATGATTTATTATATGTTTTATTCTTCAGTACTTGTATTATCTTTTCACCCACCTGCCAGACCATCGTGTCTGACCCACTACTTTGGTACTCAGGTCCAGATTTCTTGCCCGAGTTGAGTGCACGTTTTGGCTATGGAGCCATGAGCTTGCAGGTTGTTTTGTCGGCTATGTCGTGTAGACATTGAGCTTGACATCGGAGCTACGTCACATATGGGGTAGTGGTTATTAGCTTATTTTGTATGGCTTTTATTAGCCCGTTTATTGGGATTGTAATTAATGCACATTGTTATTTGTAACTTGAACTTATGTGGGAATATAATATCCAGATATTGTCAGCTCTGTATTTTGTTATAATGGTTTGTTCCAATCTGATATGTTCATTGATAAGATAATTATATGCTTGGGTTGAGTGCGACGCGGAATCCAATGGCCACGGACTTCGGGTCGCAACGCCATGATAGCTTCCGTAAAAATATTCAGAATGTGTTGGAACGTATTATCCTCACACACGCGGATCTTGGGAGAAACATAGTCATCACTTAACTCCCAATCTTCACGCCCCCCTCGGGTTTGGGGTCGTGACAAAAAGCCAATCCAATAAGCAAACCCTCAATCTCACATATCAAGATCAGTAAATCAATATATCTGAAAGATAGAACTAGCAACATATAAGCATCAAATAAATCTACAACATGCAAGGAAGTAGATTATACCTTTGGAGCTCGGTTGTGCTCTAATGGAGAAGTTGCGTCTTTCTTCAATGATGAAACACTTTCGCTAATCAATTAGCAATCTTCAAGACCTCTTGATCTTCCACGCTATGACCCGTATCAGATTCTCTTTTTCTCAAGAAGATGGTTGGATGTCCAAGAGAAAACTACTAGGAACTCAAAAGAGGAACTAGAAGAGAACTAGAAGAGGGAGAAGAGAACTCGCTTGTGCAACTCTTGCACATGAGTAGTGTTGGGCGTGAATCCCTAGGTGTATACATGCATGGACGTGCAACACCAATTGTTCCTCTATTTATAGCTTCTCAAGCCACCTCCTGATTCCAATTGAAAATAGAAGTCTTACTTCTTTTTAACAATTAGTAACTCTCTTGTTTCTAATTTAAATAGAAGTCTCACTTCCATTAAAATTAGTAACTTTACTTATATCATATTTAGAAGTCTCACTTCAATTATGATTAGTAACTTTTTAATTCCTTTCTAATTAAAATAAAAGTCCCACTTCTACTAAAATTAGTAAATTTACTATTACCACTATTAGAAGTCTCACTTCAAATAGAAATAGTAACTTTCTTTTTAGAGTTCAACTATAATTAGATACTTTCTAATAATCGGGCTAGCGTGGGGACCACTAGGGATTCCTTAGAAAGCTGGCTCCAACTGGGACACGCGACCCCACATCTCATGTGTAATTCGGGCCCATAGTTAATTGCAAATAACTCCACTATATAAATACAATTGAACTCCAGTCTTAGGAATATTACATAGAAGACCCTAAACTTCCACATTACCACAAGTAGGCCCCTCTATCAATATCCATGGATCAATTGGACCTGTCTTTCAAACTAGATCCATATCTTATTATCCTTGAGCCCCAATTAATTATAATGATCATAGGTACCTTTCCAAGTAACTCTTAATCGGAATGGGTGCGTACTTACCAATGATAAATTCTTTAATTGGCACAAGGGGATATTAGAGATAGATTCCATCTTGACCATTAAATGTTCCCACAGCTCTACTACCACGTACCTAAATTACCGAGGTGTTGATCTACAGTTGGCCTCATTCATTGGTGACTCAAAGTAAATGAATAGATAGAAACTTGAGTTCATTAATGCCTCAGGATTGAGATCTTACTGCTAGGGAATTATGAGAGCAGAGCTTAAAGTAAAGACAGTGTTTATAAGGTGCTTCTCATGGTCCTTCAATACATCCAATGTACCAGCACTATAATTCAGAATCTTCCATTCTGATGATCGAGACAAATCACACTATCTCATAGTGATCAAAGTACTGCAACCTTGTCAGTATGAGATGTCCAGTCTCATCATTGGTTGTGAAGATATTTTAAGTATAAGATTTGTTACAAATGTCTCCCGTATGTGGATCTCATCCATACACGTGTTACATCTAATATACTTATGGACTCCGGTTCATCTAATGAACCATCATGTCATTCATATTGGTTATGTGCAAGTATATAATAAATCACCATTCATCTCATGAAAAGTAAGCATGAATATACTGATAAAAAAAGGAAATTAATCGATTTATTATATCATCTACTGGATTGAGTTCATAAAACTAACAGTCGTAATCCTTAATGTACTCCATCCAACGCCTCTGACGGTTGTTGAGATCATTTTGAGTGAACAGGTACTGCAAGCTGTGATGGTCTGAATGAACTTCGAACTTCTCTCCATAGAGGTAGTGCCGCCACATCTTCAATGCAAATACAACTGCTGCAAGCTCTAAGTCATGAGTAGCATCCTTCTTCTCATGTTCCTTCAGCTGGCGTGATCCATAGGTGATGACTTTCCCCTCCTGCATCAGAACACAACCAAGATCGATCCCTGAAGCGTCGGTGAAGACAACAAAACTGCCGGTACCAGAAGGCAAAGACAAGATCGGTGCTGATGTTAGTCTCTCCTTCAGCTCTTGGAAACTGTCCTCACAAGCATCTGTCCACACAAACGGTACATCCTACCCTGTCAGCTTGGTCAAAGGGTCTGAAATCGAAGAGAAGCTATTGACGAATCTGCGGTAGTAGCCTGCTAAGCCAAGGAAACTCCGAACCTTTGTGACATTCTTCGATCTCTCTCCCAGTTCACCACTGCCTTTATCTTCGCTGGATCCACTGCTAGGCTGTCTCTGGAGATGATATGTCCGAGGAAGATGACTTGCTCTAACAATAACTCGCACTTGCTGAGCTTCGCGTACAACTGGTTGTCACACAACAACTGTAGAGACGTCCTCAAATGCTGCTCATGCTCCTCTCTGGACTTCGAGTAGACCAACACATCGTCGATGAACACAACTGTGAAGCTATCGAGGTGCTGAGCGAAGATCTTATTCATCCGGGCCATGAACATTGCTGTCACATTCGTCAACCCGAATGGCATCATAAGGAACTCATATTGTCCTTATCAGGTACAGAACGCTATCTTCTGCACATCCTGTTCTCTGACTCGCAGCTGGTGATATCCTGATCTTAAATCCACCTTTGAGAAGTACTGAGCACCCTGAAGTTGGACGAAGAGCTCGTCGATCGGGGGAAAAGGATACTTGTTCTTCACAGTTGCCCGGTTCAGCTGCCTGTAGTCGATGCACATCCTCATCGATCCATCCTTTTTCTTCACAAAAAGCACAGGTGCGCCCCACAGTGACATGCTCGGTTTGATGAAGCCCTTATCTATCAGCTCTTACAACTGAGTCTTCAACTCTCGCAGCTCTATCGGAGCCATGCGGTAAGGAGCTCTGGAAATCGGTGCGGTGCCGGGTGCAAGCTCAATGGTGAAGTCAGTCTCTCTGACTCGAGGTAATCACGGGATCTCGTCGGGGAATGTCAGACCCCGACCCAGTTTTGGAATATTTAATTATATTTTAATCGTGATTAGTAGGGCTTAGTGGACAATTAGCTTATTTTCTTAAGCTAGATTAGAATGTTTGAATAGCTTTGGGAATTTTTTAGAGTCGTTGACTTAGGCTTGACGCGGGCCGGGGCGCCCGTGTGTTGTGTGTGAACCTTTGGGGTTTAACTTTGATTTTTGTAAAATCCTAATTTTATGCATTTTGACTCATTTCATTTATATTATCAACTTTCATGTTTTGACCATTTCGATTTAATGATTAGAAATCACGTTTTTCGAGAAAAAGGGCAAAACTGACCTTTCACAGAAAATCTATACCCAAATTTCAAAAATTTCAGAAATTGACAAAAATATACTTTTTGGATAATAGATATTTCGCTGATCGTTTTTGTCTTCTTCGTCGTTTTCATTCGAGGCCCATAAATGCCATTTTTAGCCTTGTGATGATCAGGGCCCACAAACCCATCATATAAGAGATGAGCTCTCTTCTTCTTCCTTCATTTCCCTTTTCCTGCACGGTTTGGAGCCAAGGGTTTTTCCCTTTCCCAGCACTTTTTCTCTCCTCTAGAACACTCATCTCTTGAGGATCTCTTGAAGGATTGATCTCCTAGGTTTCTTCCTCCCTCTTCAAGCTTTCCAAAGACACCTTTTTCTAAGGATTTGGGCTAGGGCAAGGTTCTCTTTCAAGCTTCTCTTCTTCGTTTGAGCTTTTCAAGGTTAGCAATGGCTTTCCAAACTTGAAATCTTTGTTTTTCTCTTCATTTAGAGTGTTTTCATCTCACATGCAAGAGTTTTCCTTAGATATTTACAAATGTTGATTTTTAGGGTTCTCTTTTGGAAACTTTTGGGGGTTTTTGTAGATTTGGAGCTTGAGGCCCTATAGAGTGGTTTGAAGAGTGATTGATCTCTCCTTTTGGCTTGAGGCAAGTAAATTTTCATATATTGAGATTGATTGATCTTCTATATTGTGAATGTTGGGTTTTTCTATGTATCTCTCTTCATTTCTATTTCCCCTCTTTGATCATTAGATGGATTACTTTGCTATGTTCATGAAATAGTCTCAATTATCTACCTTGAGTTGTTGGTTTCAACAATGTAAAGACTTTGGTTCAAATATGTTTAGCTAAATGATGTTTAATGCTTTGTTTAAATTTGATTTGTTTGAGGGTTTGAATGAATTATTGTGATGGTTCAATGGAGTTGAATGAAGATATGAGGGACCCAAGTTGTATGGAAGATACATATGTAAGAGAAGGAAGGAGAAAGAAGTGTAAAAAAATCAGGAAAAGGGGCTGGAAAACACCCCTGACGAGCTGGACAGAAGACCAGCTCACTATAGCGAGCCAGTCCTCTGCCTGGCGAGTCAAGCAGAAGCCCAGCTCGCTATAGCGAGCCTGGGCCCGCTATAGCGAGCCAGGCTTCTGGAATGGAGTTTGTTTAGCCCATTTTTTGGGTTGTTTGCCCAGCTGTTTTGAGGCCTATTTAAGGCCCTGTTTTAAGGCCCTGTTGAGGACTGTTTTAAGCCCTGTTGGGGGGCTGTTTCATGGGCCTGTTGAGACCAATTCTAAGACCTATTTTGAGGCCTGGTTTAGCCTGATTCAAGGCCCTGTTCCAGGTCTGTTTCAGCTGGTTTAAAGGCCCTGTTCCAGGTCTAGTTTCAGCTGGTTTAAAGGCCCTGTTCCAGGCCTGGTTACAGCTGGTTTAGGGCCCATGCTCCCTACCCATCCTAGGCTCATTAACAGTCTTCTCTTTGGCCCTTGTCTCCCCATAGTTTGGAGCGCAATTCAACCCTCATTTGACATATAAAAGCTCGGAAAGGATACTTTGATTTGAACTACTGTGTATAGTGAGAATTTATTAAGAAGGTGATGAAACTTCTTGATGTTTAAGTTACCTGGGAAGTTATTCAAGTCTTTACATACACTTTATCTCCTAAATTGTTAATGATCTTCAGTGGCACCAAATTCCTCAATTAATAGCGACATTAGGAGACTAAGTGTGTGTTGAGACAAACCATGGTAAGCCTTTGAACCATTACACACTAAAGTCATTTCATGTTAGAAAGCTTTACCGAGTCCATTTATAAATCAATTTAAATGTTTTGAGTGCTTTACCACATTTATAGATATTGATAAGACTACTCATCTATTTTGCTCGGATTCGTCGATATGTGAGATATGTATTTGTTCGGAGTAGTTTTCTTATCCATTTTGGAAATATATCTTATGAACAGATTTGTATTACTTCGAGGTTTCGTGCTTTTACTCTAATGGCACCACTAAGCTTAGGTTACCTTGTCGGACTGATCATCCGGCTTGGAATCTTTAATTTGTTCACCAACTGCAGTTTGGATTCTGTCTGTACCAACCATGGCAACGGTTTATATCCTGTCCCACGTGTAGTGGCTACGGTTCTGTTTGATAACGACTATGTTCGTTCCGGTCCCACGAGTAGTGGCTACGGTTTTGTCTGCTCCCGTTACTTCGGTAACAGGAGAATTTAGCTATACGTGGTCCGCCAAAGTTTTATACGTTTAATGTTTTATCTTATGGTTCTTGTTTACTTCACTTACTATAGCATTGGATTCATTAATGTTTTAGATATCGATCTTTTATCTTATCATTTCTATTATTAAGGATTTAATCGTGGCTCTCATTTATTTAATGTTTTACTTTTTATTATCCTGTTATTTGTTATATTTGCTTGCCAGACCGTCGTGTCTGACCCTATTTGCTTGGTGCCAGATGTCGAGCCCCTCGCTGTTGAGGCGCACTTCGAGGCGGAACCTATAGTCCTTGTGGAGGGCGAGTGGCGGCCCGATGATGTCGTTTAGACGTCGGGTTGTTTTTGGAGCTTCGATCACATTTTGGGGAATAGATACCATTCTTTTTGGGATTTTGTTGTAGCCATTGTTGGCTTATTCTTTTTGGGGAAAATTTGTAATTATTGGCTAACTTTACTTTTGTATTAACTTTAAACCAACTTGGGGCTTACCAATGGAATGTTTCTACTTTTGATGCTAGTCTTGTGCGTTCTCATCTTATACCCGTACGATATGGACTTTCATGTTTGCTACAATGCTTCCACGTAATTTGTTCGTTTGAATATGATTCTTGTTAATCACTGTTGGATCGATTTTCGAGGATCCTTACTGCGGAAACCTGTGGGAAACTAGTGTGTGCGGGCGGAATTTTCTGGCCCGTCGTGCCACGACCCCGGATTAAGGTCTTGTTTAACGGGTCCTCGGTCCGGGGGCGTGACAGGAAACACGTCTGGAAACTCGCAAACCACTGGAATCTCCTCAACTCCCTTGGACTTTTTGTCTTCTGAGATGAATGCGACGTAGCCCTCGCAACCTGACTTCACTAGCCTCTCTGTCTTCAGTGCCGAAATCAACCTGGTGCTAGGTGGTCTCCTATTGCCCACAAACTCGATCGTGTCGTCTAAACTGTCGATAGTGAGTCTGATTGTCTTCTCGAAGCAATCCATCACTACTCGGTATCTGGCCAACCAATCTATCCCCAAGATAACGTCGAAGTCATGCATGGGTAACACGATCAAATCTGCAAACATAATGTACTCCTCATTTGCACCCGGCATCTGGGGTGATAAGTCTGACACACTACCCTCTTGCCCACGGGCGTAGACACAACTAGCGTACAAGTCATCTCCTCTCCTACCCCACCAAGAACTAAAGCAAAAGCTGAAGACACATAGGAATGTGTTGCTCCAGGGTAAAACAACACTCTAGCAATCTGATCACAAATGGAAAGAGTACCTTCAACGACGTTCCCTACAGCTTCGGCCTCCTCATGTGTAAGTGCAAATGCCTTGCCTGCGGCCTGAGGTCTCTGCTGCTGACGCTGCTGTCCATGGGGCCTCTAGTGTCGCCCTCGCTGATAGTGTTGTCCTCTGGGCTACTGGGGTCCATGTGCCTACTGCTGGGCACGGTAATGCTGCTGAGGTGGCTGGGGTGCCGGTGCAATCTGTGGAATAGGTGGAGCTGGAGCTGGAGCTCTATGAGGTGCTGGAAGCTGAAGCATCGGAGGTTGTCCTCCTCGGAATGGGCAAACTCTAAAAATGTACCCTGGCTCTCTGCAGTCATAGCATACTCTGGGTCCACGCTGCTGCTGCTGCTGCTGATACTGCCCAGCCTAGATTGCTGGCCTCTGCCTCCGAAAGGGCTATGGTTGTAGGGCCACGGGCTGTGGTTTGACCAAAGTGACCCGGACCCGCCTCTGTTGCTGGCTGGCCTCAATCCGCTGCAGACGCTCTTCTGCCCAGTAAGCTCTCCTCAAGGCCTCCTCATAAGTGGTCAGCTCAATGCAAGACATGTTCAGCTAGATCTCATCACTCAGTCCATCGACGAACTGCCGAATCCTCTCTGACTCAGGCATGACTAGAGCCTCTGCGAAGCGGGAGAACTAGGTGAAGCGAACCTCGTACTGGTAGACTGTCATGCTGCCCTGCACTAGCGCCTGGAACTCTCGAAGCTTGCGGTCTCTGACATGTGCCGAAATGAACTTTCGAAGGAAGTCTGCTCTGAAAGCTGTCTAGGTGATCTCGTCCCCGATCATCTCGTAATGACACTGAACAGTCCTCCACCAGTCCTCTGCGATGCCTCTGAACATATAAGCTGCTAGTTGCACCCTCTACTGACCAGTGCACTCAAAAACTCTGAAAATCTTCACCATCCGCACTATCCAGTCGCTAGCTACTAGCGGACCCTTGGCGCCTATAAACTCTGGTGGTCCTCTCTTGAGGAACCTCTCGAAGATGACGTTCGGGTCTGCCTCCCGAGTAGGTGTCACTCCGGGATTAGGCTGAGCTACCTTCTCGATGACATCCAAGACCTGCGATTGGAACTGCGTAAAGTCCTCAGCCTGCTGCTGATGCGCTGCGGCCTGGGCTTCCTGTGAGACAAGGAAAGCCTATAGAAACCTCTGGAAGCGATGCTCAAAGTCGGACTGACCGCCGACTACCGGTGCTGCATGTGATGGTGAACCCTCTCCAGGCATCTGTTAAGAGAATGGGAATGTGTCAGTTCTAATCCAACACTTAGGACCACACCAATTCTACCTAATCTGTCGTCCTTACATGCATCCTAACACTGAAGTCCTCACTACATCTTAAAGTTTCTAATGTATTTTATTTCCTAGAGACTTGCCTGCTCTGATACCATAAAATGCAACGCCCCAATTCCGAATATCGAGAAAACCATCAAGGTATCGAAGTTGGCGCACTACTTCCCGAAAAATCTGAGAACTTTCAAGATCGTAAATCCGCGGTGAGGTCCAATTTAAAACTTTCTAAACAATATAATATCAATGGTTAATTTGCGGAATCATAACGACTAAAGCGAAAGCGAATAGTAAGATAGGCGGGAGCATAAGTATCATCAAATATATCAAATGTAAATGGGCTGAAGTCCAGCCTAAAATGACAAGTGATAACATCAAGGTTTATTACATTTGAAACTAACTACTGCCCGACTCACTACAAAAGACACTCAAATCCCAAAACAAAAATAGACACTCAAGCCCCTGGTACTGGCTCTCCATCCTCCGGCTCGACCTCTTGGTCGGCCGGTCCCCATCCGTAGTCACCTACTACGGGCGCCTCAACAAGCGCGAGCTCCCCGTCCTCATACTCGGGGTCGAGACCTAAGCACTAAGAATGGATCAGATCTAAAGATATGGCAAGTCACAGTATGCAAGTAATATAGTATGCATGCATCAAAAATGAGTAGAGACAGTAAAGATGTTAAGAGAGTAGCAATGGTATAGATTCCAGGCAGTTGAGCAAGATAAACAGTGCAGAATCAGGATTAATATAATATTAAACCTACACAATATGGCACATTCACACGAGCTGGATACTGCGAGATATTATGCCGCGGCCCACCCATACTGAACACAGTCGCGGTGGAGAAACCGCACCAGTGCTCGGGATTATCTAGCCCCGCAAACAACATCCCCATCACACTCCGAGACCATACCCGGTATCACACCATCCGTCTCCAACAGTGCTCATCATGATAGCTCACTTAACACTCTTAGTAGCTCCTACCAGTGATGATCAGTCCAAAGGCTGAGCTTAGATCAACTGAGTGAATGTCTATGCCGACTCAGGAAACAATAAAGGTCTGTGTCTGTCTAGGCTTTGCCTTACGTGAACAAGGTCCTAACAAAGTCCCTAAGAGGTCCAAGCACTCATAACAATCTATGGATCATAATCCAGGTCCAAGTCCAATCATTAGATCCATACCAAGGCCCACCAAATATATGGCCTGGTCTATAACAGTCCAATGAAGTGATAAGTCCATTTACAATGATATACAGTCCATTTACATTCATAATGAGTTACAAGTCCATATAATCCAACCTCTCCAGTCTAGGGTAATCCACATCCAAACTTAGGCCATAAAAGGGCCCGCCTAGCCACAGACACGGGTTAATGTATACTCATTCATACCACCAGGTCACCTCTAAGTAGTCCTAGGTAAAGATCATCCATTTTCCATTTAATTAACAGGTACAAGCAATGATAAAGGACAATAGAGTGACAGTAATCGCATAAAATAGATAAATCTTTAAGTACAAGAATAAATGGGAGATATCAACAGTCCAACCTAAGTAATTGGTCCACTTTCAGGATCAAATCCATCTCAGGCAATTCGATCTTTAAATAAAACCTCAGATGCTAATGGATACTGTGTTTGGTGCTTCCGAAGTTACAAGCATCATTGGTAACATATAAGGGTCGAATCATCTTAGATTACCCAACCTAGACCCTAATTAGTGGGCCCCACGAGTCAAGGTTGAGCCACACCATTGACTCGGGCTTGACACAGTGATAGAATTCAATTTAGATTGATCAAATAATTAAAAACAAAAATCTGGGAAAGTCACTGTACAAAGTGTGCTCGGTCGACCTCCTGGCCTGGGCGGTCGACCCGGCACACTGGAATCAGAGGAACAAGCACCCTACAGGCAGTGCTTGATTTTTCAAAATTTCTGTGTGCTCGGTCGACCTCCTCCTAGCCTGGTCGGTCGACCACGCACACTGGGAATCCTGGTTGAAGGGTGTCCCAGGTTACAGTTCCTTCTTCTGAAAATCCCTTGAGCTTGGTCATCTCGGTCTACTGGCTCTGAGCTTGGTCATACACTGTCAAGCACTGAGCTCGGTTAAGTACTGAGCTTGGCTAAAACACTGAGCTCGGCCAAACACTGAGCTCGGTCAATAACTGAGCTCGACTAATACATTAAGCTCGGCCAAAAGGAGGGATCCAGTTTCCAATCATTTCTTCCAGAATTCATGTGTGCTCGGTCAAGCACTGAGCTCGGTAAAACACTGAGCTCGGCCAAAACACTGAGCTCGGTCACCGCGCACACTGGGTTAGAGCCTATGAAGAAAATAATTGAGAGCTGGTATTTCCCAGTTTTTAGTGTGTTCGGTCGATCGAGATGCAGGTCGGTCGACCGAATACACTGAGCTCGGTAATTTCCAAGATTTCCGGATTCCATCTTCTTCAATCCAATTTTCCACCCAAACTCGTCCAATCTCGTCCAAACACCACATACACATCCAGAAACATGAGGTCGGTAGGTCTTCTTCTCCTCCTCCTTAGAGTTCTAGAGAGAGAAAGAGAGGGAGGTGGGAGAATTGGAAGGAAAAGAGTGTGTGTTGGAGGGAAATGGGGGAAGAAGGGGAAATGAGATAGAGGAACAGTAGCCAATGTATTGCATGGGAGGGTGTAGTATATATAGGTTGGGATTCGGGGCTAGGGACTAAAATACCCTTTTTGTTTGTATGGGATTAGGGTTAGGGCCATGGGTAGTTTGGTCTTTAGGTGAGGTTCTAGAAGATTCTCAAGTGGATACCCCCCCCCTATAGTAATTGCTAATTCTAAGCTAGGGCCCCTAACAACCTAACTAATTTTAGAAATTATAAAAGACACTCTATTGACTCTACTAATTACACAATAACACTAAACAACTAAAAACCTAGGAAAATACCTATTTACCTTTAACTAAACCCTAAAATTAGAATAATACATAGTCGTAGGCTATAATTTAGTATTCAAATTCAAATTGAAGGCCCACACGGGGTGAGGCCTCACATTCCTCCCGCCTTAAAAACATTTGGTCCCCAAATGTAAAAACAAAGTAAGAACATACCTACTGTAGAAGATGTGGTTAGTCTCTCGCCACCTAATCGCGTAGCTCCGTAGTAGCCTCGGCCAGGGTGTGATGCTCCCACTGAACCTTCACCCACTGAATGATTCGGTTCCGAAGTATCTTATCTTTGGTGTCGATGACGGCGACTGGCTTGGCAATGTAGGATGTGTCAGGCTGAATGTTGAGGGGTTGGTGGTGCAAAATGTGGGTAGGGTCCTCCACATACTTCTTCAGCATCGAGACGTGGAAGACGTCATGCACACCTGATAACTCTGCTGGCAACTGAAGAAGAACGACCGTCAAGTTTTTACATAAACTTGAATCATATTTTCATTTTTCTTCTCTTTGATGTGCTTGTGTTTGAAGTTCTTTCCATGTCTTCTTTTAGTGTTCATCATGGTTATCTCGATCTTAGCCGGGTATTATCGAAAGGGTGTTTGAATCTAAATAGGGTTTCTGGTTCAAGCCTAACAAAATCCCCCATTTTTATTTTGAAGCTTTGTATATGAGAATAAGGGAAGAACACTTTTACTGCCTAGCTACCTTTCTTCTCCCTCTTTTTTTTTTCTTGCTGTTTCATTACGTGTGGGGTTTCGGAATTGATACAGACAAAGATGATGAGGATTTTGTTCTCCGGTATTTCCATTTGGGGCAGAGAGGAAGACTTTGAGATTTTAGGGCTTCCCCTCTTTTTTCTTTTTTTTGAAACAAAGGACGGAATTCAGGTAGCAACTGAGGATTTCCGGCCAGGTCTGAATAGTGGCCGCTATCGTTGTGCAGAATGGCCGCCAAATTCCAGGATAAGGGCTAGGTAACAGCCGTTCAGGTATTGGTCAACCAGTCTTGGTAATTGTGAATTCTCGGCTGCTGGAGATGTTAGGGTTTTGTAGTTGATTGCTGCAGGACTTGGTTTTAGCCGGCGAGTGCTGAAGAAGAACGACCGTCAAGTGTGGGGAATTTTAGTTTTATCCGTTGAGCATCAGAGCAACAAGACAGTGGCCGTTAGGAATTTATGGAATCTGGAAATTGACCGCTGAATCCTGGATGCTAGCCACTGAGTTCTGATCGCTTAAGTATTTAAATTCTAGTCGTTGAGCGCTGAAATGGCAGAACTCTAGTCGCTAACCATAATGGAATTAGCCGCTAAGTGCTGAAATGGCAGAACATAGCCGCTGACTGTTCATTGTAATCATTGGCCGCTTTACATCTCTCATGTGGCTAAGGCCATCCAGCTCATCTATAACTCCTTACTACAACAAATTTTACTTTTTCCGGCGCTCAAAAAACGCCGGCAAAGGTCAATAAATCGCCGGGAAAGACCTTTCCCGGCGATTTTTGTTGCGCCGGTAATAATACTCCACTGATATGTTTTCCCGGCGAAATAAGGAAGCACCAGCCAAGGACTATATATTACCGGCGTCATTTTTCGCCGGAAAATAGGCCTATTTTTTCAATAACAAAAGCTTGTAAAACTTTCCCCGCGTTTTTTTGCGCCGCTAAAGGACTTCGCTCGTTATTTTTCGCCGGAAAAGGGTCAATAATATAATTTTTAAAAAACCTTTGCCGGCGTTATTTTCGCCGGGAAAAGGTCAATAATTCAATCTTTAAAAACTTTTCCCGGTGTTTTGTTGCGCCTGCAAATAATTCCTGGCATTATTTTTCGCCAGGAAAAGGTCAATAATCAGTGGCGGACTTAGGATTTTCGTCTGAGGGGGGCTAATATGACTAGTGGGTGATGGCTCGGATCATACCAATTGTGTTTCATAGAATTTTGTGTGGTTTAATTATGTCTTTCTTAGGATAATCCCCAAGGTTTAATTATGTCTTTCTTAGGATAATCCCCAAGATATATTGAAACTGCAATGGAATTCATGTAGCTAACCCAGCATATTTTGGAGAAGGCGTTGATGTGCTTAATGCATTGCAGATGATGTTGTTGATGTGGTTAATCCAAATACATTTAAGCCACTCAATGTATTTATATACATTTAATTCAACTACACCTTTTTCTTTATCAAAATCAAACATATTTTCATACTTGAAAAAACACAGAAAAAATAGATTTGGGTTGTCGAGCTAAGTTCAATATGGGGAGGAATTTCTTTGTTAGGTTTAGTTAAGGTTGATTTGTAGAGATCCATATAAATCCACCAGTTGAAGATAGTGTTAAACTCCTATTTGAAAAGGTTAAAAAAAATGATAGAGATAGATTCAATAAGAGAGAGAGACTAAGAGAGTAAGAGAGATCAATTGAGTTGAGAGAGATTAGACTGAGAGAGTAAGAGAAATAGATTGAGACAGGTAGACTAAGAGAGATATGGATTGAGAGAGATGGAGAGAAGAGATGCATACGTGTCGGAGGGAGGAATAACAAGGGTGCACCGATGTCGGTGAAGGAGATGGAGGGTTTGCCGATTTGAGATTTATTTTATTTATTTATTTTTTAGAGGGAAAGGGAGATAAGGAAAGGGATTATTTTGAATTGAGGAAAGGGAGGTGGGGGCTATGGAATATTTTAAGTGAGGACTGGGCCATACTTCCCTTAGGGCCTAATGAGCTTCTTTGAATCTTAGTGGGGGCTTCAGCCCCCAATATGATTCATGCAGGTCCGCCTCTGTCAATAATAGAATCTTTAAAAACTTTTCTTGGCCTTTTTTTGCGCCGGAAAATAATTCCCGACGTTATTTTTCGCCGGTAAAACGTTAAAAAAAGAATCTCTAAAAACTAGCGCCACAAAACATTTATATTTTAAGCATTTTTTTTTGCCGGCGCAAAAAAAGCGCCGATAGAACCTTAATATATTTTTTTTAAAGATGTTAGCGCCGGCAAAATATTATTTTATTAAAAAAAATATTTTTAATTTTTTTCCTGTACTAGTAAAGCCCATATCAACAGCCCTGTATTTCCTGCATTGACAATCCTCCTGAACACCAAAATTACTAGGTCCTGTAACTTTGATTCCCAAATTTGATGGGTAATGAGGACGATTCAATTCACAGATTGTCAGATTCAAATATCATGCTGAAGCTTGAAAATGATCAAGATTTAAAAACCAAGATCAAGCACTCAAGCATACAAATCCATAATTAAAGAAAATCTATGAAATTTTATTAATTAATTTAAAATTCTAGAAAAATAAGCCTAACACATATTTATCTAGTCAACTGAACATTTCCTTGGATGTGCTAGGACTACATCTGACTAAATCTTCAACTAGACTGAACTGACTTCAATAAACAGGTATTAACTTCTCTAAACCATGTCCGAATTACTGAATTGATAATTTGCAATGCTTTTATATGTAATGGATGATGGTGTTCATAACATATGAGAGAGAGAGAGAGATGTGCAGTCTCCTAGTCTCATCCCAGTTTGACCCTAGATACTCAGATCACATCTTCTTGGAACTGATATTTATCTGAATCAGCAGCACATTCTATTACCAAACTATTATGATAAAATCAACTGACACAATGCAAATCCTTTCCAAAGTTTTGAAAAGCTAAGTTTTATTTTATATAAACATCTGCTCAAGCCCCATATCAACAATTCTTACCAACTGACCTTCCAGCAGTAAAATCCACTCTTCATTAAATTTGAACTACTTTTGATCCAAAACTACAAAATGTGCATCCAATAACAGAACTTCAGTTTGCGATGTGATTTATAACATGATGAATCCTTTTCAGTTTGCATTGACATAAACAAATTTCAATATGAGAGAGAGAGAGAGAGAGAGATTACTGATATCTGCCATCACAAAATTAACAACTTTGCACAAGTAACAACTACATGCTCACAGAGTTGCAGAAAGTTTCTCCAATCCAAGCAAGTTTACCTCATAATTGAGTGACAATCCCTCGCGCAAGGAAGACTCGGCTTCATGAATATCTCCTACATCAAGGTTTGCATCTACTGTTGATCTTCTCATTCACATTCCATTCAAGCAGACCTCATTAGACGACATTTCATCCTCCTCAGACTTATTTCTTTCTCTCATCGGCATTTCCAAACTCCAATTCCTTCAAAAATTCCAAACCAAACACCCAGCAGCAGAAAATGCAATTCCTACAACTCAATCAATCAAATATGAAAACTCGAAAATCAAATATTGAAACAGAGAGAGAGAGAGAGAGAGAGAGAGAGAAAGAGTTTACATGAAATTCTGCGACATTCGTCGGGATTGCGATCATAGTAAAATGAGATCTGGTTCCCAATTAAGAATGGAATTAAAACTCATCAGTTAATTAAATTCATAACCATTCAAAATTAAATTTTGAGCATACAAAAACCAAATCCATTAGCAAATACACATATATATAAGGCTAATAAAAACCAAATCCATTAGCAAATACATATATAAGGCTAATTGTCAATCCAGGCCCATTCATTTTGGCTCATATCCAGGCCCATTTATTGTTCCTATTTATTACTTTGTAATTAGTCAAAGATTGTTCTTAATTTTAGGATCTATTAGGATCTGTGATTGATTTGTAATTGATTATAATTGATTGTAATTAGGGATTAAACCCTTATATATAGACATCAGTCGATCCAAGGAGGATACGATATTCATCTCTATCTTTCTCATGTTCTGGAATTCATCTCTCTCTAAATGACATGGTATCAAAGCTAGATCCATAATCTATGATCTCTGATCTTCTCCTATATCATCTTCCAAATCATTGGAAGCCAGTATATGATCATCTGTGATCATTCTCTCCAGCCGGATCATCCCTGATCATTTCAGATCAGACGTGGCCCACCCGAGATCATCACCAACTCTTCAGCGGAAGACCACCATCTTGGTCGCCTGGAGGTTCTGAGATTTATGCTGATTTTCTCATGATTTATTGATCATCAGAGGTAGGTTTTCTACCATTTTTTGTGAATATTCATTCTTTTCAATAGTTTTCATCTCGGCCGTCCAAAATCTTGGATCTGGATTTGATCTTCATGCGACCAGTGCCAGTAGTTGCATGAAACTACTCTCATTCCATCCCCATACTCTGATCTGTTGGAATTTGAGATGTATTGAGAAGTCTTATGAAGCATTGAAGTGTTTAGAATCTCAAGTATCATTTTGTGTTGGAATTATTGTCAACACAATGTCACAAGTGTGGTGTTGATAGTGTGGTGTTGATAGAGCTTCAAAGAGAAAACAGAGCTGAAACAGTTCAAGAAATCAGAATTCCTGAAGCAGTGTGGCCGGTCGACCGGGGACCCCACGCGGTCGACCGGGCAAGAGAAATCTGCAGAAGAAAGTCCCAGTTAGCTCCCAGTTATTTTGTTGCCACAGTGTGTCGCCGGTCGACCGGGGACCCCACGCGGTCGACCGAGCACGGGAAACCAGAATTGCGCAGAAATAGAAGTTTTGCACGAAAATTCGAGAAACTTATGTATTTCGTTTGGGACTCTTTCTAAACGAATTCTAGCCTAATTTAAACACTCTTTAGGGTTACCATAACCTATATAAAGGCTTGCTAAGTTCGTTTTCAAGTGTATAGAAGAGAAGAGAGAGCAAAACAGAGGAGTTTTGGAGAGAAGAGTGATTGGAGAAGAAGGCGCTGCTGTGTGCTGTTATGCTGCAAGTTTCTACAGCAAGTTGGACGAAAATATGCTCATGAAGATGGTGATTCGTCCATAGATAAGTGTCTCTTTTTATGCTTTAAATTTCAATTTGTAAGGGATTGAGAGAGAGAGATTGTAGAGGGGAAGGGCTGTAGAAAAGTTCTCTACTTTAATTCTGTAGAACATCAAGTTGGTGCTTGGTGTTAGGGGTTTGGTGATCCTATCTGTTGGTGCAGATAAATTGTAAAGGGAGTAGGTGCTTCCTAGATAGTTGGTGCTATCTGAAACTTAAGGGTTGGTGCTCTTTGTCGTTGGTGCGACTAAATAGATTCAGACCTGTTCCGGATCGGTGTTCGGACAGTCTTTGAACCGTGGACGTAGCCTTTTGGTGAACCACGTTAAATCTGGTGTCCTTGTGTGATTTGATTTGCTTTTATTGTTAAATTGGACCTGTTATTAAGGGATCACTGATTCACCCCCCCCCCCAGTGATCACGATATCTAACATGATCTGTGCCAAGATCATCAAGTGGGGCCCACGTGTGCATCTACACACTGCCGACAGGGACGTTTTCCCTGCTGGATGCGTGCGTTTGATGCCCTGACGTCTTCTGGTGCCTTCTTTACATGCTGCTGTTATTTCCTACTGTTTCTTGGTGCTTGCTAGTGGATTGCTACTGTTCTCTGTATCCATCGCTACTGAGAAGCCGATCACCTTCCTAGACCAGTGGTTTGGTTTTTTGGTTGAAATCAATAGGTTGTGCTGGTGTCTGGACCCTGTTCTGGCCATACTTATTCCTACAATTTTGGGCTGCTGGTTGTTATCTGCTTGGGTTAGTCACATTGTTATCTATTGTTCTGCTTGTTCTGCTTGTGTGCTTCTTGCTGTTTTTAGTCATGGACAAACATGAAATATCCCTGATTCGATTTGATGGAACTAATTATACCTCCTGGGCCTTCCAATTCCAAATTTACTTGGAAGGAAAAGAACTGTGGACACACATTGATGGGACTGAGCCTCAACCTGAGGAAGATGATAAGAAAATTTTAGCATGGAAGACAAAGGATGCTAAAATTAAGACTTGGTTGCTGGGTTCTGTTGAGTCTCAATTTTTTCTCAACCTCAAACCCTGCCAAACTGCTCATGACATGTGGGATTATCTTAAGCACATTTATCAACAGAGCAATGCTGCTCGCCAGTTTCAATTAGAGCTTGAAATCTCTCAATACGCTCAAGGCACCCAGTCCATTCAGGAGTATTACAATGGGTTCCGCCGCCTGTGGTCTGAATATGATGAGATTAAGTTTGCCAAGATCTCTGCAGCGCTTTTACCGGAATTGCTTCCATTACAACAAAGTAGTCATTGTGATCAGCTTCTCATGAAACTTCGTCTGGAGTTTGAGCCAGTTAGATCAAACTTGATGAGCAGGGCTCCTCTTCCAAGCTTGGATGCCTGTCTTCAGGAACTTCTCCGCGAGGAACAACGTCTGGCTACTAAAACTACTCTGGAACAACAGAGATCTGTTGAGACTCCATTAGCCTATGTTGCTACAACCAGACAACCTCCTCGGGACATCAGCAAAGTTCAGTGCCATAACTGCAAAAAATATGGACACTATGCTAATCAATGCAAGGCAAAAATTTGCCGATATTGTAAGGCCACTGGTCATGTTCTTGAAAAGTGCCGGAAGAAGAATCGCAATTCTACTTCCCGCCACTACGTGCAGTCAGCTCCTGGTACTTACAGCGTGCCGTCAGCTCCTAGTGCTTACACTGTGACCACTCCACCATATGCTTCATCTGACTTCAGTGGTTCTCTGCAGTACGATTCTTCCTCCCAACCTGGTTCCTCACACTCTGCGCCACCAGCTCCTCTCACCCCTGAGATGGTCAACCAAATGATCATCAATGCCTTAGCTTCCATGAACATCGCAGGTACTGCTTCCTCTCTTTCCAATACTTGGTACCTAGATTCTGGTGCCAGTAGCCATATGACCACTTCAGCCCTAAATTTACAAAATGTTGTTCCTTACACTGGTCATGCTACTGTGCAAGCTGCCAACGGTGATCATCTTCCCATCATCTCTGTTGGTGATACCCTTAGTCCCTTACCATTAACCAATGTTTTAGTTTCTCCTCATCTTGCTACCAATTTAGTTTCTGTGGGTCAACTTGTTGAAAATAACTGCAATGTCTCTTTTAATCCTTCTGGTTGTGTTGTGTAGGACCAGGAGTCGGGGGAAGTGATCGCGAGGGGGCCTAAGCGTGGAAGACTTTTTGCTTTACCAGTGTCTTCATTTGTTCCGAATAACTCTTCATCTCAGTTATTTTGTTTTTCCATTCAGAATAATTCTCGGTTGTGGCATAATAGACTTGGTCATCCAAATACCTCTACTATGTCTACTGTATTTCAATCTGGATTATTAAATAAACCTATTAATTCTGCTTCGTTTGAATGTGATGCTTGTAAATTAGGAAAGAGTAAAACTTTACCTTTTCCACACTCTAACACACGGAGCACTGCATGTTTTGACTTAATTCACAGTGATGTTTGGGGCATTGCCCCAACTCTTTCTCATAGTCATTTTAAGTACTTTGTCACCTTCATTGATGACTACAGCAGATTTACTTGGCTTTATTTATTACATTCAAAGTCTGATGTTCTTCATGCTTTTAAGATTTTTTTAAGCTATGTTGAAACACAATTCTCCACATGTATTAAGATTTTGCGATCAGACTCAGGGGGGAGTATGTGTCCAATGATTTTCAATCTTTTCTGAACAATAAAGGAATCATTTCTCAACGTACATGTCCGTATACTCCACAACAAAATGGAGTTGCAGAACGGAAAAACAGACATCTCCTTGATGTAACTAGAACTCTTCTCATTCAATCTTCTGTTCCCCCTCGTTTTTGGACTGAAGCCCTTACCACCGCAGTTTATCTCATCAATCGCCTTCCATCACCTACCATTGATCATTTCACACCTTATTTTAAACTGCTTGGGCAACAACCTGTGTTTGATCACCTTCATACATTTGGATGTGTTTGTTTTGTTCATCTTCCTCTCACGGACCAAACAAAACTAACAGCGCAATCTCGCAGGTGTGCGTTTTTAGGTTATGCCACTAATCAAAAAGGTTTTGTTTGTTATGATCCCATTGGACGCCGTATCAGGGTTTCTCGAAATGTTATTTTCTTTGAAAATCAGAATTTCTTCCCCACTCACATAGACTGTCCTCAACCATCTTCACCAGCTCTCTTACCTGGTTTCTCAGATCCACCATCGGATCAAACAATTGTTACTAGGTTTAATCCTGATTTTGTGTATCACCGACGGGAAAAACCTACCACTGCAGATGGCCGTCCTCCTGATCATCCACCGACCAATGGTTCTGCGCCTACCACGACCTTACGTCGCTCCTCCAGAGATTCTAGACCGCCTGAGAGGTATGGATTTACCCATACTTCTTTGATGATAACTCTATCTTCTGTCCCTATCCCTAGCTCTTATTTGCAGGCTGTTCAACAAGATTGTTGGAACCAGGCCATGAAGGAGGAATTGGATGCATTGGATCAGAATCACACCTGGGATATTGTGGAGTGTCCTTCAACAGTTAAACCCATTGGTTGCAAATGGATATACTCGATCAAACTTAAATCTGATGGGTCCTTGGATAGATACAAAGCTAGACTTGTGGCACTCGGCAATCGTCAGGAGTATGGCATTGACTATGAGGAAACATTCGCACCTGTGGCAAAAATGACATCTGTTCGGTTACTTCTCGCCATTGCTGCATCTAAATCCTGGCCTTTATACCAAATGGATGTCAAAAATGCATTTCTCCATGGAGATCTGCATGAAGAAGTCTATATGCGGATACCACAAGGTGTACCATCTCCCTCAAAGAGGACTGTCTGTCGCTTGCGAAAATCACTTTATGGTCTAAAGCAAGCTCCTCGGGCATGGTTCGAAACCTTCCAGAGTCGCTTATGCGAGAGTGGCTTTACCCAGAGTCCTTATGATCCATCTCTCTTTCTGTGCCACACATCTACTGGTGTTACTGTACTTCTTGTATATGTTGACGATATTATTATCACTGGCACATATGCTGGTATGATCAAATCTCTCCAAGCTTCTCTCAAAGATTCCTTCCGTATGAAGGATTTGGGCCCATTGCATTATTTATTGGGCTTAGAAGTGCATCAATCTCCGAAAGGTCTATTTGTTAACCAACACAAATACACATCCGATCTTATCGAGTTGGCGGACCTCCAGGATTCTTCCCCTGTTGATACACCTGTAGAGGTCAATCTCAAGTTGAGTAAAGATGATGGAGATCTTCTTCCTGATCCTCATACATACAGGCGTCTGGTGGGCAGTCTTGTCTATCTCACTATAACTAGACCTGACATCTCTTATGCTGTTAATCTTGTGAGCCAATTCATGACAGCTCCTCGACACCTTCATTTGACAGCTGTTAAGCGGATTATTTGCTATCTGCTGCGTACTGTCCCTCGGGGTTTATATTATCCCAAGGATAATCCTCTTCATCTGACCGCTTATGCGAATGCTGACTGGGCAGGCTGTCAAGACACACGTCGCTCTACTACTGGTTGGTGCATGTACCTTGGCAATTCTCTCATTTCTTGGAAATGCAAGAAACAAGAACGGGTGTCTCGCTCTTCCACGGAAGCTGAATATAGAGCAATGTCTTCTGCTTGTTCTGAGAACTTATGGCTACGGGGACTTCTTTCGGCACTCGGGTTCGCTCAAACCTCTCCTACTCCATTGCATGCCGATAATACTGGGGCTATTCGCATCACTGAAAATCCCGTATTCCATGAACGCACCAAACATATTGAAGTTGACTGCCACTTTATTCGAGATGAATATAAGCGTGATGTCATTAGTCTACCGCATGTCCCTACAGAGTCTCAGTTTGCCGATATTTTCACAAAGGGACTTCCTCGGCCTCGACATCAATTTCTTGTCTCCAAATTGCTGCTTTATGACTCCCCAGCATCAATTTGAGGGGGGGTGTCAATCCAGGCCCATTCATTTTGGCTCATATCCAGGCCCATTTATTGTTCCTATTTATTACTTTGTAATTAGTCAAAGATTGTTCTTAATTTTAGGATCTGTTAGGATCTGTGATTGATTTGTAATTGATTATAATTGATTGTAATTAGGGATTAAACCCTTATATATAGACATCAGTCTATCCAAGGAGGATACGATATTCATCTCTATCTTTCTCATGTTCTGGAATTCATCTCTCTCTAAATGAACTAATAACATAAACCCAAATCAGAGATAACCAAGAAAAAAAAAACGCACATCCAAGCCACATGGAATCAAAAAGAAGAAGAAGAAGTAAACGCTAATTAAATCCAAAATCAAATGAGATGAGAAAAAAAGAAAGAAAAAGGAAGAGAGAGAGAGAGAGAGAGAGAGATTTTCTGCAACATACAAGCTCCTTTAGCTGCAGCTCCTTGAATAAGAGTCAGACCCACCAACAAAGGCTTGGGTGCCGCTGCCTCCACAAATGAGACCTCAGTCACATTCAAATCCTAAAAACCATCAACCCATCTGCTCAAACCAAACCCAACAAAGACAACAACCCAAAACAACTTCATTTCCATCTTTCTCTCTTCCTGACTGCCTTTAGCTCTAAAAATATTGGAATAATACAGTACTAATGGAACAGATGAACAAAATCACCAAAACCCCAAACACCCAGAAGAAATCTATGGCTCTAGAGGCAGAAAGTGTGACTTTCAATTCTGGTGGAAGACTAAAGCCTCTCATAGGTGTTTTTTTGTTGAGAAAAGTAAATTCAAACCTCAGAAAAGAGGACATCTTTGGGTTAGATGATATGTTCCAACTCCAACTGAGCATGAAGGAGTTGTAATGTTTTGTATAATCATCTAGATGTGAGATCATCCAATTGGTGAACAAGAACACATTGAATATTAGATAATGCCTTTGTTATTTTTTTCTCCCGTGCCTTTCACCATCACCAAAAGCCCCTTTTTAAGGAAAGCATCTATTATTATAAAAAATACTTAATATAGCATCCTTTCTACATTCTACAGGGCTCATGTTCTTTGGGGTTTGACCACACTTATTTACCAATTTGGTGAAGGGCCTGTATTGATCAAAGGTGTGAACCCATATAGGCTCGCTCCACAGAGCTGGACTGCACATGCTGCAGCTCATGGGAGAATATTTCTCTTGTATTTCTATGTCACATTGAAATTATCCAAAATTTGACTATGATGCTTACAGAATGCTTACAGAGTTTATTTTATCATTATTGTCTCAAAGTTTCAGAAGAAATGTTGGATGAAAGGGCCAATATTTCTCAATTATATTCTGTGAACACCAATGTTAGAATCTAGCTAGTTAACAATGTGATGTCCTATAGTTTTATTTGGATTTTGAAAAAAAACAACTTATTTGAATATGGGGCTTTCCTGTGATCAAACTCTAAAAACCACCTGCACCCACCCTGCACCGCCTCCCCTGCACCACCTGCACACAGCTTGGACAGATCATTTTGGAAATTCAATTCCTCACCACAAATTCAATGTTTATTTAAAATAAAAGCATTTTTCATGTGGAACTCACAACTCTGGAGATCACACTGGAAAATGATCTGCAAGGGCTGTGTGCAGGTGGTGCAGGGTGAGGTATCACATTTAAAAACAGATAAAAGCATTCTCAATATTTCATTTCCAATTTAAAAACAGATGACATGGGAGGTATCACCGAAAAAATGAGGAAATGATGCATCTTCTTGCATGTTACCTGCTTATATTTCTTGTAGATTCGCTTGGTTACTATGTTCTTGAAATAATGATAATACACATAAGTTCAAGTTGACAAAAAAGAAAGAAAAAAAAAAAACAAATGCAGATAAGATAATAAGAGTGCATAATTGATGGTGTAGGTGGAGAGTGGAATCTTCATCATTTGAAAAGGGAAGAGGGGAAGAGGCTTTGATCATGGGAAAGGGATGGCCAATTCATAGAAAGAAACAAAATGAAAAAGAAAGCAAAGAAGAGATAATTAAAAAAATGTAGCACACGACACCCCCACACAGTTTTCCACTCTCATTAGAAAATGACATTTCCATAGATACTACATACTAGAGAATGAGGAGACTGATTCAGAATAGAAAACACTGGATTCTTTATTTTCAATGAAACATAAAAAAGCTAAATGAATGACCAGATTAACCTTAGCAAATGAGGAGGAAATAAAAATATCAGATGGAATTTCAGAACTAATATGAATACTTAGCATTATGATAAATCATGTTTGCGAGTTAAGAACACTGAGATCTGAGTTACCAAAATTCGAAGGGCCTGTTTGGATGTGGGAGAAGTGGGCTGTTAGATGTAGTAAAACTGGAGTGGAGAAAGAATTCGACCAAGAAAATTCATTGTGCTCCTATTTGATTGCATTTTTGTGGGGAATAGTGTGGAGTACTTGGAGATTGCAAAAAAGCCAAGCAGGAGACGCACAAAAAAACACAATTTTCTCCACTGTAACTATTGAATACTCCATCCACCTTTTCTATCTAGCAAACACCCAACAAGAGTAAAGAGAAAAATTAGATTTCTCCACCTCTAAATATCTCCTTCCTTTCGCCACCTAGTGGTGTCACTTTCCCCACATCCAAACACCACCTAAGATGCAACCCAGGCAAGAGTCCACTTTGTTAACCCACTACTTAACAGAACCCAACAAAACCTAAACCCAACTAATTCATGAAAGGTTAAGAAGTACCCAATTAAAAGCTCTAAAAGCTGAATCTGCAAAAGAGTAAAACCTAAGTCATAAAAAATCCAATTCAAGTATCTTTGAAGAAACCCCAAATACCTATATGGCCATATCAACACGAAACAAACTCAAAACATCACCACTCAAGTTTGAAATAAAAAAATAATGTGTAAACAGCCAAAACACCTCAATTGGTCTCTAATAAGACTGCTGCTGATCCTGCCAACATCCAGAACTCCATGGAACTTACCAATATACTATAACTTAAAACCCCTTTTCAAGAGAAGGGTTTCATCTCCTAACAGTATCCCCGTTCCTCATTCCTACATAGCATTATAGCACCCTTTTTTAAATTTACTGCAAGTCACAATCTTTCAATTTAGGATTACCTAACCAACACCTACAAAATCATCAATGCTTAAAAAAATTTCTCATACTGAGAAAAATCATGCCTTAAATCTGCAAAAGTATTTAATGCTTCTACATAGGTTCTAACCCTTCAAGATAGCATGCAATCCAAGAAAGAAAAAAAAACCATCGTATCATAAATATTGCTGATGCTTAAACCCAATAATGTGTTAACAGACTCTAATGATTTTTTAAAGACCACAATGTCCAAGAAGGCAGACAGCGTTATGGCATAGTTTGCATGACTTGAATCATTAACAGCTCCAGCAAATTTAAAAGGTCAGTGAATGCAGAATAAAATCTGGATGTATCTCTAACTAGTAAAACCTAAGTCATACAAATCCAATTCAAGTATCGATGAGGAAACCCCAAATACCCATATGGCCATATAAACATGACACTAAATAAACTCAAAACATCATCACTCAAGTTTGAAATTAAACTAACAGTAATCAGCCAAAAACAACTCCACAAGCACAACATACAATCATCCAACAAGAGCAACAAGCAAATCTCAACCTAGCGTTAAAAAAAATAGAGAAAATAAAACAAAAGAAGGATGGAATGGAAAGAAGAAATGAAAGGGGAGAGGACTCACCATCACTTACAGGGGCGTGCGCAGGTGCTCTGCTCTGAGCAGGTGCGGCGATGGGCTGGGTTGGGCGGACTTGGTGTGGCTAGGGTTGGGGTTTTGGTTTTGGGATTTCGGGCAAAGGAAAGGATTGGTTTGGGGATGCTTTTTGATGATGCCAAAAACAGGGATTCGGACACCACCGGTCAGATAATTAATGCTATGCAATAAATGGAGAGAGATGAGAGATTTATAGTGGTTCGGTCAAGCGTGACCTACGTCCACTTCAAGATGGTAATCTTTGATTAATGTCGAGGGTTACAAATATGAGAAAGTAGAGAAAAAACCATCCCCTCTCAAGTGATGAGAGGGCTCTATTTATAACTCTTTCCCACCAGGTGGGGATGCAATCGGTTCAACGTCTCTTTAGAGCGTCAGACGTGTCCTTGAGGATCGAGCCAGGTGGAAGGCAGGTGAGATCCTCTCCGCGAGACTTGGTAAATGCAGGTTAGGGGAGGACTTCGTCGCGATGACTTGGAGCCTGCGGTGACGAGGCTTCGTTTAACGAAACCCGGATCTCAACGGGGCTATTCTGGCCTGACCCACGATCCTAGACGGACCGGGTTACTCGGACCTGACTCATTGCCGCTATCCGGATTGGGCTTGACCCATCATTTGCCCCCTCAATGCCCCGTGCCCAAATAATTTTTTGAAAGGGGGGCATTGGTAGATTAAGGTCTCTTCTCCCTCCAAAATCCTTTTCCTCTTTTCCGATTTTAATTCAGGTATGGGCGAGCTTTGGAACCGGCCAGGGGGAGAAGGCCTGGGCGCCCGGGGGACAAGTTCCTGGGCGTAGGCGCGAGTGGCTCCATCCTGGACACTCGCCAGTCGGCGGTCGGACGTGATCTGCGCTGGGCGTCCGTCAGGCCGCGGGCGCCCCTGCGGCGACGCTGGCGCCTCCGGCAATCCCGCAATGGGCGAGGACGAGGCGGGCGTTGCACTGGCTGCCTCGGGCGAGGGAGGCGCAGGCAGCGTTGTGGGCCCTCCTTGGGCGAGCATCCACGGCGAGGAAGAGCTGGGCAGCGTCGTGCCCCCCCCCTTGGGCGAGCAGCCACGGCGAGGGAAGCACGGTCACCGCGGGCGAGGGGGGAGAGGTTCCCATGGGCGGCGAGCCTCTGGCTGCGCTGGGCGAGGGTGGCACAGCAGGCGCGGGCGAGGGCGGCGAGCCCCTGGCTGCGCTGGGCGAGGGCAGCACTGCAGGCGCGGGCGAGGGCGAGGTCCCCCCTTGGGCGAGGAGCATGGGCGAGGTGGCTGCCATGGGCGCGGGCGAGGTCCCCCCTTGGGCGAGGAGCAAGGGCGAGATGGCTGCCATGGGCGCGGGCGAGGTCCCCCTTGGGCGAGGAAGGAGCGGGCCCCGCGGGCGGCGCGCTGGCAGCGCTAGGCGAGGTGGCTGCCATGGGCGCGGGCGAGGTCCCCCCTTGGGCGAGGAGAGAAGGACTTGGGCGCCCGGGGGAGTCCGATCCCGTGGCGGACGTGTATTCCTTTTTTTTCTTTTTTTTTTTTTTTCGACCCCCGCCGGGGGACACCCCCGGACCCCCTCTGCGTAGCGCATGATATATCCCTTAGCACATGTAAATTCCGAGACTCTGCCCCTCGGTAACTTCTGATGGGTCATCCCAAAAGAAGAAATGAGAGAGCTTCTCAGGCTGAGGAGAGGGCTGCGCCAGCTAGGAGAGGGCTGTCCCAGCTGGAAGAGCTTCCGAGGCTGATCTTTCCGCGGCCCGCGAGAGGGCGACCAGGCTTGAGACCGAATTCTTAGTAGCTTAAGAGAGGGCAGCCAGGGCAGAGGCTGAGCTTGTGAAGGACCTTGAGAGGGCTTCGCTCAGAGAGGCTGAGCTTCTGAAGACCCTTGAGAGGGCTCACTGAGCTTCTGAAGACCCTTGAGAGGGCTTCGCTCGGTGAGGTGAGCTTCTGAAGACCCTTGAGAGGGCTCACTGAGCTTCTGAAGACCCTTGAGAGGACTTCGCTCGGTGAGGTGAGCTTCTGAAGACCCGCGAGAGGGCTTCGCTCAATGAGGCTGAGCTTGTGAAGGACCTTGAGAGGGCTTCGCTCAGTGAGGCTGAGCTTCTGAAGACCCTTGAGAGGGCTCACTGAGCTTCTGAAGACCCTTGAGAGGGCTTCGCTCGGTGAGGTGAGCTTCTGAAGACCCTTGAGAGGGCTCACTGAGCTTCTGAAGACCCTTGAGAGGGCTTCGCTCGGTGAGGTGAGCTTCTGAAGACCCGCGAGAGGGCTTCGCTCAATGAGGCTGAGCTTCCGAAGACCCGCGAGAGGGCTTCGCTCAGTGAGGTGAGCTTCTGAAGACCCGCGAGAGGGCTTCGCTCAATGAGGCTGAGCTTGTACAGACCCATGAGAGGGTGATGCTCAGAGAGACTGTTGTGGAGACAATGACTGGGGCGGTACATGAGAGAACTGCTTTCCCAGATATTGTCCTCTTAGGCTTCGTGCTGACTGAGGGGCTTGATGATTGTAGTGGCAGCTCTTATATGATGTCGATGGTGATGTGCTCCTCGACCCTGGGCGCCATGATGATGGGCGCCCAAGTGAGGTGCTCCTCTACCCTGGGCGCCATGGTGATGACGCCTGGTGAGGTGCTTCTCGCCATGGAGCATGCCTCAGCCAAACTGATGATGTCTATGGTGATGCCGAGGACAACTTTGAGAGTAATTAGAGGGCAGGGGACTCTATTTTTTTTTTAACTTGTAGCACCGATAAAAAATGATTTTATTAATCCATTGTTTAGTGCTACACAAAATTAACAAAACCAAGCCCCCAAACCCTCACTACTTTGACTCTCTTATGGTATTACTGGAAATTCATTTTCAACAGTTCCGCGTTCCCTGGCAATGTGTTCAACCACTGCATCGCGAGGAGTGAATGCTTGTCTGTCTCTCTGCGGAGCAGGACCGCGTTGGTCTCTGACAGGTAGCCTCTCTGTCCTGCTTCGCTTGTTGCTTCTATCCTTCCTTTCCTCTCTGTCTCGCCCCTTCCCGTTGTCGACTGCTCTGGAGGACTCCCCTCGCCTAGCCCTTGCGGTATCTTCAGCATTTATATACTTCTGAACCTTTGTTAGTAGCTCTGGCATGCTTTTTGGCGGGCGTTTCATCACTGAGAAATGGAATCTCGATGAACGGAGACCTCCGAGGAAGGCTGTCATGGACACCTTGTCGTCAGGCTCTTCAATTTGAAGTACCTCCTCGTTAAAACGAGTGAGGTAACTCCTGAGGCTTTCATTTGTATCCTGCTTTATGCTGAGCAGGTGTGTGGCAGGCTTCTGGTGGCGGCGTCCTCCGATGAAATGTGACACGAAGGACTTGCTTAATTCCGCAAAGGTGGCGATGGAGGTAGGGGCGAGATTGGCAAACCACTGCCGGGCGGAACCCTTCAATGTGGTTGGGAATGCCCTACACATAATCTCGTCAGGGATATTATGCAGCTACATTTTGGTTTTGTACGTCTCCAGGTGGTCCAATGGATCCTTTCTTCCATCAAAGGTCTCCATGGACGGCATCTTGAACTTTCGGGGAAGCGGGTAGTTCAACACATCGGGCTTGAACGGTGTGTTCGTTCGCCCGACTAGGTGATCCACTGTCTCCGGTGCCTTCGCCTTCATGGCATTGTAGACTTCTCCCAGCTGGTTTTGCATCTCCTTTATCTTCTCGTCCCAGGGATTATGGGGTTCTCTGGAAGGACCAGGGAGATAGCTTTCCTCCCCCACTGTATTATTTTCACTTCCCCCTTCTTGGAAGTGGGGATCATCAGCCTGAGGTTCTGCAAACTGGGCTCCACCTGGAGGTGGAGGCACTGCATGATAAGCCTGACCTTGAGGATCAACCAGGATCGGGCCAGGTGGGGGGTCCAAGGGAGCGCCGGCAGAGGCATCCTGGGCGCGATGGAGCTGCATCATCGGGGGAACTCCTTGACCCCGGGCGCCATTGGGATGGGCGCCCAGGTGATGGAGAGTGGGCTGGGCGCCCATATGAAGTCCTCTGCTCTGGGCGCCCAGGGGATGGGTGCCCGGGTGAGGTGCTCCGTTTCGCGGAGCAGTCGGGCCCCGCGGGCGTGTTGCCTCCTGCTGCTGTATCCCACCGAACGGCGCTCCTCCTTGCCCTGCGAGCATAAGCTGGAGGATTTGCTGGTTTTGAGTCACCAGCTGCTGCATGGTCTCCATCATTTGCTGAGGAGTGGGAGCAGGAGCATTCGAGGTAGGATTGATTGGTGGAGGGCTACCCTCGCCCTCTGCTCGTCTTGTCGATCTAGTGGTGATCACCATAATTTCTGAAGAAGATGTGTGAAGTGAGAACTTTAGTTTTGATTTTCGTTCCCACAGACGGCGCCAAACTGATGATGCAAAAACAGGGATTCGGACACCACCGGTCAGATAATTAATGCTATGCAATAAATGAAGAGAGATGAGAGATTTATAGTGGTTCGGTCAAGCGTGACCTACGTCCACTTCAAGATGGTAATCTTTGATTAATGTCGAGGGTTACAAATATGAGAAAGTAGAGAAAAAACCATCCCCTCTCAAGTGATGAGAGGGCTCTATTTATAACTCTTTCCCACCAGGTGGGGATGCAATCGGTTCAACGTCTCTTTAGAGCGTCAGACGTGTCCTTGAGGATCGAGCCAGGTGGAAGGCATGTGAGATCCTCTCCGCGAGACTTGGTAAATGCAGGTTAGGGGAGGACTTCGTCGCGATGACTTGGAGCCTGCGGTGACGAGGCTTCGTTTAACGAAACCCGGATCTCAACGGGGCTATTCTGGCCTGACCCACGATCCTAGACGGACCGGGTTACTCGGACCTGACTCATTGCCGCTATCCGGATTGGGCTTGACCCATCACTTTTGACTTTGTCTCTGCTCTTTTCTCCTTCTCTGCTTCTCTCTTTCTCTTCTTCTTTTTTTGATTTTTTTTTCTGCTTGGGATGAGGATGTTAGCAGTGGTGAAGTCTGGGCAGGGCAGTGAGGTTGGTTTTTGGCACAAGGGTTGGGATGGAAAGGGATTTTCTGGAGATGGTTTGATGAAATTGGGTTTCGATGGGTTATGCTCAGAGAACGGTGGAGGGGTGGCTCCGAGGTAGGGGATCGGTGGTGGTGTGGAGTGGTGATATGCTTAGTGGAACAGAAAGGAGAGGGTTTGGCTGGGCGTTTTTCATTCACTGGGGTCAGAGATGGAATGGGTTGGGCAAGGAAGATTGAAGGTGGAGGTGTCAATGTAAACAAAAGGCAGGTGCTAGGGGGGAAAACATTTCCCAATTCCCAAATGAAGGTGCGAACGAAATATGTATCCTTTGCCGGCGAAAACATAAAACCCCGGCAAAAAAAATGACCTACGCCGGCAAAAATGGAACCTTTGCCGGCGAAACTGAAAAAATGCCGGGAATAGTAGGACTTTTGCCGGCGAAGAAAATTAAAAAATGCGGGGAAAAATGAGACTTTTGCCGGCGAAGAAATGTCGCCGGGAAAACTATAATTTTCCCTGCGAAATAAGCTTTTGCACTGGCAAAAGTTATACTTTTCCAGGCATTTTTTAAAAACAGTAGGCGGCATCTAATTTTTTATAAGAGAAACTAAAATGATCTTTTCAGTCTAGGATGCATCTAATTTTTTATTTATTTATTTTTATAAAATCCTCTATTTTATATCTAAAATGAAAAAAAAAAAAAAAAACTCTATTTTGTGATTGTAAGATATAGGGACAGCAGCCTACCTATCTAAGACTATATTTAAGCCTATAAAGTCTTTTTTAAAGAAATAATATTGTATATTAGATCTCCGATAGCCTACACATATGAAATCAAATTAGTTCTTTATTTTTATTATAAAAACTATATGATATTTTTTTATAGAGATTCTATGGACCGGGCTAAGCATGAGTGTATTGATTGGTCCAAATAAGTGTGCTCATTGACCTGGTCGGCATGAGCCTAACCAGAGACCAACCTGCTTTGAGATGGGCTTTAGCCTTAGATTTTAGTATATGGGGCCAACTTGGACCTTAAATCTATGTAGGTTTAAGATACGAGCCGGACTTGGATTCAGTGGTAAAGAGGTCGAAGCCCGGCCCGGCCCAAATAAGATACATGGCTAAATAAAAAAACATCTTTATTAATGGGATGGAGATTTAAACACAGGCACTTTCTCACACGCATACACATTCCAATCAATTAGGATACTACTTGAAGCTAATAGTAGAAGCACTTTTTATTTTAATAAATAACCCCAACTTGGACTCGGGCTTTACCCTTTTCAGGCGGGCACGGCCAAAACACTACGCTGATGAATTAAAATGTCTACAATCATTAATTCTTTTTAATTTATAATTTATGATTTTTATTATTTTAATATATAATTTTTTAAGTAACAGTGTAGAAAAATGGGACCATGCTCAGCAAGGGCTACGATCCTAGTTGTATTTGATGTAAAAGCTCTAAGAAGTGAGAGGTTGTGAATCATAATCTTTACCAACTTAATATAGTTTGTGTGAGCTCCTTGTAAACAAAGTTGATGAAGCTATCAAAATTCAAATTGGAAAAAAAAAGATGATAATGATAATAATAATAATAATAAAGTTGGAATTCATTGCTCAAAATTGAAATTGAGGTCATCAATTTAGAATGGTCTCTATAGGTGGCCATTATTATAATGGCCATCTATCTATTCAAATTAAAAAGATCAATTAATTACATCTCATTTTGTAGATAGATATAAGGGGGGGGCTCTATTGGCACCACAAAAATCTCTCTTCCCACCTAAAAAAAAATAGGTGTTTCTAAACTACCCCTCCCCCTCCTCCCTCCTCCTCCTCCTCCTCCTCCTCCTCCTCTTCCCTTCCTCTCCCACTCTCTTCCCTCATCCCCCCCCAGTCTCTAGCGGAGAGGGAGCCCCGGCTGGCTGGCCGGTCTCCCTCCCCTTCTCCCTATTTCTTCCTCCCTCCCCTTCCATTTTCTTTCCCTCTCCTTCCCTCCCCTACTCCCCCACCCCCCTCCCCCTCCCAGTCGCCGGCGGGGAGGGAGATCGGGCTGCAGTAGGCGGGCGGAAACCAGCAGGAGAGGGGAAGGGAGACCGGCCAGCCGGCCGGGGCTCCCTCCCCGCCGGAGACTTGGGGGTGTGGGGGGAGAGATGAGGGCGGAGGGTGGGAGAGGAAGGGAAGAGGAGGGAGGAGGAGGAGGCAAGAAGAAAGAGGGAGAGGGGGAGGGAGCCTGCCGCGGGCTGCCGGCCGGGGCTGCCTCCCCACCAGAGACTGGGGGGGAGGGGGTGGGGGAGGGTGGGAGAGGAAGGGAAGAGGATGGAGGAGGAGGAGGGAGGAGGGGAGGGGTAGTTTAGGAAAAAAATATTTTTTTTGTCTTCTAATGCGGTGGGGAGAGAAAAATATGCGGTGCAAATAGCACTCCCCTAGATATAATTGTGGAGTGGGCAGTAAAATTGGAATAAGACTCTGCATCCATCAATGTACATGTAAAAGGTCATTTGCAAACCCCAAAGGTCAATCTCATCCATTCATCAAGCACGCCACACAAGACTGAGAAGTTCTTGAATCCTCTTTCTTTATATAGTCCCACCTCGTTCATAACTAATTTATATACACAATTGTGTAGTACAACACTAGGCAGTGTATGCTTTCAAAAGCTTTATTAGAGATCCTTTCGATTCTTTGTGACAGATAAATTAACAATCATCATTCCTTTTTTCCTTCTAAAAAAATCACCACGGTTTCATTGTCTCAAGACAAGATCACCAGCATCTTTGTCAGAGACTATCAATCTTGTGTGGGGATATTTCCTAGCTCACCGGATAACTGGCCTGATTCTCCATCCCGTGCTGCCGCGCCGGCTAATCCACCTCGGCAAAGCTCATCTCAAACCTCCGCGCTCCGCCTGCTCGGCCAAGTGCTCCCACTTCGGCAAAAGCCTCACCTCGGCTTCCCGCCCTCGGCTTCCGCCCTCGGCTCCCCGACCTCAGCGTCACACCCCGACCTCGGTCAGGGCTAGCCAAGGCAGGGCCTGACAGCTGTCCACCCTTGGACACTTAAGCACGTTAGAGCACGCGCGACAAGACAAGGGCACGCCCATACTCTCTGACAGAGCCTCCCATGCCGCCCACGTCCTCTGACAGAACGGCGTCCACAGACGCCCGGGTATGGCCCGACGCGACATGGCGTGCAATGATGGGATAGTTCTCTGACAGGGTCACCTCCTTGTCTCCTCTCCTCCCCTATAGAAGGGGCCAAACCAGAACAAGGAAAGGAGGTCTCTCTCCCGTCCGAGAGAACCACTGGTATCACCTTCTCTCCCAAAATCTCCTCCTACTGTCCAGTACACACACTGACTTAGGCATCGGAGAGCCCTGCGCTGCCCACAGCCAGGGTCCTCTGACCTGTTTCTTCTCCCTCTTCCAGGTTCTCAGGCATCGGTCCTTCCATCAGCAAGGAGGAGGCGGGGAGCCTCAGCCTTCGTCCTCCTCAGTGAGTCGCAAGAACACCACCCCCCCGGGTCCGTGAATTTTTGTGCACTTACAATTGGCGCCGTCTGTGTGGGAACGCTACAAAAAGCCATCTTCCCAAACACCATGCCTCGAAGAATCAGAAAGGGAAAGGAACCCCCTGACACTGTCGACACAGCTGCCGACGGTCCCCCACCGGGAAAGGTCAAGAGCAAGATCTAATCCAGCGAGCGTCCAACAGCAGGGTACTCAGTCGGGTTCATCCTCTAAGGGTTCGACCTCGACCCCACCTTCCAAAAAACGCACCCTGAAGGACAACGGAAGCAACCAAGCTCCGGGCAACAACCACGACACCAGAAAGTGGCTTGATCAACGCATCGAGCAAGCAGTACGACAAAACTTGGAGGCTGCCGGTTTCGCTCGAGTTAGGCTAAACTCTGACGGTCTCGGCACATCTCCCCTCTCTCCAGAGATCAGTAGCTTCCCCCTTCCCGAAGACTTCAAAATCCCGAGGTTCGTCGTTTACGACGGAACCTCGGATCCAGCAGCACACCTCCGGCACTTCACTCAGAGGATGTCGGTGTGGGGCGAGGCAGGCCACATGAACTGCAGAGTTTTCTCCTCCAGCCTCGGGGACCTCCCCCTGAAGTGGTTCTGCGCACTCCCCAAAGGATCGATCAAAAGTTGGCAACAGCTCCGAAGTTCCTTCATGACGAAGTTCCAAGCCCACAGGGTCGTCCCCAGGTCGGCCGCCGACCTGATGGCCTTCAGAATGAAGCAGACCGAGAACGTCACGCAGTTCGCCAAAAGGTTCTGGACTGTGTACAGCCAGACCGAGGGTACTTCAGATGCAATAGCGATCCTGTCTTTCCAACAAGCCCTCCTACCAGGCAACGAGCTTCGAAAGGACTTGGTCATGCATCCCGTGGTCACTATGGCAGCACTGATGACCAGGGTAAACCAGTTCGTCAGGCAAGAAGCAGACGAAGCCCGAGCCCAGAAGCATTTCAACAAACAATCAACAGGCAGCGTCCAGCTCCGCGCACCGTCCATCTCGGCGGATGCCTCCGGCTCCGCAAGCAGCGTCCATCTCGGCGGACGCCTCCATCTCGGCGGATGCCTCCGGCTCCGCAGCAGCATCCAACTCGGCGGACGCCTCCATCTCGGCGGATGCCTCCAGCTCCGCCGCACCGTCCATCTCGGCGGACGCCTCCATCTCGGCGAATGCCTCCAGCTCCGCAGTTCCGTCCATCTCGGCGGACGCCTCCATGACAGAAGTCTCCTCCAGCTCGGGGGGCTGCTGAAGCCTCCTATCATCTTTCAGCTTCGACCGCCCCTCAGCTTTGATCGCACGACCCTCTACCGTCATTTCTGGCGGCACGGTCCTCTACTGTCAGCTTCGATGGCGCCGTCAGCTACGACGACATCGGTACGACCCTCTACTGTCGGCTTTGATCGTACGACCCTCTACTGTCATTTCGACGGCACGGTCCTCTGCTGTCAGCCTTGATCGCACGGTCCTCTGCCGCCGCTAGTCGTCCAGAGCTACGTACCCCTGGTGACGAGCCAGTGGGATCTCCATTGCGTGCGGCAGGCGCGTCTCGGCCACGCGCCAGATGCCCGGCACAGGCCCCCTGGTGACGAGCCAGCGGGATCTCCATTGCGTGCGGCAGGCGCATCTCGGCCACGCGCCAGATGCCCGGCACAGGCCCCTGGTGACGAGCCAGTGGGATCTCCATGCGTGCGGCAGGCGCGTCTCGGCCACGCGCCAGATGCCCGGCACAGGCACCTGGTGACGAGCCAGCGGGATCTCCATCGCGTGTGGCAGGCGCATCTCGGCCACGCGCCAAATGCCCGGCACAGGCCCCTGGTGACGAGCCAGCGGGATCTCCATCGCGTGCGGCAGGCGCATAACGCCCTCGCGCCAGATGCCCGGCACAGGCCCCTGGTGAAGAGCCAGTGGGATCTCCATGCGTGCGGCAGGCGCATCTCGGCCACGCGCCAGATGCCCGGCACAGGCCCCTGGTGACGAGCCAGCGGGATCTCCACTGCGTGCGGCAGGCGCATCCCGGCCACGCGCCAGATGCCCGGCACAGGCCCCTGGTGACGAGCCAGTGGGATCTCCATTGCGTGCGGCAGGCGCGTCTCGGCCACGCGCCAGATGCCCGGCACAGGCCCCTGGTGACGAGCCAGCGGGATCTCCATCGCGTGCGGCAGGCGCATCACGGCCCTCGCGCCAGATGCCCGGCACAGGCCCCTGGTGAAGAGCCAGTGGGATCTCCATTGCGTGCGGCAGGCGCATCTCGGCCACGCGCCAGATGCCCGGCACAGGCCCCTGGTGACGAGCCAGTGGGATCTCCATTGCGTGCGGCAGGCGCATCTCGGCCACGCGCCAGATGCCCGGCACAGGCCCCTGGTGACGAGCCAGCGGGATCTCCATCGCGTGCGGCAGGCGCATCACGGCCCTCGCGCCAGATGCCCGGCACATGCCCCTGGTGAAGAGCCAGAGGGATCTCCATTTGCGTGCGGCAGGCGCATCTCGGCCACGCGCCAGATGCCCGGCACAGGCCCCTGGTGAAGAGCCAGTGGGATCTCCATTAGCGCATCTCGGTACCCACTCTCCAGTTCGGGCAGTTGTGTGGCTCTCCAGCTCGGCAGAAGCACCCTGTTACAGCTTAGCAGTGATGCCGACCTCTAGCTCTGGTCCATTGCCAGCCAGTCATCCTCCATGATACTTACCTTCTGACCTCAAAGAGCAGTCTATTGAGCTCAGAAGCTGGGGGGCTATTGTGTGGGGATATTTCCTAGCTCACCGGATAACTGGCCTGATTTCTCCATCCCGTGCTGCCGCGCCGGCTAATCCACCTCGGCAAAGCTTCATCTCAAACCTCCGCGCTCCGCCTGCTCGGCCAAGTGCTCCCACTTCGGCAAAAGCCTCACCTCGGCTTCCCGCCCTCGGCTTCCGCCCTCGGCTCCCCGACCTCAGCGTCACACCCCGACCTCGGTCAGGGCTAGCCAAGGCAGGGCCTGACAGCTGTCCACCCTTGGACACTTAAGCACGTTAGAGCACGCGCGACAAGACAAGGGCACGCCCATACTCTCTGACAGAGCCTCCCATGCCGCCCACGTCCTCTGACAGAACGGCGTCCACAGACGCCCGGGTATGGCCCGACGCGACATGGCGTGCAATGATGGGATAGTTCTCTGACAGGGTCACCTCCTTGTCTCCTCTCCTCCCCTATAAAAGGGGCCAAACCAGAACAAGGAAAGGAGGTCTCTCTCCCGTCCGAGAGAACCACTGGTATCACCTTCTCTCCCAAAATCTCCTCCTACTGTCCAGTACACACACTGACTTAGGCATCGGAGAGCCCTGCGCTGCCCACAGCCAGGGTCCTCTGACCTGTTTCTTCTCCCTCTTCCAGGTTCTCAGGCATCGGTCCTTCCATCAGCAACGAGGAGGCGGGGAGCCTCAGCCTTCGTCCTCCTCAGTGAGTCGCAAGAACACCACCCCCCCGGGTCCGTGAATTTTTGTGCACTTACAAATCTAACTATCTCCTCCTTGTTAAACTTAACCATCTCTTCCTTGTTAAACTTGAGAGAGAGAGAGAGAGGGGCGATGGGTACAAAGAAAGCAAGGGCAGTGGTGGTGGGGGGCAGCATAGCGGGTGTATCGTACGCCCATGCGCTTATATTAGCAGGGTGGGATGTGGTCGTGTTGGAGAAATCGTGCGCACCACCGAGTGGAAGCCCGACGAGTGCGGGTCTGAGTCTAGACCCACAGACCTGCCAACTCATTGAGTCATGGCTGCCCCATCCAGACCTCCTCCTTCGGGCCACTTTACACCTTTCAATTGACCAGGTACTCCCTACCCATCTATCTATCTATGCATGATAAATCTTCAACCCAAACAAAGACCCATGTGTTATTCGGATGCTGGAAATGCTGAGTTGGGTCAGGCATTTGTTTGGCAGACTCAGTCGGAACTGGAACTCGGTTTATTATATGTCATTTGAGGTGAGTCTATTTGGCCAAGCGAAGGTGAGACAAGTCAAGTTTTGAACACTGGTTTAGATCATCTGAGCCCAAATTAAGTGTGTGGGACTCACTTGATGAATATTCCATACTCTGGAACGTAGACCGTCATGTCCAAGGCTACCCAGCTTGAGGTGCAACCATATATAGAGCTTTTTTTTTTTAAGTGAAGTAGCATTTATTTTCCATTTATATAGAAGATCTCCCAGTTTTGGTCAACATGGTCTACCACTGATCAATTTCCCTCCCCTTTGAATTGGCTCTGATCATAATTTCGTACTCATTGAACTCCTGTATGCAGAGTTGGGTCCAATTTTGATAACAATGCGACTTATAAAGCTGTTAATTAAAATTTGAGGCCAACTAAATCCTTTGTTAGAATAAATTGATTTGATCCATTTTTTGGCCTAAATCTAGCATGAGACATTTCGGTTCCTCCCCTCACCCCACCCATGTGATCTCTATACATCCAGCTTGGGCCTACTGGTTAGCCATAGAAATTAAAGTTAAGTTGGATCAAGTTATAGAAGAATATTTTATTTATAATATCATTAGAATTCTTACATAATTTTTAAAAAAATAAAAATGTTGTAACCCAATGATCAAACCATCCATTCTAACAAACTTAATAACAATACTCAAGTCACCAAAATCAAAATGAGAAGTGTCATATTATATCATTCAAATCAATTTCTTAAAAGGGCGTGGATTAATCGACAGACTATTTTAAAGGGGTTAATCACGAGTGATGGATCAAATCAACAGATTGCAACAAGAGTTAATATAAAGAAGAATCAGTGGAATTATTATGAACCAAACTATCAGAAATCAAAGCATTTGAACTTAAATAGGCCTTCTCCACATCCAAACTGAGTCCGAAGTAGGACCAAAACAAATAGAAATCTCATTCCAAGTTGAACAAATAAGAACAAAGCTGTGGATAAAATGATAAAATTAGGTGAGATCAGCGATTGCTTTCTTAGAAGAATATCTGAATAAGAGTACCAAAATGCTAGAATGTGCTGGAATGTGAAGGCCGCCGGAAGTTACGACGTGAACGTTGGCGGTGGAAAACTCGTTATTTCTGGCAGAGAATGGCTGGAATCTGTAGAAATAGGCCGGAATTGTCATATGAGAGACAACTTGCCTTTCTCATTCCATGTATTTGTTGTGTGCTGTCCATGAGACCAGACATTAGAATTTTGTAGTTGAGGCATTTGTGGTGAAGGGTCATGCATTTTGGGGTTCAGAGAGGTATTGATGAGATAACCTATAATTGTAGGTGCAGAAAATAATGACCCACAATAAGGAGGTGCCTTAGAGGACTTATCCGATGATGATGATGACTGGGTGCCGTCCGAAAGCCTGAAAGGGAAGAACAAACGATCAAAGGACCCTGGCCTGGGCGGCGCAAGGCTCTCCGATGCCAAAGTCAGTGTGGGAACTGGAACAATGGAAGGAGAGGGAGAAGAGAGACAGAGTAACGGCTCTGTGAATGAAATTGTACGTACCTTTGATGGTGGTATGAGCCTCTATTTATAGAGTTTGGAACGTATCTTTGGGAGATATCGTGGTGTGGGTCCCGTGATTCGACAGGGAAGTCACGATCAGCCCACATTAAATTAATTGCGGTCCAATCCAGCCCACTATGCATTAAATGCGCGTCGGGTCAGCCCACGTCGCATTTAATGCACGTCTTGTTGGGCCAGATCATGTTGGACGCCTTTGGCGGTAGGGGTACCATCGGATCTGCCCTCGGGCCTTGCCCTGATGTGGCCTTAGCCGCTGGATGCCGCCCTGTCAGGGATCTGGCGAAGATTGTGGGCGGCTGGATGTCGCGTCTGTCCCACTAGCTCGTGCCCCTATCCCTCCACGTGCCTGATGACGTGGGGGATGAGGGGTGCAAGTGAATGTTCTCTCTTGCTTCGGCTTCTGTCCCGGCTTCTTCAGCCGAGGTGGAGTTTTCTGCCGAGATGGCACCCGGGGTGGCTCAGCCGAGGTGGAGCTCCCCGCCGAGATGGCACCCGGGGTGGACCAGTTCGGCGCTAGTGGCCCGGAGATGCTTGACTTCGGCCGAGGCCTCTGTCCTGGTAGCCGGGGTGAGATTGGTGCCACGTGGATGGCACGCGGATGGCACGTGAGAATGCTTAGCCTCATCTGATGGCTGTGATTAGCTTAATCCTGTGGCTCTGGAAATCTCCCCACACAATTGCCCCCTAGCTTTTGACCTCTTAAGCGTACTAGCCTTTAGGGGTTGAAAGCTAGAAGAATCCGTCTGGGGATGCGGCGATCGTTGCCTGGTGTCGCTTCAACTGTCCTGAAGCAATAAACGCTCTGTCCTGTCTGTACTGGGAAGCGAGTCGACGGCTACACGCGTCGCCTCTTCACTGATTGCGGTGTCTTTTTGATGGAACGGGTGCGGATCGCGAAGTCCGTCCTTTCAAATTTCGAAAGCAGCGTGCGCCGAGGGTTTCCTTTCTACAAACAGGGTCGTCTTCTTCCGTTCTTGTTTCTGATTTCTTTTCGCCTTTGCCTTCATCTCCGATTTCTGCTCTGCTGCTGAAGATCTCTCTAGCAAGGACGACCATAGGGCGTGCCAGGATCTGTATTCGAGTCGCCCCTTTCGTCTCTGTAAGTTGCTTCGCGCCTTTGTGTAGCCTTTTCTCAGGGTTTAGCAGCCTTTAGGGTTTTTTCTTTCGCTGTACCCTTCTTTCTAGACATGGGCACCCCTAGGTTCAGTTTAGACACCGAAGAGGGCATAGCCAGATTCAGGGCTGCCTTCGGTATTCCGGAGCGAGTCCTACTCAAACCGGCGGACGCCGTCGACTATGCCACGATGCGCTGGTCCGGCGGCTGGATGCCGTTCCCCTTGATCTCTGTGATCGAGGGTGGGGTCAGGTTTCCTCTGCACTCCTTGCTTAGGGATTGTCTAAGCACCTGGTCCCTTACCCCTTGCCAGCTGATGCCAAATGGCTATAAGGTCATCATGGGCACGGCGAAGCTGAATGAGATTCTGGGGACCGAAGCTGAATGAGATTCTGGGGACCGACCTAGGTGTCCACGATATCGAGGACACCTACGATATCTGCAAGGCAGGGGAGGGGAAATATTATCTCCGGGTGAAGCCGCAGAGAAGGGGCTTCGTCTTGGCCTTGGAGGATTCAAGTAAGAATGCCGAGGAGACCGTCTTCTGTGTGTCGGGGGACTGGGAGTTCGGCGATGGCGAAAGCAGGAGGCTGGCGGTCCCACGTCGCCCCGGGACTGTCCCAAGTAAACACCGCTCCTTTTCTCTTTGTTGCTTTGCTTGATCTCGGCGATGCCGAGCCGACACTCTTATTGCTTGTTGTGCAGAGGTAGGTGCTAGACGACGCCGAGCTGCAAGCGAAGGCTGGAGGAAGAACGCTGCTGACATCAACAAGGTTGAGGGATACAAGGGGCACGAGACAAGGTCGGCCTGGAAGCTGCTCGGGTACGAGCCAAGGTATCGCGGTCATTACAGGAGGACCGGAGTAGCCGAGGAGGACGAGGTGCACCCCGACCGTCCGACCGTTTCTGTCGCCGTGCCTGCCGGGATCCCTGTGAACGATCCAGTTGCGAGCCGAGCTGCATCCGGTTCCGAGGCGTCCACTTCAAGTTCGGAACCGTCGAACCTGAGGCAAATAGTGGACGCTTATTCTTCCGATCGGGAAGAAGACATGGCGGGAAGGTCGAGGGAGCCGGTCGTTAGGGACCTAGCGGCCAAGTTTAGGCGGGGGTCTTTTTCGTCTGCGACGCCATCTTCTGCCAGCACCCGCGCTGCTTCGAGCTCGGGAGGTGCTGGCGCTACTTCAGCTTCTGCTCCTGCTCATGCTCCAGCTTCTGCTCCTGCTCCTGCTCCTGCTCCTGCTCCTGCTCCTGCTCCGAGTGCGGGAGTGCGGCGACGCTCGCCGGAGCGCCCAAGGGAGGGGTCCCCGCCTAGAAAGAAGTCCAAGGCCGGGGAGAAGGACTCGGGGGCTGAACAGCCTCCGAAGAATAAGGCCCCTGCGCGGGCCCCTGGAGCCAAGGCTCCTATTGAGAAGAGCGCGCAGGTCAGTAAGCCGACCGGTGGAGCGACCCGCGAGCTGACGATCTCGGTGGGGCAAGGGTCTGGATCGGCCTCCGGACCCCGGAGTGCCCCAGCGCCATGGAGGCCGAGGATGGAGACTCAGCCCGGTAAGCCTCTGAACGTCGAGGACCGGCTGTTGGGGAATGCCGAGGTGATCGGAGCTCTCGCCAAGGTCTGTGCTCTGCCAAGAGACATGGAGACGCACGAGAGGTTCGACGATGAGAGCCTGATGGTCTCGGCGATCCAGGCTAATCTTCTGGTAAGTGTTTGCAACGCTTTTCTTCATTCTTCAAGTGTCTTGGTCGAACCTGACCCTCTGTTTCCATTTGCAGAACGTGCAGAGGCTCCTGACCGTGGTGGGAAGGAGCGATAAGAACGCGACGCGGGTCACTCAGCTGGAGTCTGAGAGGGACAAGCTGAAGAGGGAGCTGGAAGAGTCGCGGAAAGGAATGGAGGGGATGAAGAAGGCCAGCGCTGAAGAGGCTGCTCGGCTGGCATCGGCTCTGGCTGATGTCGCCGAACTTACGTCGAAGGCCAATCATCTGAAAGGCGAGGTCTGGGCGAGGAACAAGAAGACCGCCGAACTGGAGTCTGAGCTGGCCAGATTGAAGGCTAAATCTACTGCTGAGGGGACGAGGCTGCGTGGGGAAGTGCTGGCTGGGTGCTCCGAAACGGCAAGGTTGAAGACGGCGAACGCCGAGCTGGAGAAGGAAAAGGCCTCTCTTCAGGCCGAGGCCCAGTCCGCCTTCCAGGATGGGGTGGATCGAGCCACTGAGCTGTACGAGAAGCAGGTGGAGGAGATCACCGCCATCCTGTTCGAGGAAGGATGCCTGGCCGCACTGAGACGTGCGGGGGTCCCTGAAGACCATCCTGTCTATCGGGACCTGCCGAAGTACTCGGACTCGGCTCCTGAGCCGAGCTCCGCTCCTGCAGCCGAAAGTGCCCCAGTTGGAGCTCCTGCAGTGGTTCCTGCTCCGGAAGATGCTCCAGCTGCCCCGGTCTTGAGCGGTGCCCCGGTCGCCAGTGATGCTTCTGCCGTGCCTCAGGGTGAGGCCTCTTCTGCCCCTGGAGCAAATGAGGCTCTGGTCGAAGAATCTCCTGCCAGCGACGCTCCCAGCAAGGTCGCGGTTTCGGCCGAATCCACTGGTCCAGCAGATACGGTGATCGACCTAGTGGAGTCGCCGAAGCCACAGTAGCCGGGCTCCTCTTTATTTCTGTCTTTCTGTATGTAAGGTTTTTGCTTCATTTTCTGTTTTCAGAGGACTGCGATCCTCCTTTTTGTACTTTGCTTTCTGTTCTGTAACTTTTATAACGAAGCTGTTTACAATGAATAAAAAGGAGGAGTTCTGTGATCACCCAAACTGTGTACAATGCTTTTGAGTTCTTTCTTACTTTCCTTGCACTGTTCTGGAACACTTGTGTTTTTGTGCTGCTTTTCTGTGTTTGAGTGATGGCACAACTCTCTTCTTTTTTGAAGACTGACTTTGGCCGATATGGGTGGCTTTGGCCGAAATGGCTGGCCTTGCGCCGAGGTGGATCCATACCTTGGCCGAATTGCCTTGCGCCGGGGTAGATCCATCGTTCCGCTGGACTCGGCTAGGCGAGAGTGAGTGCGGCTATGGCCTTCTGAGGGGTGTATGAACCCGGATTTCAGGAATCTGACCTTGGCCGAAATGGCTGACCTTGGCCGAACTGCCTTGCGCCGAGGTGTGAGGGGTTTATGAACCCGGACTTTAGGAAACGGCTGAGTGTAGGAACTCCAGACCATTCCCAGGGCAGTAGACCCTTGTAGAGTGGGATGAAACCCTGATTTTAGGAATTCGGCCGAGTGTCCGAACTCGAGGCCTTTTCCAGGGCTGTTAACCCTTGTAGATGGGTGAAGACCCTGAGTTTAGGAATTGGCCGAGTGTCCGAACTCGAGGCCTTTTCCAGGGCTGTTAACCCTTGTAATGAAGCATTTTACAACGAATAAAAGGGAGGAATTCTGTGATCACCAAAACTGTGTACAATGCTTTTGAGTTCTTTTTCTCTTTCTTTGCATTGCTCTGGAATACTTGCATTTTTGGGTGTTTGAGTGCTGGCACAGCTCTCTTCCTCTGAAAAGCTGTCCTTGGCCGAAATGGCTGGCTTTGGCCGAGACGAGCTGCCATGTGCCGGAGTGGAGTCATCATTCCGCTGGTCTCGGCTGTTGGAGCATGAGCTCGGCAATGATCTTTGAGGGGTGTAAAAACCCTGACTTTAGGAATCCGGCCGAGTGTCCGAACTCGAGGCCTTCTCCAGGGCCCAGGACCCGGAGCTTTAGGAAACGACCGAGTCTGGACTCGAGGCCTTTTCCAGGGCGGTGGACCCGGGGCTTTAGGAAACGACCGAGTCTGGACTCGAGGCCTTTTCCAGGGCGTTGGACCCGGGGCTTTAGGAAACGACCGAGTCTGGACTCGAGGCCTTTTCCAGGGCGTTGGACCCGGGGCTTTAGGAAACGACCGAGTCTAGACTCGAGGCCTTTTCCAGGGCGTTGGACCCGGGGCTTTAGGAAACGACCGAGTCTGGACTCGAGGCCTTTTCCAGGGCGTTGGACCCGGGGCTTTAGGAAACGACCGAGTCTGGACTCGAGGCCTTTTCCAGGGCGTTGGACCCGGGGCTTTAGGAAACGACCGAGTCTGGACTCGAGGCCCTTTCCAGGGCGTTGGACCCGGGGCTTTAGGAAACGACCGAGTCTGGACTCGAGGCCTTTTCTAGGGCGTTGGACCCGGAGCTTTAGGAAACGACCGAGTCTGGACTCGAGGCCTTTTCCAGGGCGTTGGACCCGGAGCTGTCGAAGTCATGTAAGGAGAGATGACAGAGATTTGATGACAGGGCAAAAGGCACTTTCATTGAATGAGACTTGCTACATTTTTTAGAAACAGAATTTCTTCAGGCGGGACGCATTCCGCGATCTCGGCAGTGTCTTGCCCTGTCTGAGCTTGTAGGCCGACTTCGTTGCCCGTGAGATCACCCCGAACGGGCCATGCCAGCTCGGGGCCGAATTGGGCGAGACGATGTTTGAAGTTTGCCAGAATATGGGCTTTGATCGCAGTTCGGCCGCGGCGAGCTTTTTTGGGTGCCAGCCCGAGCTCGGCGTCCGTCACCTTCTTCCCGCGCGTTGCGAGCTTCCGTGAGACAAGGGAGAGGGAACCGAGGACGCCAGGTGGATCACGTTAATGATCTTTTTGGAATCCTCGCTGTCTGGGTCCCGGGCCGCGCTCTGGTGAATTCGGCCCCCGCTACCGCCGGCATCTTCTGTCTTGACGAACTCTGGGAGGTGGCCTTCGCCGGCGAGTCTCTCCAGGTACCACTTCAGAGAGTTGCATTCCTCAGTTTTGTGTCCTTTACCTTTGTGGTAGGAACAGTAGAGCTTGCTTCGATCGCCGTTAGTGGGCTCATTTCTCAAGGGCTGAGGCCACTCGAAGAACGGCTTACCCTTTATTTTGTTCAGGATCTGGTGTATCGGCTCTCTGAAGACGACGTTGATGCCTTGATAGGCGCTGGCGTGAGGCCTTGGCCTGCTGGTGCCCCCAGACCTGGGTGGTGTGGGCACCGCCGCACTGGCGTCCCAAGCCTGCTTAGGCTCCTGCTTCTGGAAGGGCTTCCCGCCTCTCTGCCGAGGCTGGTTGCTCTCCTGCTCGGGCTCGGGATGTCCGTCTTGATCCCGGGCTCGGATCTCGTCTTCCTCCTGGGCGATAAAGCGCTTCACCCGGGTCATCAGTTCCGGCATAGATTCTGGGGGGTTCCCGGCCAAGTCCTTCCGCAAGTCGTGGCCGGGGATCAGGGCATGCTGGAAGGCGTAGATTACTATCCCTTCCCTGGTGCCTTCAATCTGGCTGTAGACCGCCTAGAATCGCTGGGCGAACCCGGCGAGGGTGTCGCCCTGCTTCATTCTTAGGGCGAGGAGGTCCCCTTCCTTCTTGGGGACGACGCTGTAGGCTTGGAACTTCTTCAGGAAGGAGAGCTGGAGCTCCTTCCAACTCAAAATGGACTTCTCTGGGAGAGAACAGAACCATTTCAGGGGGAGGTCGCCCAAACTGGAGGAGAAGATTTTGTAGTTTAGGTGGCCCTCATTCCCCCAGATGGACATCTTCTGGGAGAAGTGTCTGAGGTGAGCGGATGGGTCGGACAGTCCGTCGTAGGGGACGAACCGCGGGACGGAGAACTTTCTGGGCAAGGGGGTGCCCCCGATCTCTTTTGTGAAGGGTGAGCCCCCCAGATCAGTGTGACCACAGATCTGCTTCTGGTCCCGCACGTCCAGGTTGTGCTGGAGAGCCAATCTGACGCGTTTGTCAAATCGCTCCTGCTCATCGTCCTTCTCTGGAGTCTTGGCCTTTGGCTTTCGCTTGGAGTGGTTCGGGCTACGACGGCTATGAGTTCGGCCATCGCGGCTATGGTGACTTCGGCTGTTGCTCGAGCCTTCGTCACGGATCTGGCTCCGTTTATGGTCCAGATGATTTCTGAGGTCCTCGCGGGGAGGCTGGGCTGCCCTGCTGGGGGCGTCCCTCTTTTTCCCTTGAGGCTCGGAGACCTGCCTCAAGGAGGCAGTTTGCGCTGCCCTCAGCTGCTGCTGGAGCTCGCGAATCAGCTGCTCTTGCCTCTAGAGGAGAGCATTTTGGGCTTCGAGAACCCCTCCAGTGGCAGGGGGTTGAACGTGGCGCGTCTCTCCTACGGCCACGGCTTTGTCCTTCCGAGGACGCTCATGCCGACGCTCATCGCGTCTGGGCGGCATGACTTCTTCTGCTGAGATCAAAGCCTCGAGTCCCTCTTGGAGTGGGAACTCGACAAAGAGCTGAGAGCCTAAGCGGCCCTCGCCTGCAGACGTGCCATGCACCGTGCGGGAGCGCCCTTGAGGAGGGACGTCCGTTGACGGTGGTGGCAGCTCGAGCGCTGCTCTTGAGGACTCTACGCCCTTCCTAGCTTTCGGAGGCATGGCTTCTGAGAGATTGAGGTTGGGAAAGTTGGGAAGGTTGGGATATTACTTTCCCACAGACGGCACCAATTGTAGGTGCAGAAAATAATGACCCACAATAAGGAGGTGCCTTAGAGGACTTATCCGATGATGATGATGACTGGGTGCCGTCCGAAAGCCTGAAAGGGAAGAACAAACGATCAAAGGACCCTGGCCTGGGCGGCGCAAGGCTCTCCGATGCCAAAGTCAGTGTGGGAACTGGAATAATGGAAGGACAGGGAGAAGAGAGACAGAGTAACGGCTCTGTGAATGAAATTGTGCGTACCTTTGATGGTGGTATGAGCCTCTATTTATAGAGTTTGGAACGTATCTTTGGGAGATATCGTGGTGTGGGTCCCGTGATTCGACAGGGAAGTCACGATCAGCCCACATTAAATTAATTGCGGTCCAATCCAGCCCACTATGCATTAAATGCGTGTCGGGTCAGCCCACGTCACATTTAATGCACGTCTTGTTGGGCCAGATCATGTTGGACGCCTTTGGCGGTAGGGGTACCATCGGATCTGCCCTCGGGCGTTGCCCTGATGTGGCCTTAGCCGCTGGATGCCGCCCTGTCAGGGATCTGGCGAAGATTGTGGGCGGCTGGATGTCGCGTCTGTCCCACTAGCTCGTGCCCCTATCCCTCCACGTGCCTGATGACGTGGGGGATGAGGGGCGCAAGTGAAGGTTCTCTCTTGCTTCGGCTTCTGTCCCGGCTTCTTCAGCCGAGGTGGAGTTTTCTGCCGAGATGGCACCCGGGGTGGCTCAGCCGAGGTGGAGCTCCCCGCCGAGATGGCACCCGGGGTGGACCAGTTCGGCGCTAGTGGCCCGGAGATGCTTGACTTCGGCCGAGGCCTCTGTCCTGGTAGCCGGGGTGAGATTGGTGCCACGTGGATGGCACGCGGATGGCACGTGAGAATGCTTAGCCTCATCTGATGGCTGTGATTAGCTTAATCCTGTGGCTCTGGAAATCTCCCCACACAATAATGAAGGGGTGTTTCCTTTGAGAGGAATGGGTGTGGAAGAGAGATGGAAACAAATGAAAAGGCAAGATGGGATTGTGCAGTTTCTTTGGCATGAAAGAAAGATACCAGAATGCTGATGTGGGGTTAGATGATGATGTGGCTTAATGAGGGTTTAGAATGAGAGGTTTTTTAAGGGTAGTTTTCTAACTGAAGTTCCCCTTTAAGGTATAAGAATTTTTCAGCGTTACCAAATGCCCCCCTTGCATTGGTATTTGAATTTCTCAAAATGAAGTGAAATTTTGTAAAGTCTACCAAATCATGAACTCTGGTCTAAATGGACTGATTAGATTCATCATGTAATCATTATGCATTTGGAATTCATTTATGATTTCTCGATGTTCTGTTCAATCCAATCGCGACGAGTGAATTAAAACTCATTACCTATGATGATTAACACATGATGTGTGACACTTTTGAACTGTTCTGATCTTAGTTCACTCAAGCTCAACCATCACCTGTTTGTTTGCTAGGAGATACAATAAAAATGGTGTGAAATAAAATCAAACAGCTGTTTGTTTACACTCAAAAACATATTTGCAGAGATTGCAAGCGACATATAAGGATAGCTGAGCCAATAAGCTATCCTTACCTGCCACTTGCAATCCCCTCAAACTCATTTTTAAGTGAAGAAAAATGCAATTGTTAGATTTTATTTCACTCTATTTCTTGTCAAACAAACAAAAAGAGATGATGATGATGATGATGATGAGTTGGGACCCTACAGCTGAGTTCACATTGATCAGAGCCAAACTTGAGCTGAAGCTCAATCAATCTGTTCACGAGTCAGCTTGGATAGCATTTAGTAATGTTGCTTGTTCATGCCTAAAGTCATCCAACACCTCAATGACTCTCTGGTAATTTATACCTTTTCACATTATTTTCCCTCCTTTTTTGAAATTTTTGATAGGACCAAGCAACTGATAGTGAGAAGAAGATCAGCTGGACATTAACAAGGGATGAGAGCTTCAATATCCGGGCAGCTCATTGGGCCGATCTCCACGACCTTCTCTACAAGCCTCGTAACACCTGATATTTTTCTTTGGGGTCATCACTTTCTCTCTTTCCACACGGCCCATGGCAAGGCATATGTCATAGTTGAAGCCAAAAATCTCAAAACAGGTGAGATTGTTGAGATTGTTGGCGATTTGCTCATCGCCGCAGATGGGTGCCTGTCTGAAATTCGTCGCCGTTTCCTTCCTGATCTTCAACTTAGGTTGGTGAATCACTTGTTTTGTGTTGTGGGTCATGTCTCACTTTTTTTCTGTTTCCTTAAATGGTTGTTTCCTACGTAGTTTTGTTAGATCCAGTCAAAACTAAATGACATTTTTCGCGGCATAATCGTATGACTAATTGATAGTTTTTCATTGAAGTCCGAATGGGTTGTTGTCTTGTTATTCAAAGTGTTTACAAAAACATCGCATACCTTTTATATTTGACGCATATTACTCATTTCATTTTTTTCCAGGGAGGTTTCTTGGTTTTTACGGGTTGAGCTTTTTTTCTTCAGTGATTTATATCTTGATTTAGGTTATTGATTGGTGAACTATTACTGTTTCTTGGCACAATGTGATTTTCATAAGCAAAAAGTAACCAAACTAAACAAACCTTTAGATTTTTTGTTTGATAAAAATTCTGGTCTTGGAACTTTACCATTGGACTAAGTGCTCTGGTTTGTAATGTTTCCTCTAAGGGGCCTGTCCAGCATTTCTTTTTTTGATTATCTTGTAACCATTCTGTGGTCATCCAGCTGTCCACATGCAAATTGTTTTTTTCTTTATAACCTATGCAAGTTTGATTCTGACCTGCTCATACCATGTTAGATTTTGGTTGTGAGGGAGAATATTGGTAGACCTAACTTGTCATTCGTTCGTTGTTAGGCGTGTTTAGCTCTGAAGAAGAGCCCAGTCTTAGTGACTTGAGTGTCGGATTTATATTTGAGAGATATTCATACATGTGTTAGGAATTATATTTGTTCATTGAAATCCATCAATCAATCTTTGAGCCCCAGTGTCTCTATTATTTGATGCCTGTATAATGGGAAAATCATCGATGAATTTACTGTCATGCCTTCGATTGCTGATGCAGATATACAGGTTACTCTGCATGCAGAGGTGTTCTAGATTTTTCAGGTGACGAGAACTCAGAAACTATCATTGGTATCCGGAAAGCTTATCCAGAACTTGGGAAGTGCTTATACTTTGATCTGGCTCATGGTTCCCATTGCGTTCTCTATGAGCTTCGAAACAAAAGACTCAACTGGATTTGGTATCTCAATCAGCCAGAACCCGAACTGAAGGTACACTCACAAACCCCTCAATATCCTAGTAGAAGAAACTTTAGAATTTCTCAACGTAAAAGTTAATTTCATTTTAAGTATTTGTAGTTCTCAACATAAAAGTGGTATAACATGTTGATAGTTTAAAACTTGCCTCAACATTGACTGATTTCGAGCTTCGCACTTGTAGCTTAGCGCCAATGAATTGATATGTGACTTTATTCATTTCTATCATACCCATATCGAGCATGGAATGTTGTTCCATGTTGAAAAACCTAATTGCTCTAAGATAGTTTACTCCCTACAAGATTTACATCATTTGACGTGGGAGTATGGTATGTGCTTAATTTGATATCTTGAAAGATGACATTGTTGGGGCTCTGATACCACTTGTTATGCGTGTGTGAGGAAGCGTTAATCACCGCGATCGAACAATCAATCAAACCACACAAGAAAGAGAAAATCATAGAGATTTTACGTCATCAGGCAAACTCACCTACGTCCATAGGAAAGAAACTCGACTTTCATGTAGCCCACGTGGTTCGGAAGACTCTTACACCCACGGGAGAGAGAGCTCTCACCTCTCTCACTCACAGATAGAGTATAGGGTTACAGATTATATCATATATAATCTCTACTGTCTTGGCCCCCAAGAAAGTCCCGATACAATTACCAAAATACCCATGACCCTAAACCTGGTTACTGGAAAACTCAATGAACCAACTCAGTAAACCAGAAATACAAGACATAAACCCAACATTCTCCACCATGAATTAGATTCCTCACAACTTAAGCCATAGTATTATCAGGCAATGTCTTCTCGTACCTTGTTGAATGGTACGTCCCGACACCGATGATGCAGTCTTCATTCTTTAACTTTGACATGCCCGGACTGAATTAGAAATAATGATGAAGATTACCAGACCGGGATCGCCAAGTTGCGCATGCAGGGTGGTGTGTAACATTTTGCCCACGTGCGCAATTTACCACAGGTTTCCGCTGTGAGGATCCCATACAGAATCATACTTGGACATACATCGTATTTCAACAAAAGCTTGTAGCAAATCATACATATGGGACATAAATAATAAAAGAGACATGCATCAAAGATAGACACATTCATAACATGGCATTCCCATAGCATTGAGTTAGAATATTTACACAAAATATCAAGTTTAGTTATATCCCAGAAATAAAGCCAACATTAGCTGTTATAACAAAATCCCAAAAAGGAGACAACACTCCCAAAATGTTCTGCCATTTTCGCACACTTGGCATCTAGATTACATCATCAGCTGTAAGGTCTGTGACCTTATTTGGTCAGTTGGGCCCAAAACCCAGCCCGTTGACCCATTTATTATTAATTATTTTATTTAATTGTATTTTTTATATTTAATTGGGTTTAGATTTTGAACGAGTTTCTTTTAGTATTAGAATAGTTTCTGCGAAGTTTCGATCGATTCCGAGTTCGTTTGATCATAGCAGGGGGTAGTTTGCAATTTAGGGAAAATTGAGTGTTTTTCCGAAATATTCCAAACGCCGTGATTTTTGGGTTCGTTGGAAAGGTCTCGTCGTTCTGATCATTTTTGTCTCTTGACTCATCGCGATCCGACGATCAGAAGCCTTTCAAGTGGTCCATTCTTTCACCGGACCCACTTAAGGGGTAATTTAGTCTTTTCCTTCTTCCCTTCTTCTTAAACGAAGAATAACCCTAATTCCATTCTTAATCTCTGCAACAAAGATCAACCGCAGCCTTTTCTTCTTCCTCTTTCTTTCTCAAGCCAGAATTATACTTTAGAAGATCCTACTTGAAGATCCGATTCGTTAAACTTCTTCCTCGCGATCTTCTTTTTCCATTGGTTCTAATTTGGTAAGCATTCTCACATATTTATCTTTTCAGTCATCTTTTCTTTTGGTTAGATTAAGGTTTGATATAGATCTTTTCCTCTTTTTTCTTCTCCTTGGTGTTTTAGGTTATGTTTGGTCGGTTTAGATTGTGGGTTTCGCGGTAGAAAGGCTTCTCATCGAGTTTACCCAATTATTTCTTCTTCTGACATTGAGGAAAGTAGATATGCATTTCATAATATATATGTCTGTATTATTTTTATTGATCTGGCTATGATTCTTGATATATTTCCCATTAATTCCAAGCCTTTCTGATTTTAATTAGAAATTATATGTTAGGTTAGGTTTTTGGATAAATTGATGATATTAGGTTGATTAGAATTTGTTTAACTTGATTCAATGAAATAGAATGTGATGTGTGGAATGAATGGGAGAGCATGGAGGCTCAGTTTCTGCAGGTTAGCCATAGATTGGCCGGAGGAGAATGGAGATAGAAAACCAATTGCGGGCTACAGGTTCGCTGTCCGATCGATCGGTTGCCCTGTGCGATCGACCAGATAGTGAACAGTTCTTAATTAACTATGAGCGTTCACAGTCCGATCGATCGGTCTGTGAAAACTCTCAGGTAACTCAAAGGTGCTCAGTGCCGATCGATCAGTCGCACAGTCCGATCGATCTCACTATATACTAACTGAGAGGTGTTCAGTGCCGATCGATCGCACCTTCAGTACGATCGATCGGAGGGTGCATGGTCACTGAAACTTCAGAGACTTGTAACTTTCAATCCGCCCGTTGAATTTTTACGTATAGTATACCGTTGGACAACCCTCGAGATGGAGAATCAATAGTTTTGGTTTTTTATCACGATCAGAGGTCAGGAAGTAATGTAATTATTTGAATTAATGGTTTGACTCTTGTTATTTGGGAAAGAGACTGTTTAACTTAGGTATGGGCCTTAGAGGTTGGAAACCATAAACTTACTCTCACTTGACTATTAATGGGGATTAAAATCGAAGCACATGGCTTGGTGTTCTTCGATGGGTTGTCTAGGTATTCGTGTATTACACGTGGTGTAACCGAATGCATATGGAGTTGAATTGAATGATGCTCAACATGATTGTACACCAAGGGATTTCTCTAGAAGCATCATTGGTTCAATTTCCATACGTACTCTGTTAGAACATGTGGGGTACAGGGATGACACCACGTACCTAGGATTGGATAGTAATATCTCCTTGACTTGTAAATTGTGTCCGTTGTTACCATTCCTTGTACACTCTCTTGGCATAAAATACTTAATTATATATGAAACATAAATTCCTATAGAATTTAGGATTTGGACCTGACTTAGAGTGTACCTTAGAAACTTGTGTCTTGTATTGATGAACATGACTGGCTAGTATGAAAGGGATTATCACGTGTTTCACTTGTCTTGTATCGTCTTGAATAAGATAATCCCTATGATCTTGTCTTGTACATGGAACTAGCCAGACTTGCTTATCTTGTTTGTCCTTGTGTCAGAACCATTTTATTATTGTTGCATATCATGGCCATCTGCAGTTTGGGGTTTAATGACGGACCGGTTACTCGGTTGTCGGGGTGGGCAGGCGGCATAGGACGGCGTCCATGGAGTTGAATAGCTGCGAGCGGGTTAGGACCGTGCTGCTATTCTCAGGACCGGGAGCTAGGATCCTACTGGAGCCGGACTTTGGTATCAGTAGTCCGGATTGGATCGTTACTGGTACCCCGGGAGGTGGCTTTGGACATCCTCGGAGTCTCCCTCTTGTTCTTGTTTTGCATTGCATGGATAGTGGTTGTTGTTAGATGGTTGCTAGGATTCTTGTTATTGTTTCCATATATTACTCTCGCTTTATGCCTAGCTTCTCATTCTTTGTATTCACATGATTACTACTTGTCATTAATCTATATTTGATGCATGTCGTGTTTATTATGTTTTGCTTATTTATTGCTCAACATGTTGTTGACTCTGTTCCTTGGTGTGCAGACACCTCAGGTGACTTCTATTATGAGGAGCAGGCCGGTGAGGAGATCCCAGAGGATCTCCAACCAGTAGAGGAGGCATGAGAGTGGCGTGCTGATGACGTAGAGTAGCGTCATCATCCTGACACGAGAGAGATTCACATGGGTCTTTATTTTGATCATTCTTTTATTATTTCTCTCGTTGGACCTTTACTTCATTGACTCATTTCTTTTATTGGCCTTGTTTATTGGGTTGGCCAATGTAATAACTAACACTTTGACTAGTTTTGTTTATATTCTTTTATGCAACTTTATTTTAATGAAGTTATTATTCATTGACTAATATTCCATATGCCTAGAGTTCTATGAACTCAATGTTTATTGTATTATAAGAGGCTTGAAATATTTTATCCTCACCGTGGACTTACGATCCGTGGGCCTAAAGGACAAAAATTTTAATTAGTCCTAAAATTCACTCTCCGGATCCGGTTATTCTTTAATCGGGATCGGGGGACGTGACATGATGGTATCAGAGCAGTGGATGGTTTCTCAGGGTAAAAATTGTAGAAACCAAAGGACGCGTGTGAGGATTCTATTAGTCAATAGGTTGATCTTTTAGTTCTGTTTCTAGCATTATGATGTTAGCTTGGGGCATATTGGAACTATTCTTGAATGTTTTTAAGGATTATGGCTTGTAGACAAAATACTTGAGGTGAGGGTAGTTCATCTCAGAATGGCGCCGTGAACCAATTTCATCAGTTCATGGCAGCCTTCATCCTGTCCCAAAAAGATATGGCTGAGCATAGCCAAAAGCAGAATGAAGATCAGGCTGTGTTCCAAGCATAAATGCTTGAGGTAGTACAGAAGGTGGGCCAGCCACAGGCCAAAGAGTATGATCTCAAAGAGCTGGTTGAGAAATTCAGAAAGAGGTTTCCACCTGAGTTCCATGGCATTGAGGACCCCGATGCAGCAGATGAGTGGGTAGTTCAGATGGAGAAAATTTATGAGGTGTTTCGGTGCACGGGTATCCAGCAGTTGCAGCTTGCAGCCCACATGTTTCGTGGAGCAACAGAGAGATAGTGGAAGACCGTCAAACACCCATATGAGGAAATCGCTGAGGATGTAGCCTGGAAGACTTTCACGGAGCAGTTCCAGAAGAAGTTTATACCGGAACACTACAGGGATCAAAAGATAGAAAAGTTCGAGAGACTGGTGCAGGGTGATCTACCAGTATAAGATTATGAGATTGCATTCACCCATCTATCCCGATTTGCTGAGAGTCCGATTAAGCCTGAATCAGAGAGAGTTCAGAGGTTTATCAAGGGACTGCGAGCAGACATCAAAATACAGGTTTAGTGTAAGAACCTGACCCCAGATTTCCTATTTTAGCATGGTTTTTATCGTGGATTTGTTTTCTCAGTGGGTTTACCAGTTGTTTGATCGAATTTCTGAGTTTTATTATTTTTCCTTAGTTTTGAAAACCAGCGAACCTAGACAGTGACCATAGGGTCCTATTTGTTTTGTGTGGTCATTTTGGAGAGATTCTCTTTGATTTCTAAAAATCTCCATTTCAGCTTTGTCTGACTAATCTCGTCATTCCCTATAACTTTTGTGTTCACTCCGTACCCATTTGAAACTCCGAAAATCAGTTTTTCCAGCCCTGGGGGCAAAATCAGTCTTTTCACATTGAATCTGGACCCAAATTTCGAGATCTCAGAACCTTTCCAAATATATACTTTTTGGAAAATAGATTTTATAAGAAACATTTCTCTCTTCTTTGTCGATCGCATTCAAGGCCCATAAATCAATGTCTTAACACTTGAATCCATTGTTTTGATCCCTTTGACCGAACAGTTGACTTTTTCTGTGGACCCCAAAAGTATGTCAATATTAACCTTGTTGGAAAGATAATTTTATTTCGGACACTTTTCATGTTTTAAGTTTCTTGATCTGATGTCTAGAAAGCCTCCTAATCTCCATTTGTAAGTTTTAAGTGTTTTAAGTGTGATGGGGCCCCACACCCACCCATTATAAGTACCCATCTCCTCTCCCTATTCTCTCCCAATCGTCCCAGCGGTGCCTATGCAGGAAATGGGGGATTTTCCACCCCCTTTCTTCTTCCCTTATTTTTTTCCTCACAAATCACCATCAAGACCTTCACCAATCTTGTTCACCTCGTCAAGAGCTTTCAATTGGTACCATTTTTAGAAGGATTCATCAACTTCGAATTTCTCATTGAGCTAACCTTGCTTATTTGAAGACTTTCTAGGTAAGTGATTCTCTCCATCTCCTAGATTTTTGTTTTCCTAGCCCATGAGACTCTCCATCTCCATTATTAGAAGCTTTCTCTTTGTATTTCTTGGTTTTGACATTTTAGGGCTTGTTTTTGGGGGATTTTGTGTAGATTGGTGTTTTTGGCTTGGAGGTTGTGATTAGAGCTTGATTTGCTTAGCTTTGGACCTAACGCAAGTGGATGAAATGATATATTGATGTATTTCATGCTCTATGCACATATTTGGTTTTCATTAATGACTTTTGATTTGCCTAAACCTTGTTTCATGCTATATCTTTCATTGACTTTGAAACACTCTTGTTAAAATATCTTTCTAGCTCATTACTTTCTTGAAAATGTCACAATGATTGCATTTAGTTTGATTTACAAAATGTATGGGTTTTATGTGCTTTGGATGATGAAATGAGAAGGATTGATGGGAGTGATTTGTAGAATGTTTGATGAAGGTTGAATGGGGCTTAAATGAGGTTTTAGAGACCCTCAAATGTATGATTAATGGGTGTTCAAAAGAGGGTGAAAGGAAAGAAAGAAGAAGGGCCGAACTGTACACAGAAAACAGTTTCTGGACAGTTCGCTCGAGCGACCTTGACATGTCGCTCGAGCGAACCCATCACAGAACCTCGTTGGCTCGAGCCAACCTCCTGATCGCTCGAGCCAACCTGATCCGGGCGGGTCTGCTCGAGCAAACCTTAGTCCGCTCGAGCGAACCCCAAACAGAGAGCAGTTCGCCCGAGCGAACTTCCCAGTCCACTCGAGCGAACTGCCTGTCATGCCTGGGTCAATACTTAAAGAATTGAAACATTGTTTTTAGGCTTGGGGAGGTATTGTTTGGAGCCCCAATGCAATGCAAGGACTTGTAAGGCGTCGTATGAATTTCAAAGGAAAGAGAAACCCCATCATGGAAATTCGGTGAGGATTTCTAGACTTGTCAATGTGCATAAGGACCCGGGATGTCCCTAATTCTTAAAAGAGTACCAATTTATATCATAACCCTATTCACATTGGCCAATCTTGAAACCTCAATGCCTAGCCCGAAAATGTATGAGAACCCACTCGTATTCGATTTCAACCAGACTCTTTGTCGCGACCCCGGACCGGGGTTAGGGGAAAAGGGCCAAGTCTGGGAATCGGGATGGTGATGATGCCGCGCCACGTGCATCTCTTTGGCTAAACCGCACACGGAATTAAAAGAACATTTATCCGTGCACGTGATTTCCCACAGGGTTCCGCGGTGAGGATTATCTTTACACATCATCTCACATACAACCATATCAAACACATTATCAAGATTGCGGAAGCGTGTAGCAAACCAGATTAATACTGTTCCATTCCATAAACAAGGCTGATTCATGATTTGCATGACCAGATATCAGAATGAGCAATGATCATAAGCATAATTCCCCAAAAGTAAAGTTAAGTGTACTTACAAAAGATCAGTTGATTAATGCCCCAAAATAATGGTCAACAAAGACCATACAACCAACAAAACCTAAAATAAAGATATCATAAGATCCCAAAATGTATCATTCTCAAGGCAAGGCCGAATGTCTACATGACATCGTCGGCTTGCCATTCAATCACACGCTGCGGTTCACCGACCGCCTCCTCAGGCTCCTCCTCAATGGCAATAAGCTCGGGACCTGAGTACCAAAATAAATGGAACAGACACGACGGTCTGGCAGGTGGGTGAAAAGATATTAACAATAATAAAATAATGGTATTTGCAAGAGTTAGAAAACTTGTTTATAAATGACGAACTTCGTAAAAGAATAATATATCATTTAAAAGAAGTACATATGCAAATAAAACATGCAAGGTAACAAGGATTCGGGACTAACAAGGTGGCAACCACACAAAGCTAAATCCTCTCTCACGAAAGTGATGAGAGCACATCGGGACATTGACCTCAGTCACACGAGGTGAGGAGAATCAACGACGTTGACCTCAGTCACACGAGGTGAGGAGAGTCAACGATTTTATATAATAAATACATATAATACTCTGCGGGACCACGGTAGCGAACCGGGTATATCGGGGCGAGGCGGGAACCATGCTGCAGCGGGTATAACAGAAGGGGGATATCCAAACCGGTGGATCAGACTGATAAGGTTATCCAAGCTGAGTGGTGCCGACTCATAGGTAACATGCGAAAATCAAAGCATATAAATACACATAACGGGACGGGGTACCCATAGGTATAAGACGCATAAAAGTCGGGACGGGTCTAAACAAATTAACAATATGGTTACACAATGCCCTCGGTCAAGTGTACTCACATATCATGGGTTGAAATCCCAAAATAGGAGTTTGGTTGAAAATCGAATACAAATAGTTTCCCACACATTTACAGACTAGACAATGGGGTCCCTAGAATTGAATCAGTGTGAATAGGGTCCCGTATGTCGATCATGATGTAATTTGGTACTCTTTAAGAGTTAGGGACATTCCGGATCCTTATACACATTGGTCAATCTAGAAAGCCTCATGGAATCTCCATGATGAGGTTCCTCCTCCCTCCGGACTTCATGTAATGCCTCACAAGTCCTTAAATAACATTGGAGCTCAAAACAATACCTCCGCACTACAACCCATCACAATTTACTCAATTCTTTCATGGGTTTAAATGCATCATTACAGGTTCAATATCTTCAAATAAGAAGAGAAGGGATAGAGCTGAATTGGACTTGAGTATGGGCTTGAAATGAATCTGGAGAACAGTTCCACAATCCCCTTTATTTTGCAGTTCATCTCATTTCAGTCCGATCGATCGGGCTCATTGGCCGATCAATCGGTCCTGAAATACTCTCAGTTATTTACAGTCCGATCAATCGGACCTGATGGGCGATCGATCGGTCCTGAAAACACTCTCAATTATTTACAGTCCGATCGATCGGACCTGATGGGTGATCGATCGGTTCTGCAACGAATCTCTACCCATTTGGTTGAATTCTTCTCTTGTCCAACTCCTATCCATTTCCTTTCTTTCCCCTTCTTCCTGTTGACACCAAAAATGTCACTTTGCCTTTCCAAGATCCAAAGAGCTACATGAAGTCGCAACCTGCCATAAATAGGCAATGCTGCTTCCAAAAATGAAATCTTGTCAGAATCAAACAAAAACTGCAAGATTCATCCAGACAGCCAAAAGAGGAGTACACAAGAAGTTTCAAACCATTTCAAGATCATTTGGCCTAACTTCGCTTCTCCAACAGCCAAATCAAGCCTCTCGGCGGTAAAGCTCTCCGGGACCATGGTTTCCAAGACAGAACCTATGGATCATCTTAAAATGACTCCAATAGGTTCCCTGTCAAATTTCAAGTCAATCGGACATCGGTTGACCGCACATCAAACCGCGACATCTTCATCGCGACAAAAAGCAAGTCTACAGGTGATAGGACCCCAAACGGCTTCAAAACTCAAACAAAAGCCTATGGTTGGTCTTATTTATTGCTCAGCAGGCTTCACAACCAAATTTCAGGTCATTCCGACATCGTTTGACCCAGTTCAGCTTTTGACAGAAAATCGGCAGCTCTGCGCGACAAAGTCTTCGGCTTCTCAGGAAATTGGAAACTTTGCAAAATAAAATGCAAGGATTCTCATCAGGTTTCCTACAAAGAAATCAGGCCAATAAATGATCAAAATGTCAAAGAAAAGTACAGAAGAAAAAAAGAATAAAAAAAGAGCAAAAACGGAGGCAAAACGGGACCAGAAAGGGGGAAAACCCCCCCAGGGTCGCCGGCGACCATGGACCCCGGGGTCGCCGGGAAAGCCCCGGAAAAACCCCGGTTTTTCGCCGTTTTTTTTCGCGATTCGAGGAGCCCAGCCTCTGGTACTTTCCAAAATTCATGCTTTGAGACACCAAGTCCTCTGATATCCGTCCAAAACACGGGTAAAACATCAAGAGTATCGAAGACAGTATTGATCGCCACCCGGTCAACCAAAAAAA